>CAWUFW010014919.1:0-388396 GCA_963921515.1 Calotriton arnoldi
GGCAAGACCACCCCTAGGGCTGACTTGGGTCCCAACACCTGGTAAGAGGAATTATTATTTCAGCTGTATTTTGTATGACCCCATTACTGAAAGTATAATTTGATATTGTTTGGCATCATGTGGGCTTGAATTAGCAGAAAAAGGTGTAGTAAAATTAAAATTTGTTTCAAACTGGGGCCCCTCAAAATACATCTTTCCAGAGCCCCAAAAACCCTTAAGATGACACTGCCCTTGCTCCTCCTTGGCTTTGTCTGAGACGGGATGGGCACAGAGGTGGGCACGGGGGTAGCGTACAGTGCTAAAAACGCTCCTTGAGCCACATTCATGCTACCTCTGCTGCAGTTGGGGTGTGCTTGCGGGCGAGTAGTGCTGTTCACTGCTAGTGCACTTTTTCCCCTAGTGACAGTGCATTATCCGAGGGTGACAGGCTTCCTGCAAAGGCACTGGTGAGATGTATTCTGCTGTGTGACTGAGGCAGCTCGAATGTCTCAGAAGGCACCCGAAGGTGTGACAGTGCCATCCACGTTATGGAGAATATCTTTGATTTCTACCTTTGATTAGGAGAAACGTTATTAGCTGATCCCACCTGATGTGTGTGACCAATGTAAGACCAAGCGGTGATTTATGCCGAAGATGTGTTTACTCTAACCTCTGATGCGTGGTACTTGGCAGAGCTGGTTGATATTTTTAAGAAGAGGATTAAAACAGCAGAGCTGTGCTGAAGCGCATGACTGCATTGGTTCTGTGATCGACCCTATTTACCCCCTTCGTCTGTCACGCTGGTGTCTCATTGCAGCCAAAAGCCCCTGGGGCGTCAGTTAGCGTTCTGATCTAAGGCAGTGGCTTTTATCTATGCACAGAAATGCCAACTGTCCTTCGGAACGCACCTACAGGTGCTACGAGGCTGTCTTCGATGTGTTTTTCAGCCTAGCCTGTTTTATTTCCATGGGAGCTGCACACGTGCACTGCGCACACCACCCACAGAAGCCTTCCCGGCCTGATATTGCATTGCAGAGTCCCACACACACAAGCTGTCAAAATGCACGTCTGAATAAAACGCGCAAATTGGCAGAAGCGTCTACTAAGCGAGAAGTGTGTTACAAGGTCATTTATGTCTAGAAAAACGTACAAATGAGGTACATTTCCTAAATCAGAAGAAAAACAGCATGTATCCACGACACAGTAGGCGCACCAGTGAGTGCTCACTCTAACGGAAATAGAGCGCATATCCGTTTTCATTCAAGGATGCAGATTTTTCGTGTTTCGGTTGGCAGACATTTTCTTAAATGTGACCCTAGTGAGTAGTCTCCTGTGTAAATCTGGACCCAGTGCTGGTCTGAGACTGCCTTTGGTGATGCACTGTTGGCATGTAATAAATAGCGCATTCCCATTGGCTGTTGGACTAGTACTGAGCTGCGCGCGGCCTTGTACTGAGACGCCTTCTGTTCCTTGCAAGTTGTAGCTCATGCCCCATGGGTCTTGGTTTGATGCAGTCTCGTTATTCGACAAGGTGCCATAGCCGCCACAAACTGCCCAAATGTCTGGTTCAATTAATTGGTCAACTCCTGCCTTGCGTTGAGTGGGATACATTTTAGACCAGCCTTTCGCCCCACTTACAGGGCGGTGTAGAGGCCTAGGACCAGCGCGTGGCCAAGCTTGCGTGGCCTAGGCTAAAAGAAAAGGACGCACACACGGTGTGCTGGTTAAACTCACGTGGTCCCGACTCCGGGGCCGACTGCGCCCGCGAGCCACGCCTCCTTTGTTTATATTTGCGTTGGCGTCGTACGCCAGCATGCCTGCGTGCACTACGGGCGCGGGAGCACTAGACTGCTGCCCGGCCCCTTTAGGCAACATTACAGGCCCGGGTCAAAGATGGCGGCATTGTTGTGTCCACTTGGCGTCGATTCATTCGCGCCCTCTGGTCGTCTTGGTTGGTGCTACGTGGTTGAGCAGCCTTTCTGCTCTTTGTTGTCATTGGAAATCTATTACACTTTGGTTCTAGGTGATATGCTTCGTTACCTTCTGTCGTCTGTTTGGTGACCACTGTCAGTAAGTGTGGGCGGTCTGAATGCAGGCGCCCAGCAGGCCAAGTGTCACTGTGATGAAACATATGAGGTGTGTTGACCTCCGCTAGGGGTGATTTAAGCTTTGAGCTACTATTCCACCTGTTCCCTGACGTCACCCAATCTAGAAGCTAGAATGCTGAGGGTTCTAAGCAAAGGAAGCTTCCGGACTCTTAATGCAGAACATGATTGGAGGAGGTTGGAATCAGATCCAGCCAATCACACAGCTTAGAATGTGACCACTGGCTTGGGGGAGGGTAGCTTGCCTTTCACTCACATTAGGCTAGGCTGAAGAGTCTCCTGCATGCTTCTGGCTTTGCCCCTCTCTTCTAGCTCCTGCTGCAGCAGAGATTAAGTGACAGCAAATACCGGAGGAGAGGAGGGAGATAAAAGGCTCCAGGTACTGAGCAGGGTGCTGTGCTTTCCTTACTGCTCCCAGTAAATATGGCTGAGCAGCTCTGTCTTTCTTTCCCCCGCCAGCTGCTGTCGCCAAATGACAGTGACAGTGGGTGCAGCTGCCGCTGACTTTTAAGCAGCTGCTGCCAGAAGATGGTGGAATACAAAGAGTGATGGGTGGAATGCTTGAAATAATCTCAACCACTGTGGTAATCACTCGGGGCCGCATCCCAATCCATCGTTATTTTGCACACCATGCCATTCAGTTTGGAACCAGCTGTGTGCAAATCAGTCGCGATACTGCTCCAATGTGGACAGCCCCTGAACAGGAACACAAGCAACCCAGGACCAGTTTGCCCTTTACTGGCTCTGTCAGTCAGGTACAGCTTGATTCCAGTGGCACAGTGTGCACGGGGCCCCACGTCTCATGCCCTTCCCACTTGGGCGACACACTAAAGTGTACAAGAGTCATGGATGATATGCCGGGAGATGAGTTGGAACATGTACTGGGGACACAGGGTGCTTAACACCACGCGGTGGCTGCGAGGGGAATGTGCCAAGTCAGCTTCCTCCTCCTTCCAGCTGCTCCTACTGTCACAAGCACACCGAAGTATAATAGTGGGACAGTGGGGATGTCAGTCTGCGGAGTTTGGGGACAGGTGCTAGTAGACCTAATTGCCACAGGCTGTGGATTTAAGTACTTCCCCATTTGTTGTGTATCCTCACCTTTGGATCAGGTCAATACCTGAATACACGCGAAGCAGGCAAAATTGTGCAGCTATTAATGCCCGGCAGAAGAAGGGAAATAAGTAATTATTGAAGATAGGTTGCTGTCAGTAGCGACCGCCACTAAGAAAAGGGGTGGGGGAGGCGGGTCGGAGGGTGCGGGAGGGCGTGTGGGAGGAAGAGCGCGCGGGGGAGGGTGTTTATGTGGTAACTTTAATAAAGGAGAACTTACCTGCCAGCTGCCGGTTGACTCCTGAATCGCGCCTCGGTCTTCCTGGGCTCAGCAGACACTGGGACATGCCACAGGATCCCTGTGCTGCTCATACATATGAGAGCAGCTCGGGGGATTGGCCTGAGCGGGCTGAAGAGTCGTTCCCATCAGGGAGTCTGTGGGGTTTCTCCAGCTCCAGGCTGTTCAATGCAGCCAGGTTGGAGAAACCGAAGTGCGGCACGATGTGTGTTTGGCCGGCCTAAGGCGGCTGGCCAAACACACATGTGCACTCGAGTGCACATAGCACTCCAGCTGCACCCCCTCCCATGGCCCCGCCCACCTCCCTACTGCACGCTGGCTCAGCCAGCGAACTGAAAAAAATAAAACAGTGAAATTATATTTGTTTATGTTTTCAGATGCTGGCTCTGGGCCATGATGAGCGCTCAGCCCCCTCCCACCATTGCGGGGGAGCTGCCCCTGGGTGCTGTGCACCATGTCAACAACCTCGCAAAGTTAAACCACATCCTTCCCAGGCTAGTGTTGTAACCCATGGGATCACCTCAATACAAGGATTTTCTGTGCATCAGGCAAAATTAAATTTTGCCATTTCAGCGCTCCCACTGCCACCCACTTCCCCAGCAAGAGGGGCAGTTTAGAGCATTTTCTTGCAATCTGGTGCCCACTCACGGTGGAACCAAGCGGAGCCACTCATAACCCACTTTAATTTAGCATCTTCCTTCCAGGTTGGAAGAGGAGCTTGGATAATTCTGCCTACAATGCGCAAGCAAAGTTGTATTCATTAGTGGCACTTGTTCCTTATCACATAGAAATAAAAGCAATTTAAAAAACAAACACTGAGGTCTTCCCACACACACAGTCAGTGGAGATTAAATGAGGTTTCCTGCAGACACAGGCTTATGTTTAAACTGCGATTATTTATTACATGGAGGCTGGTTGCACAAATCACCCCCCCGCTGGAATTCTGGGCTATATTTGGACGGCTTCCTCTGGTGTTTATCACCCGTTTATCGTCCCCACGAGCTCTACCTATTCCTAGGAGGTCATTAAAGGGTGCTTTATTGGCTGTGCTTGCCAGTGTCTGCATTTTTACTGCATGTTGCCAGCGAGCTATGGAATACTCAATGCACTAGACAGAAACTTTAAACCCCAGAGCGTGGGTCTCCATTTACATGCCTGCCAGCCATTTCTTCTTCTTGGAATAATTCAGGCACGGCGTTATCTGAACACCAGGCGCGTGCATGACGCGTTTGTGTGCGCGACACAAGCTGCTGCTTGGTGAGTGCTTAGAAGCTGAGTTTTGTTTATGGGAACAGCTGTGATGGGCTTGCTTGACTGTTTTGTTTGCAGTTAGTGATTGTGAGAAGTTGGCCTGGTATATGCTGTCCACTTGTTAGGTGGGCACCTTGCACCAGAACCACTCGACTCTTATGATTGGTAGGTTAAAGACAACCTTTATAGAAGGCTATCCTAGTGGTAGCTGTGGAGAGCAGCCTTCAGGCTAAGTCTTGGAGGAATGTAAAGCAGCTTGTTTTACCACACAATTCTCTTGAATCACCAAATGAAAAGTATTCGACCACACAGGCACCTATATCAAATATATATGTATTTATTACTAAACAACTCTCTACCCAAGAAATCTCTTTATGAGATTAGAAGGCAAGAACATATGTGCAAGTCAATGTTTTATCAAAATAAGTTAGCACAATCAAATATCACAGCCCTAGCTTTGCACTAGACTGGGGTCTAGAGCATATAGAATCGAGGGACCCCAAAGAACCACCCCAGGTAGTTGTAGGAGACCCACAGGGGACGGACGCGGTGTTCAGACACTGGTGCGAAGGTCCTGTACGAGTCTATGCGAGAGAACGCGATTGAGTTTAGCAATGTTACAGGTCCCTGGCGTGTTCGAGGCGAACACACCGATCGGTCAGTACGAGTCGAAGGACGCGGATACTGATAGAGTTACAAGGGAGTTGGGCGCGATGTGTCTAACACAGACGCGAGCCCTGTACGAGCCAGTGCGAGTAATCGCACGGGGAAAATAGGAGTTTTAGGGCACTTCTTGGGTGGCTACAAGCAAGCCACTTACAGGGTAAGTAGTTCTAGGGCCCAACACCCACAGGAGCACCGTAGTGCTGAAGTTACCTCACCCAGGGAGCCGGGTGCATAGGTGTCCTTTGGTGTCGGGTCGCGGCGTCGTTCTCAATGGGAACCAATGAAGACTTGCTGCTTAACTGAGCGACAGAAGAAGTGTCCGTTGGAATCCAAGCCTGGATTCGGAAGGAGGAAGACCTGAAAGCAGAGGGGACAGTGTTCACAGTCACTTGGCAGTGACTCTGGGCAAGGAAGATGAATGCCCACCGTCGTCAACAGCTTCGGGTCGTTCACGGGTGTCTTGACTCTTAGACCACGTGGACCAGGCAGGCGTCGATGATGACCAGGAGCTGGATTCGGCGTGTCCCATGACGTCTGCAGCTGACTGATGGTGTCGGCGACTCGATTGGAGCCAACAAGCCTTGGTAGCAGCAAGTCTCGTGATGATGAGGAAAAGTCAATGGGGCAGACCAGCAAGGTCTGAGGGACTTAGCCAGCAAGGGTAGGTCAGGGCAGGCCTGGAGCAACCATGGGAGCCCTTTGGTTTCGTTGAAAAGTCTTCTGGGGACCCACAAGCCGGCTGGCAAGGGATCGCGAAGACGCCTCGGGAGGGATCCACTCAACAGGGGCCCACGGTCACTCGGGACGGTGTAGGCCTCTGAATTCGGGAGGGATCTCTGTTAGAGGCTGGGACCACACGTGGTCCAAAGCACAAGTTCGTAGAAACGTCGTGAAGGGGTTGCACTCGACAATGGTGCACGGTACCCAGGGCTGCGGTTCCTCGTCGCTCGTGGGGTCCACTTGCCTCAGCTTGCTGGGGACTCACGATGGCCTTGAGAAGTCAGGAAATCCTCTTCCTGGGCTGCAGGGACTTCGGGCTCCGGCGGAGCGGCGTAGTTTGCGACCGTCGTTGTAGTTTTTGGTGCCTGCCAAGCAGGAGTCACTCCTTGACTCCAAGGGAGATTCTTCTGTCTTCCAGAGGTAGTGGAACGTCGAAGGTCCAGGGATTCTTCAGTGAGGAGCGTCGTCCAGGGTATCTAGGTTGCAATGCCACAGGTTCCCCCTCTTATACTAGAAAGAAGGGAGGGACTAGCTCTGTGGACCCCACCTATGGGAGGGGTCAGGGGTGGGTGGCTACACCCACTTCCCTTTGTCCAGTTTCGCGCCCAGAGCAGGGGCAGGTAGCCCCTGAGCCGGTTTGAACTGGGGTATGCACAGAGGAGCCTTCTGCTCCCCAGTGCAGGACTTCCAAAGCACTCTAGGAGTGCACCCACCCAACCCCAATACACTAAACCCTGTCTGGGAGGTGGTCACACCCCCTTGGGACAGGATATCTATTGCTGGGCCTCCTCCACCTGTGAGTGTCGGTCATCAGCAGGAGGGCAGCCCAGTGTCTGTGACTGGTGGCATCCATCTTGTGATGCCAGGGCTCTGTTAGGATTCTACCGCGTTATGCTACGGTAGTGTACATGTCTCTCCCGCTAGAAGGGTGGGATGCATACCCCCACCGCCAGTTACTGGCGTGGGGGTAGTGAGTTCAAGATGTTTGACACCAAACACGACATGTTTCGTGCAGCCATCTCAAAGTTAGCATTTAACGCGAGGTTATAATGCGCTTAAGAGTATATGGTCAGGCTGCACTACAAACAGCACCAGAGAAGGGTCTCTGAGACGCTGCAGAGGGCCCTGCTCAGGCAGGCACACCCTCTCACATAGAACCAAGCACCCTGCCCTCAGGATTGATAGGGCCTGCCTTAGGGGTGACTTAGGTTTATAATTTGTGTGTGCATGTAGTGAGATATAGGTAACCCATACCTCAGTGAGGAGTGCATAGCACTCACCTCACTCAGGCTACCGTAGCAGGCCTGTGGTGTCAGATTTAGGCTGCTTCCCAGGGGTGGCATAATACATGCTTCCGCCCTGGTAGGCCTGTGAAGTACCTATGCCCTTGGCACCTAAGGTACCATATACTAGGGACTCATAAGGTACCACCGTATCCAATCACTAGTGCACCTAGAGTGCACTCCAAGTCGTTTAGAGAGAACAGAGAGGCTGGGGCCCTGATTGGCAGGGTCCCAGCCCAGAACTATAGCCGGAAACCAGTGTAAACATCAGAGAAAAAAGTGGGGGCAACATAAGAGGCAGATCCTACTCTCCTACAGTGATCTACTCTACAGATCGATTCTGACTCTTTTAACCTCAATATACTTACAGAGAGAAGAGAGGGATGCGTGGAATTTAAAAATGCCTTTGGCTGATGGACTGACAGACTGAGGCAGACTATTTCTTGTTAAATGCTTTCAGAGTTGTGACCCCATGATGTATAAAGCCTCACTTTCATGCCAGGCATTGTAGATATGCATTCTTGAATAGCTCGTTCAGCTCTAAAGTTTACCTTTTTGTTTCAGTTTGATGGTCACATTGTGTACTATCCCACGATTTTAGTTTCTGCACTGCATAGGTTTTTGGTTCGCTTTCATCACGCATTCTCCATTTGAGCCCTCTGTATGAAAACACATGCATTTACCTTCTGTACTTGGGTGCTTTGTCTTTTATGCTCTACAGTATAGGGAATCTCATGTCTCCCAGCTCTGTGAATCACAGGCTCTTTTTCTAAATAAACATTTTGAAACTTCCAAATGGCGTGAGCACAGATTTCTTGACACACCAAATGAAAGCTAGTACTGACCTGCACAGAAACAAAACTGCTTGGCCATGTGCTCTACTTATTTGTTCTTCAATGGAAATGCATTATAAGGTAATGACACTTTACTTGATACAGCAGAGTCCAGGCATAGTTTTATGTATATATATATATATATATATATATATATATATATATATATGACTATATATATATATCTCTATATCTCTATCTCTCTACTGAGCGGTCAGTAGGTAGTTATAGTTAGGACCTAGTTTCCATAGAGAGAGAGTGATTTTTGTTTTCCCAGAGAGACTGAGCGCGGTTGACGAATCTTGAGAGATTTTCAAAACTAGTGATCAGCTCCGGTCTTGAGAGTCTCGGCGTGACTGAGCAGAGACTGGACGAGAGAGAGAGGGTCCCAGACGCGTCTGACCCATGTTATGTTCCATAGGAGACTTTAGACAAAGCTACAGCCCGAACTGACTGAGCGGAATTACACCAGATCTGGCTAAAGGTAGGTCTTGGTTCAGAAGAGTCCTGTTTATTAAATGAGTAGTGAAATCCGTTCAGTAGTTTTGAAATATTGAAAGAGCAAAGAAAGGAAAAGAAATATCGAGATCTAGCGAGAGCCTAAGCGCAGCGTCATCGTGAAATCTGATTGGCGATGTCAGCCCTTCATCCAGGAAATCTGGCAGCCATCTTGGGACTGACTGAGTTGAGACCAGAGTCATAAGAAAACAGTTAAACAAAGATGAAAAACAAGAAAGGCTGGCAGGGTAGGAACACCCTGACCCCAGAGGACTGCTCAGGGGAGTCACAAGTGACCTCAGCAGAAACATTTTGAGGAATGTCCGAACTCGAGCTGAGTGCGCAGACTGACTGACAGAGAGACTAAATAAAACAGAGCATTGGCATCGCCAATAGGGCTATGCTGGAGACCTGATAAGTGTTTAGCCAGAGATATTGGCACTGATTTCTAAGATATGATTGTAGACTGAGAGAGAGAGAGACTGACTGACTAGAGAGTAGAGACTGACTGACAGAGAGAGACTGACTGACAGAGAGAGACTGACAGAGAGAGAGACACTGACAGAGAGACGACTGAGAGAGAGACTGACAGAGAGAGAGACTGACAGAGAGAGACTGACTGAGAGAGAGACTGACAGAGAGTGAGACTGACAGAGAGAGACTGACTGAGAGAGAGTAACTGACAGAGAGAGAGACTGACATGAGAGAGACTGACTGACGAGGGAGAGACTGACTGAGAGAGAAGACTGACAGAGAGAGACTGGACAGATGAGAGAGAGACTGACTGAGAGAGAGAGACTGACTGAAGAGACTGACTGAGAGAGAGACTGACTGACAGAGAGAGAGACTGACTGACTGAGAGAGACTGACTGACTAAGAGACTGACTGACTGAGAGAGACTGACTGACGGAGAGACTGACTGACTGAGAGAGACTGACTGACTGAGAGAGACTGACTGAGAGAGACTGACTGAGAGAGACGACTGAGAAGACTGACTGAGAGAGAGACTGACTGACAGAAGAGACTGACTGAGAGAGAGACCTGACTGACTGAGAGAGACAGACTGACAAGAGAGACGACTGACAGAGAGAGACTGACTGACAGAGAGAGACAGACTGACATGAGCAGAAGACTGACTGACAGAAGAGACTGACTGACAGAGAGAAGACTGACTGACAGAAGAGAGACTGACTGACTGAGAGAGACTGACTGACTAGAGAGAGAGACTGACTGAGAGAAACTGACTGACAGAGAGAGACTGACTGACTGAGAGAGAGACTGACTGACAGAAGAGACTGACAGAGAGAGAGACAGACTGACTGACAGAGAGACTGACTGACTAGAGAGAGAGACTGACAGAGAGAGACGACTGACAGACGAGAGAGACTGACTGAGAGAGACTGACTTGACTGAGAGAGACTGACAGAGAGAGACTGACAGAGAGAGAGACTGACTGAGAGAGAGAGACTGACTGACGAGAGAGACTGACTGACAGAGAGACGACTGACAGAGAGAGACTGACTGACAGAGAGACTGACAGAGAAGAGAGACTGACTGACAGAGAGCTGACTGACAGAGAAGACTGACTGACTAGAGAGAGACTGACTGACGACTGACGAGAGACAGACTGACTGAGAGAGAGACTGACTGACGAAGAGAGACTGACAGAGAAGACTGACTGACAGAAGAGACTGACTAGAGAGACTGACTGACTGAGAGAGAGACTGACAGACAAGACTGACAGAGAGAGACTGACTGACAGAGAGAGAGACTGACTGACGACGACCTGACTGAGAGACTGACTGACAGAGAGACGACTGACTGAGAGAAGACTGACAGAAAGGCAACAGAAAGACTAACTAGAGAGAGACAGACTGACAGAGAGACAAGAGACTAAGACAGAAGAGAGACTGACTGACAGAGACAGACTGACTGACAGAAGACTAGACTGACAGAGAGAGAACTAGACAGACGAGAGAGACCTGACAGAAGACAGCAGAGAGAGACTGACTGACAGAAGACTGACTGACGAGAGACGAGACTGAAGACAGAAGACAGAGAGAGACTGACTGAGAGAGACTGACTGACAGAAGAGTGACTGACAGAGACTGACTGACAGAGAGAGAGACGACTGACTGAGAGAGACTGACTGACAGAGAGAGAGACTGACCAGAGAGAGACTGACGAAGAGAGAGACTGACTGACAGAGAGAGTGACTGACAGAGACAGAGACTGACAGAGAGAGACTGACAGAGAGAGAGACTGACAGAGAGAGCTGACAGAGAGAGACTGACTGAGATGAGAGAGAGACTGACTGAGAGAGACTGACTGAGAGAAGACTGACTGACTGAGAGAGACTGACTGACAGAGAGAAGAACTGACTGACAGAGAACTAGAAGACTAGACTGACTAGAGAGAGACTGACTGACTAGAGAGAGACGAGCTGACAGAAGAGACTGACAGAGAGAAGACTGACAGAGAGAGACTGACAGAGAAGACTGACAGAGAGAGAGACTGAGAGAGACTGACTGAGAGAGAGACTGACTAGAGAGAGACTGACAGACAGAGAGACTGACAGAGAGACGACTGACTGAGAAGACTGACAGAAAGACAGAGCTAGAAGACTGACAGAGAGAGAGAACTGACTGAAGAGAGAGACTGACTGACAGAAGACAGACTGACAGCAGAGAGACTGACTGACTGAGAGAGACTGACTGACAGAGAGAACTGAGACAGAGACAGACTGACAGAAGACTGACTGACGACGAGAAAGACGACTGACTGACAGAAGACGACTGACTGACAGAGAGAACTGACTGACAAAGAAGACTGACAATAGAAAGACGACTGACAGAAGACGACTGACTGAGACGACAGAAGACAGACTGACAGAGAAAATGACTGACAGAAAGACTGACTAGAAAGAGACTGACAGAGAGACTGACAGAAAGAGAGACTGACAGAAGAGACAGCAGAAAGAGACTGACTAACAGAAAGACTGACTAGAAGACTGACAGAGAGAGACTGACAGAGAGACTGACAGAAAGCTGACTGACAGAGAAGACTGACAGAAAGACTGACAGAAAGACTGACAGACGAGAGACTGACAGAGCAACAGAGAACTGACTGACAGAGAGACGAAGACTGACAGAAAGAGACGACTGACAGAGAGACTGAGAACTGACTGACAGAAGAGACTGACTGAGAAGACAGACTGACAGAAGACTGACAGAAAGACGACTGACAGACGAGACGACAGACAGAGAGACTGACTGACAGCAGACGAGTGACTGACAGAGAAGACTGACTGACAGAGAAGACAGACTGACTGAGAGAGACGAAGACTGACAGAGAGAGCAGACTGACTGACAGAAGACAGACTGACTGAGAGAGACTGACTGACTGAAGACTGACTGAGAGGGAGACTAGAATGACAGACTGACAGAGAGAGAGCTAAGACTGAAGAGAGAGACTGACTGACGAGAGAGACTGACTGAGAGAGACTGACTGACGAGAGACTAGACAGAGAGACGAGAGACTGACAGAGAGACTGACTGACAGAGAGAGAGACAGACAGAGAGAGAAGACTGACAGAAGACGACATGAGAGAGACTGACTGACAGAAGAGACTGACTGACTGAAGAGACTGACTGACTGAGAGAGAGACTGACTGACAGAGAGAGACTGACTGACAGAGAGAGAGACTGACTGACAGAGAGAGAGAGACTGACAGAGAGAGACTGACTGACTGAGAGAGACTGACTGACTAGAAGAGACTGACTGACTGAGAGAGACTGACTGACAGAGAGAAGACTGACTGAACAGAGAGACTGACTGAGAGAGAGCTGACTGACAGAGAAGACTGACTGACAGAGAGAGAGACTGACTGACAGAGAGAGACTGACAGAGAGAGGAGACAGAGACTGACGACAGAAGACTGACAGAGAGAGAAGACGACAGAGAGCAGCAGAAAGACTGACTGACAGAGAGGCAGCTAGAGAGACTGACAGAGAGACGACTGACAGACAGACAGAAGACTGACTGACAGAGAAGACTGACGACAGACAGCAGAAAGACTGACAGAGAGAAGATGACTGACAGAGAGATGACAGACTGACAGAGAGACTGACAGAGAGAACTGACTAACTGAGAGAGACTGACTAACAGAAGAGACGAATGACTGACTGACAAGAGAGACTGACTGACAGAGAGAAGACTGACTAGACAGAGAGAGACTGACTGACAGAAAGACTGACAGAGAGACTGACAGAGAGAGAGACTGACAGAGAGAGACTGACAGAGAGAGACTGACTGACAGAGACTGACCGACAGAGAGAGACTGACTGACAGAGAGAGACTGACTGACTGAGAGAGACTGACTGACTAGAGAGAACTGACTGACAGAGAGACTGACTGACTGAGAGAGACTGACTGACTAGAGAGAGCACTGACTGAGAGAGAAGAGCGACTGACAGCTGAGAGAGAAGACAGGCTAGACTGACAAGAGAGAATGACGACTGACAGAGAGAGACTGACAGACGAGAGAAGACTGACTGACAGAGAAGACTGACTGACAGAGAAGAGACTGACTGACTGAGAAGACTGACAGCAACGAAAGACAACTGACTGAAAGGCAACAGAAAGACGAGCAGACAGACGGCAAGAAGACTGACAGAGAGCAACAGAAGACAGACTGACAGAGAAGACTGACTGACAGAGAAGACTGACTGACTGAGAGAAGACTGACTGACAGAGAGAGACAACTGACTGAGAGAGAGACGACTGACAGAGAGAGACTGACAGAAGAGAGACAGACTGACTAGAGAGAAGACTGACAGAAGCAAGAAAGGCAACTGACAGAAAGAGACAGACTGACTGAGAGAGAATGACTGACGAGAGAGACTGACTGACTGAGAGAGAGACTGACTGACAGAAGACGACAGACTGACAGAGAGACGACTGACAGAAGACAGCGACAGAAGACTGACTGACAGAAAGACAGACTGACTGAGAGACGACTGACAGAGAGACAACTGACTGAGCAGAAAGACTGACAGAAGAGAGACAGACTGACAAGAAGAGACAGACTGACAGAAAGACAGACTGAGAGAGAGAATGACTGACTGAGAGAGACTGACTGACAGACAGCAGAGAGACTGACTGACAGAAGACAGACTGACTAGAGAGAGACTGACTGACAGAGAGACTGACTAGACGAGAAGACTGACTAGAGAGAGAGACTGACTGACAGAAGACTGACTGACTAAGAGAGAGACGACTGACTGAAGACGACAGCAGAAAGACTGACAGAGAGAGAACTGACTGACAGAGAGAGAGACTGACTGACTGAGAGAGACTGACTGACTGAGAAGACTGACTGAACTGAGAGAACTGACTGACAGAGAGAAGACTGACTGAGAGAAGACTGACTGAGCAGAAGAGAACTGACTGACTAGAAAGAGCAGACTAAGAAAGAGCAACGACTGAGAGAGACGACTGACTAGAGAGAGACGACTGACAGAGAGACTAGACTGACTGAGAGAAGACTGACTGACAGAGAGACTGACAGATAGAGAAGAGTAACTAACTAGAAGAGACAGACTGACAGAGAAGACTGACTGACAGAAGAGACTAGACTGACTGAAGAGAGACTGACTGACAGAAAGACAGCTAGAAGAGAGCAGACTGACAGAGAAGACAACTAACAGAGAAAGACTAACTGACAGAAAGACTGACTGACAGAGAAGACTGACTAGAAAGACAGACTGAGAAGACAGACTGACAGACAGACTAGAAGACAGACTGAACAGAAGAGACAGACTGACAGAAAGACAGACAACTGAAGAAAGACAGACTGACAGAAAGACAGACTGACAGAGAAGACGACTGACAGAAGAGAGAACTGACTGAGAGAGACTGACTAGACAGAGAGAAGACTGACTGACAGAGAGACAGCTGACAAGACTGACAGAGAGAGACAGACTGACTGAGAGAAGACTGACTGACAGAGAGACTGACTGACAGAAGACGAGACAGACTGACTAGAGGAAAGACAGACTGACTGACGAGAGAGAGAGACTGACTGACAGAAGAGACTAGCTGAAGAAGACTGACTAGAGAGAAGACTGACTGACAGAAAGACGACTAGACAGAAAGACTGACAGAGAGAGACTGACAGAAGACTGACTGACAGAGAGAGCAACTGACAGAGCGACTGACAGAGAGACAGACTGACTGAAGAGAGACTGACTGACTGAGAGAACTGACTGAGAGAGAGACTGACTAGAGAGGACTGACTGACTGAAGACGACTGACTGACAGAGAATGACTGACTGAGAGAGACTGACAGACTGAGAGAAGACTGACTGACAGAGAGAGACTGACTGACAGAGAGAGCAGACTGACTGCAGAGAGACGACTGACTGAGAGAGACGCTGACTGAGAGACGACTGACTGACAGAAGGCAGACGAAGACAGACTGAGCAGAAAGACAGACTGACAGAGAGAGACTGACAGACAGACGACTGAGAAGACTGACAGAAGACTGACAGAGAGAAGACTGACTGAGAGAAGACTGACTGAGAGAGACTGACTGACAGAGAGAGACTGACAGAGAGAGACTGACTAGAGAGAGAGACTGACTGACTGAGAGAGACGACAGAAAGAGACTGACAGAGAGAGACTGACAGAGAGAGACGACAGAGAGAGAGACTGACAGACAGAGAGAGACAGACTAGAGAGACGACTGACTGAGAGAGACGACTGACAGAGAGAGACTGACTGACAGAGAGAGAGAGCAGACTGACAGAGAGAGACTGACTGACTGAGAGAAGACTGACTGACTGAGAGAGACTAGCAACTGAGAGAGACTGACTGACAGAGAGAGTGACGAGACTGAGAGAGCGACTGAGACAGAACTGACTGACAGAGAGAGAGACTGACTGACAGAGAGAGACTGACTGACAGAAGAGACTGACTGACAGAGAAGAGAGACGACTGACAGAGAGAAGACGACTGACAGAAGAGACTGACTAGAAGACGACTGACTGAGAGAGACTGACTGACAGAGAGAGACTGACTGACAGAGAAGAGCAGACTGACAGAGAGAGACTGACATGACTGAGAGAAGACTGACTGAGAGAAGACTGACTGACGAGAGAGACAGACTGACAGAGAGACTGACAGAGAGAGACAGACAGAGAGACTGACTGAGAGAGAGACTGACTGAGAGAGACAACTGACAGAAGACTGACTAGAGAGACTGAAGCGACTGAAAGAGGCTGACTAGAAAGACTGAGCTGACAGAGACGACAGAGACTGACTGAGAGAGACAACTGACTGAAGAGAGCAACTGACAGAGAAGACAGCAGCTAGAGAGACCTGACAGAGAGAGCAACTGACTGAGCTAGAGAGACGACTGACTGAGAGAGCACGACTGAAAGACAGCGACGAGAAGACTGACTGAAGAGACAGACTGAGAGACGACGACTAGACAGAGAGACTGACACTAGAAGGCAGACTGACTGACTGAGAGAGACTGACTGACTGAGAGAGACTGACTGAAGAGAGACTGACAGAGTGAGACTGAGAGAGAGACTGACTGACAGAGACTGACTGAAAGAGAGACAGACTGACTGAAGAGAGACAGACTGAGAGAGACTGACTGACTGAGAGAGACTGACTGACGAGAGAGAGACTGACTGACTAGAGAGAGACTGACTGACTGAGAGAGAGACTGACTGAGCAGAGAGAGAGACTGACTGACTGAAGACTGACAGAGAGCGACGACAGAAAGACTGACTGACTGAGAGAGACTGACTGACAGAGAGGACTGACTGACAGAGAGAGACTGACTGACAGAAAGACTGACTGACAGAGAGAGACTGACAACGAGAGAGACTGACTGACGAGAGAGAGACTGACAGAGAGAGACTGACTGACAGAGAGAGACTGACTAGACAGAGAGAGACTGACAGAGAGAGACGACTGAGAAGACTGACTGACAGAGAGAGAGACTGACTGACTGAGAGAGACTGACTGACAGAGAGAGAGACTGACAGACTGAGAGAGAGAGACTGACGACAGAGAGACTGACTGACAGAGAGAGACGACTGAAGAGCTGACGAGAGAGACAGACTGACAGAGAGAGACTGACTGACAGAGAGAGACGACTGACAGAAGACTGACTGACTGAGAGAGAGACTGACTGACAGAGAGAGACTGACTGACAGAGAGACTGACTGACAGAGAGAGAGACTGAAACAGAGAAGAGCAACTGAGAGAGAAGCTGACGACAGAGAGGCAGCTGACTAGAGAGAGACTGACAGAAGACTGACTGAGAAGACAGACTGACAGAGAGAGGCAGACTGACTGAGAGAGACGACTGACAGACTGACAGAAGAGAACGACCTAGACAGAGAGACTGACTGACAGAAGAAAGACGACTGACAGAAGACTGACTGACAGAGAGAGACGACTGACAGAGAAGAGACTGACTGACTGAAGAGAACTGACTGACAAGAGAGACTGACTGAGACAGAGACAAGCGACTGACTGACGACTGACTGACAGAGAGAGACGACTGACAGAGAGAGAGACTGAGAGCTGACTGAGAAGACTGACAGAAAGAAGACTGACTGAAAGGAACTGACAGAAGAAGACTGACTGAGAGAGACTGACTGACTGAAGAAGACTGACTGAGAGAGAGAGAGTGACTGACAGAGAGAGACGACAAGAGAGACAGACTGAGCAGAGAGAGACTGACTGACAGAGAGACGGCTGACAGAGAGAGACTGACTGACTAAGAGACAGACTGACAAGAGAGACTGACTGACAGAAGAGACTGACTGACTGAGAGAGACTGACTGAAGACTGACAGAGAGACTGACCAGAGAGAGATGACTGACTGACGAGAGACTGACTGACAAGAGAGAGACTGACTGACAGAGAGACTGACTGACTGAGATTGACAGAGAGAGAGCGACTGACTGAGAGAAGACTGACTGACGAGAGAGACTGACTGACTGAGAGACGACTGACAGTGACAGCAGAGAGACTGACCGAGAGAGAGACAGAAGAGACTGACAGCAGAGCAGACTGACTGAGAGAGACGACTGACAGAGAGAGACTGACTGAAGAGACTGACTGACTAGAGAGAGAGACTGACTGACTGAGAGAGAACTGACTGAAGCAGAAGACTGACTGACTGAGAGAGAGACTGACTGACAGAGAGAGACTGACGTGACTAGAGAGAGACTGACTGACTGAGAAGACGACTGACTGAGAGGACTGACTGACAGAAGACGACTGACAGAGAGACGACTGACAGAAAGGGACTGACAGAAGAGATCGAACGACATGACGGACTGAGAGAGAGACTGACTGAAGAGAGACAGACTGAGAGAGAGACTGACTGACAGAGAGACTGACTGAGAGAACTGACTGAGAAGACTGACTGAAGAGAGACTGACTGACTAGAGACTGACTGACTGACAGAGGCAGACGACTGAGAGAGAGACTGACTGACAGAAGACTGACAGACTGACAGAGAAGACTGACTGACTGACAAGAGAGAACTGACTGACTGAAGACGGACGAGACTGGCAAGAGCTGACGAGCAGAACTGAGAGACTGACTGACAGAGAGGACTGACCAGACTGAAGCTGACTGGCTGAGAAGAGACTGACTGACAGAGAGGCTGACTGAAGGAGCTGACGAGAGAAGACTGACTGACTGAGAAGACTGACTGACAGAGAGAGGACTGACAGAGACTGACAGAGAGAGACTGACTAGACAAGAGAGAGACTGACTGACGAGGACTGACAGAGAGACTGACTGACAGAGAGAGAGAGACTGACAGAGAGACGTGACTGACAGAGAGACTGACTGACTGACGAGAGAAGACTGACTGACAGAGAGAGAGAGAACTGACTGACAGAGAGACGACTGACAGAGAAGACTGACTGACTGAGAGAGACAGGAACTGACAGAGAGAGCAGACTGACTGAGAGACTGACTGACTGACTGAGAGAGACTGACTGACGAAGACTGACGGAAGACTGACAGAGAGAGACTGACAGTAGAGAGAGACTGACTGACTGACGAAGACGACTGACAGAGAAGACAGACGACAGAGAGAGACTAGACAGTGACTGACAGAGAGAGACTGACTGAAAGTGACAGAAGACTGACTGAGAGACAGCAACAGACTGACTAGAGAGAGACTGACTGACTGAGAGACGAGAGCTGACTGAGCAGAAGACTGACGACTGAGAGAGACTGACTGAACTGACGAGAAGACGACGACTGAGCTGAACAGAGACTGACTGACGCAAGGAGACAGAAAGCTGACTGACTGACAAGGCAACAGACTGACTGACTGACAGAGAGAGACTGACTGACTGAGACAGAGACTGACTGACTGACAGAGAGCTGACAGGAGACGACTGACAGAGAGAGAGACTGAGAGAGACTGACTGACAGAGAGAGACTGACAGAGAGACTGACAGAGAGAGAGAGAGACTGACAGAGAGAGAGACTGACTGACTGAGAGAGAGACTGACTGACAGAGAGAGACTAATTGACAGAGAGTCTGACTGAGAGAGAGAGAGAGAGAGAGACTGACAGAGAGAGAGAGACTGACTGACAGAGAGAGACTGACTGACAGAGAGAGACTGACAGAGAGAGAGAGAAACTGACAGAGAGAGAGAGAGACTGACTGACTGAGAGAGTCTGAATGACTGAGAGAGACTGACTGACAGAGAGACTGACTGACAGAGAGACTGACTGACTGAGAGAGACTGACTGACTGAGAGAGAGACTGACTGACTGAGAGAGAGACTGACTGATAGAGAGAGACTGACTGACAGAGAGAGAGACTGACTGACCGAGAGAGTGACTGACTGACTGACAGAGAGACTGACTGACTGAGAGAGACACAGACTGACAGAAAGACACTGACAGAGAGAGAGAGACTGACTGACTGACAGAGAGACTGACTGAGAGAGAGACTGACTGACAGAGAGACACTGACTGAGAGAGAGAGACTGACTGACAGAGAGAGACTGACAGAGAGAGAGAGAGAGAGAGAGAGACTGACTGACAGAGAGAGACTGACTGACAGAGAGAGACACTGACAGAGAGAGAGAGACTGACTGACTGAGAGAGACTGACTGACTGAGAGAGACTGACTGACTAAGAGAGACTGACAGAGAGAGAGAGAAACTGACTGACAGAGAGAGAGACTGACTGACTGAGAGAGAGACTGACTGACAGAGAGAGAGACTGACTGACAGAGACTGACTGACAGAGAGACTGACTGAGAGAGAGACTGACTGACAGAGAGACTGACTGAGAGAGAGACTGACTGAGACTGACAGAGAGAGAGACTGACTGACAGAGAGAGAGACTGACTGACACAGAGAGAGACTGACTGACTGAGAGAGAGACTGACTAACAGAGAGAGACTGACTGACAGAGAGAGACTGACTGACTGAGAGAGACTGTTTGATTGAGAGAGAGACTGACTGAGAGAGACTGACTGACTGAGAGAGAGACTGACTGACTGAGATAGAGACTGACTGACTGAGAGAGAGACTGACTGACAGAGAGAGAGACTGACTGAGAGAGACTGACTGACTGAGAGAGACTGACTGAGAGAGAGACTGACTGACTAAGAGAGAGACTGACTGACTGAGAGAGAGACTGACTGACAGAGAGAGAGACTTGACTGAGAGAAACTGACTGAGAGAGACTGACTGAGTGAGAGAGACTGACTGACTGAGAGAGAGAGACTGACTGACTGAGAGAGACTGACTGACTGAGAGAGAGACTGATTGACAGAGAGAGAGACTGACTGACTGAGAGAGACTGACTGACTGAGAGAGAGACTGACTGACTGAGAGAGAGACTGACTGACTGAGAGAGAGACTGACTGAGAGAGTCTGACTGAGTGAGAGAGACTGACTGAGTGAGAGAGACTGACTGACTGAGAGAGAGACTGACTGACTGAGAGACTGACTGACTGAGAGAGACTGACTGACTGAGAGAGACTGACTAAGAGAGAGAGACTGACTGACAGAGGGAGAGACTGACTGACTGAGAGAGAGACTGACTGACAGGGAGAGAGACTGACTGACTGAGAGAGACTGACTGACAGAGAGAGAGACTGATTGACTGAGAGAGAGACTGACTGACAGAGAGAAAAGGACTGAGAGAGAGACTGGCTGACTGAGAGACTGACTGACTGAGAGAGAGACTGACTGAGAGAGACTGACTGAGTGAGAGAGACTGACTGAGTGAGAGAGAGACTGACTGACTGAGAGAGAGACTGACTGACTGAGAGACTGACTGACTGAGAGAGACTGACTGACTGAGAGAGACTGACTAAGAGAGAGAGACTGACTGACAGAGGGAGAGACTGACTGACTGAGAGAGAGACTGACTGACAGGGAGAGAGACTGGGAGAGAGACTGACTGACAGAGAGAGAGACTGACTGACTGAGAGAGAGACTGACTGACAGACAGAAAATGACTGAGAGAGAGACTGGCTGACTGAGAGAGAGACTGACTGACAGAGAGAGACTGACTGACTGAGAGAGAGACTGACTGACTGAGAGAGAGACTGACTGACAGGGAGAGAGACTGACTGAGAGAGATACTGACTGACTGAGAGAGATACTGACTGACTGACAGAGAGAGAGGAAAACCTGCTCTCGCTAAAATGAAGCAAAGCAGGATTGCATGTCAGCAGCTCCCCTTGCTCAAAAGCAATAACGGCTCCTGCAGGAGGCGGGCAGCAGGCGGGACCGTGGGGACATTGGGGCTCCCCCCACGGTCCCCAACACAAAGGGCCGGCCCCGGGGGATGGGGTCCCCGGGGCCAGAAGTGGCCAAGGAGGGGGAGCCACGCGGCCCCCCTTCAATATTAAAATTAAAAAAAAAAAAAAAATAAAGAGGCACAGCCCCGGGGGATGGGGCCCCGGGGCCAATAGAGGCGTAAGGAGGGGGGCCACGCAGCCCCCCTCCTTAAGAAATAAAAAACAAACCAAAAAAATTTGGCCATGCCCCTGGGGTTGGGGTCCCCGGGGCCGAAGTTGGCCTCGGGAAAGTGGCCGCGCGGCCCCCTTCCCGTTTTTTTTTTAATGTAAAAAAAGAGCAGGCCCTGGGGGATGGGGTCCCCGGGGCCCCAAATAATGTAAAGAAGGGGGCCACACAGCCCCCTTGTAAAAAAAAAACGGCATCACGCAGGAGGCCCCGCCCCTCCCTGCAGCATTCAGCAAACGCGCCCCTGGTGCGTTGTAAGTTGGGGAATTAATTCCCCTTGAATACTGAGGGTCCCTGGCGGGCAACTAGCCCACCAGGTACCTCCAGTGAATTCTAAATTAAGTGGCCCATCCACCAAATCTATCAGAAAGGTCATAAACGCTAAGTTGTTACCCTCTCTTACATATGGCCAACTAGCATTCCCAGCGGCTTATAGTAACATCTTGGAACAAGCCAACTGTCGAGCGTTTAAGCGAATCTTTCAAATACCAACATATGCCCGGAATGCACTGCTCCGATTGGAATTCGGGCTAAACAAACAGAGCTACGAGCATTGGGCCACGATTGTGCGGTTCTATCGAGGGGTATGTGCGGCTCCCCCGCACTCAATGAAAGCAATCTTAAAAACTATTTTTGAGGAAGCAAATAACTCGTGGTCCAACAGCCTGCACACCGCCTGTACTGAATTCTATCTTGACATGTCCAACTGGCAGGATTTCATCCATCAGCCCGGCATCCTAAAATCGATTTTAAGAAAACAAGTTAGAGTACTCTCTAAGGAAGAGGATATGAAGGAACTGAGGCTCTCCAGTAGTAACATTAGGATTCTTGCCACCTCCTATGAGGACCGCCTAAAGCAGCCTTATCTTGACGCCGCCTTAAATAAATCAATCTTAAAGCGAATCCTAGCAGTGAGACTTATGGTGCTGCCGATAAAAGACATTAACATGTGCTGGAAATCATTAGAGGTGGTTAGTAGTTGCCGACTGTGCCAACAGTATGAGGAAACCATGGCTCACCTGGTTTGCATATGCCACTGTTTAGCACAGGTACGCCGCACTTTACTAAAACCATTGTTTCTAAAATATGGAACACGTACATGTCAAGATTCGATGGAACTTCTCTTTAGCTTGGACATTCCAACGGAACTGGCAAGATTTGCTAAATTTGCACACAAGGTGAAAGAACTGTTAGCTAATGCCTCGCACATTGCACTTTAATTGAATTCCTCGTGGCTAAAGCACCGAATACGTACCCGCACAGTCGCAATGGAAACTTTTCTAGGTCCCACAAAAATGAGCGAAAGTTTGCACTTCAATGAAAAAACTCTAAATCATCGTCTAATCAGGGATTGTAACTAATTCAAGGCATTGACATCCGACTATTCGCACTGTTTTACTTATTTTAGCGTCAATTGTAACATTTTAAATCTATTTTATTCATGTGGTATTTATTATTTGTTGAATAGATACCGACCATAATTGAATTAATTAAGCGCTGGAATATCTCCGCTGGTTTTCCATTGTAACAATTTTAATTAATTGAAACAATAACATTTATATCTATCTATCTATCATATCTACCTCCAGTATGTGCCACAGAGCTGCGTTGCAGAGAGGTGTTCCGAGGCCACGCCCCTTTTTACACCTCTCTGCAATGCAGCTCTGTGGCGCTTACTGGAGGTACCTGGTGGGCTAGTTGGCCCCCAGGGACCCTCAGGACTCAAGGGGAATTAATCCCCCAATTTACAACGTGCCAGAGGCGTGTTTGCACAGTGGTGCAGGGAGGGGGCAGGGCCTGACATAGCAAGTGTGCAAACGCGCCCCCTGGCACATTGTAAATTGGGGGATTAAGTCCCCTTCAATCCTGAGGTCCCTGAGGCAACTAGCTCACCAGTACCTCCAGTAAGCACCACAGAGCTGCATTGCAGAGAGGTGGTCTGAGGCCACGCCCCTTTTTACACCTCTCTGCAACGCAGCTCTGTGGTGCTTACTGGAGGTACCTGGTGGGCTAGTTGGCCCCCAGGGACCCTCAGGATTCAAGGGGACTTAATCCCTCAACTTACAATGCGCCAGGGGTTGCGTTTGCACAGTGGTGCAGGGAGGGGGCAGGGCCTGAAATAACAAGTGTGCTAACGCGCCCCCTGGCGCGTTGTAAATTGGGGGATTAAGTCCTCTTCAAATATATATATATATTATCTACTGGCGGTCGCCAGTAGATAGTTATAGTTAGGACCTATTTTCCATAGGAAATTCACAACATTCTATTTCCAATAATTTTGGCGCCGGTTGATGAATCTACGCGAAATTTTCAAAACTCGTGGGGCGCTCCGGTCTGCTCCTATCCTGAAAGTTTCGGGGTGATTCGGCAAGCGGGGGCCGAGAAAAAAGGGGGGTCCCAAAACGTGTTTTCCCCATGCAAATTTCCATAGGAAACTTTAGACACGGCTACAGCCCGAACTGCTGAACGGAATTACACCAAATTTGGCAAAGAGGTAGTTCTTGGTTCAGAAAGAACCCTTTTTGTTAAATGGTGTAAATCCGTTCAGTAGTTGCTGAGAAAATCAAAAGTAAAAACACATATATATCTATGGCCGCTGAGGATCCGCGCACCCTCCCGATCACGAGCTGTATGCTAATTGGCTGTCAACACTCCAAACCAGGAAATGTTGGCAGCCATCTTGTGCCTCGGTACAACCGAGGCACAAGAAATCAGAGAAACAAGTGCACAAAACGCAAAAAGGGGGCAGGGTAGAAACACCCTGACCCCCTAGGCCTGCTCAGGGGGTCCCACAAGGACCCCCAGGGCCAAAAAAAGCATTTTTTTTTTAAATCGGCGGGATGCGCGTAGGATGCGCGACTCCCGCCGTGAAAAAAAAAAAAAAAACAAAGCGCGGCCTCCCGCGCTTTGTTGTTATTTGGCCCCCGGGTGGGCCAAGTCCCGGGGGCATGCGGGGGGTAATCAGAAAATTGTGTGGGGGGCCTCTAAGGCCCCCCAAGCCCCCGTGGGGGAGTTGGGGTCCCCCCACGGTCCCCAACGGATAGGGCTAGCCCCGGGGAATGGGGTCCCCGGGGCAAGTAGTGGCCTGGGAGGGGGGCCACGCGGCCCCCCTCCCCCAAATTAACAAAAATTTTTTTTTAAAATGGCCGGCCCCGGGGGATGTGGTCCCCGGGGCCTAAGGAGGCCTGAGGAGGGGGGCAACGCAGCCCCCCTCCATGAAAAAGATTAAATAAAACATGTGGCAATGCCCCGGGGGATGGGGTCCCCGGGCCGAAATGGGCCACGGGAGGGGGCCCACGCGGCCCCCTTCCCGTTCCGTTTAAAAAGAAAAAAAAAAAAGGGGGGTCAGGCCCTGGGGGATGGGGTCCCCAGGGCCCAAAATAATTAAAAAGAAGGGGGGCCACACAGCCCCCCGTCTAAAAAAAAAAGACCGGCATCGCGCCGGAGGCCCCGCCCCCTCCCTGCAGCACTCTGCAAACGCGCCCCCTGGCGCGTTGTAAGATGGGGAAGTAATTTCCCTTGAATACTGGGGGTCCCTGGGGGCCAACACCGCCCTGGAGGTCCTTGTGGGACCCCCTGAGCAGGTCTAGGGGGTCAGGGTGTTTCTACGCAGACCCCTTTTCTTCTTTTTTACCCTCTTTTTCACTGTTTTCTTGTGACTCGGTTCTACCGAGTCACAAGATGGCTGCAAACACTTCCTGGTTTGGAGTGTTGGCAGCCAATCAGAGTGAAGCTCGTGCCCGGGAGTATTCGCGAACCTTCCTCGGTGCTCAGATATATACATTTTTTCTTTCTTTAATTTCTCAGCTACTACTGAACTGATTTACACCATTTAATAAAAAAAGCTCTTTCTGAACCAAGGGCTACCGTTTTGCCAAATTTGGTATAATTCCGTTCAGCAGTTCGGGCTGTAGCTTTGGCTAAAGTTTCCTATGGAAATTAACATGGGGAAAACGCGTTTTGGGACCCCCCTTTTTTCTCGGCCCTCGCTTGACAAATCACCCCGAAACTTTCAAAACAAGAGCTGACCGGAGCGGGCCACTAGTTTTGAAAATTTCACGAAGATTCATCAAACGACGCAAAAGTTATTGGGAAAACAAAAAACGCTTTTTGAATAGAAACAAGGTCCTAACTATAACTACCAACTGGCGACCGCCAGTAGGTAATATATATATATACACACATATATATATACATATATACATATATACATATATATATATATATATATATTATCTACTGGCGGTCGCAAGTAGATAGTTATAGTTAGGACCTATTTTCCATAGGAAATCCGCAACATTCTATTTGAAATAACTCTTGCGTCGGTTGACGAATCTTCGCGAAATTTTCAAACTTTATGGCCCGGTCCGCTCCTACCCTGAAAGTTTCGGGGTGATTCGTCAAGCGGGGGCCGAGAAAAAAGGGGGGTCCCAAAACGTGTTTTCCCCATTCATTTTCCCATAGGAAACTTTAGCCACGGCTACAGCTTGAACTGCTGAACGGAATTACACAAAATTTGGCAAAGAGGTAGTTCTTGGTTCAGAAAGAACCCTTTTTGTTAAATGGTGTAAATCCGTTCAGTAGTTGCGGAGAAATTAAAAAAATAAGAGTCAAAAAATCAATTTCCCATAGGAAACTTTATGCAAGGCTACAGCCCGAACTGCTGAACGGAATTACACCAAATTTGGCAAAGAGGTAGTTCTTGGTTCAGAAAGAACCCTTTTGTTAAATGTTAAATGGTGTAAATCTGATCAGTAGTTGCTGAGAAAATCAAAAGTAAAAACACATATATATCTGGGCGGAGCCTAACCACACATGTCATCGTGAGATCTGATTGGCTGTCAGCACTTCATCCTGGAATTGCTGGCAGCCATCTTGGGACCAATATAAATGATAGTACCCCATTGAAATGCATTGTAGTGAATCGAAGATTTTGAGGGTTACCAAAAGGAGAACTATAAAGGGTGATAACAGACTTTAGTTACATTAGAATTCATTTGTTGATGGTACCATACTAATTTCAGGAATTGTGGTGTGTTCTAAGGTGATTTTACCCTGTGAAAAACCTTCTGCTGGGATATCATGAATCATGTTTGAGAGAAAACTATTTTCACATGCTTGTCCCATACAGTTTTGGAAGGTGCTCCAGAAGCTAAAATGAGAGCATATTTTCTGTAAATTCACATTATCTTTCTCAGTCATGTGAGAATGAAGTCTGACATTCTCAGTAAAACATGTACATCCAACAATGGCAGAGACTGTCAGTTGATTCCTTTGTGTTCTACTGCAGCTTCCCAGAGTGTTCTAAAGAACAACTAGAGTGCTAACAGCCTTACTTATGACAAAAGTATGGCACACCTGAAGCCATCTTGATTGGAATAAACTGGTAACACTTAAAACATTTAATTTAAAAAGGGACAAAATGATGGGGTTCATTTTGTCATAGAAATTATTGTTAGTGCTGTAGAAAGAAAAATTAGGACATGTTTCAAGTGTGATCTCAAATATCTTCCTGTTATATTTCAACAGGAGCAGCCTGTCAGTTGATGCCTTTGTGTTCTACTGCAGCTTCCCAGAGTGTTCTAAAGAACAACTAGAGCGCTAACAGTCTTACTTATGACAAAAGTATGGCACACCTGAAGCCATCTTGATTGGAATAAACTGGTAACACTTAAAACATTTAATTTAAAAAGGAACAAAATGAGGGGGTTCATTTTGCCATAGAAATTATGGTTAGTGCTGTAGAAAGAAAAATTAGGACATGTTTTAAGTGAGATCTCAAATATCTTCCTGTTATATTTCAACAGGAGACAGCCTGTCAGTTGATGCCTTTGTGTTCTACTGCAGCTTCCCAGAGTGTTCTAAAGAACAACTAGAGTGCTAACAGCCTTACTTATGACAAAAGTATGGCACACCTGAAGCCATCTTGATTGGAATAAACTGGTAACACTTAAAACATTTAATTTAAAAGGAACAAAATGAGGGGGTTCATTTTGCCATAGAAATTATGGTTAGTGCTGCAAAAAGAAAATGTAGGGCAAGTTTTAAGTGAGATTTCAAATCCTCTTCTATTTCATTAGAAAATTCTGACATGCAGACTGAAACAATCACTTTCAATACCAGCAGTAGACTTCCAGTTAACTCCTTGGTGAGCAGTAGCTTTACTACAGTGATCTAATGAACAACTAGAGTGCTAACATTCTGAATTTATGGCACATGTGTGACACATCTGAATGCCTTCTTGATGGAATCAAAGTAAAAAACTGAAAGCATTTCCTACTGAGGAGACTGTAGTAAATGAGGAAATTAGGAAACTTCATAACAAATAAGTCTCCCAAGATGGCCACCAGAGAAAAAAGAGCCCAAATGTAGCACAAATATCACCCAGAGGTAGCCCACGTATAGCCCAATGACAGAAGTGTGCAAAACACTTTTTATTTTTTGTTTTTTTGCAGTTATATATAGTGCAGACTGGTCAGGTATTGGAGTGCTTTACATGAGCATTGGTTACATCACACAAGGACAAATTCATGTTGGTTGACCCCTACACTACCCAAACACCACTGCACTACCCTAAACCCTAAAACACTACCCCCAGCACGACCCCCTTCACTACCCAAACACAACTGCACTACCCTAAACTCAAAAACACTACCCCCAGCACGACCCCCTACACTTCCCAAACACCACTGCACTACCCTAAACCCTAAATCTACCCCCTACACTACACAAATACCACTGCACTACCCTAAACCCTAAAACACTAGAACCCAGCACAACCCCCTACAGTACACAAACACCACTGCACTACCCTAAACCCTAAAACACTACCCCCTACACTACACAAACACCATTGTACTACCCTAAACCCTAAAACACTACCCCAGCATGACCCCCTACACTACACAAACACCACGGCACTACCCTAAACCCTAAAACACTACCCCAGCACGACCCCCTACACTACCCAAACACCACTGCACTACCCTAAACCCTAAAACACTACCCCCAGCACGACTCCTACACTACACAAACACCACTGGACTACCCTAAACCCTAAAACACTACCCCCAGCACGACTCCCTACACTACCTAAACACCACTGCACTACACTAAACCCTAAATCTACCCCCAGCATGACCTCCCACACTACATAAACACCACTGCACTACCCTAAACCCTAAAACACTACCCCCAGCACGACCCCCTACACTACCCAAACACCACTGCACTACCCTAAACCCTAAAACACTAACCCCAGCATGACCCCCTACACTACCCAAACACCACTGCACTACCCTATACCCTAAAACATGACCCCGTACACTACACAAACACAACTGCACTACCCTAAACCCTAAAACACTACCCACAGCATGACCCCTACACTACACAAACACCAATGCACTACCCTAAACCCTAAAACACTACCCCCTACACTACACAAACACCACTGCACTACCCTAAACCCCCCCTACACTATACAAACACCACTGCATTACTCTAAAACCTAAAACACTACCCCAGCACGACCCCCTCACAACACAAACACCACTGCACTACCCTAAACCCTAAATCGACCCCCAGCATGCCCCCTACACTACCCAAATACCACTGCCATACCCTAAACCCTAAAACACTACCCCCAGCATGAACCCCTACACTACCCAAACACCACTGCACTACCCTAAACCTTAAAACACTACCCCCTACACTACACAAACACCACTGCACTACCCTAAACCCTAAAACACTACCCCAGCACTACCCCCTACACTACCCAAACACCACTGCACTAACATAAACCCTAAAACACTACCCCCAGCACAACCCCCTACACTACACAAACACCACTGCACTACCCTAAACCCTAAAACACTATCCCCAGCACGACTCCCTACACTACCCAAACACCACTGCACTACCCTAAACCCTAAATCTACCCCCAGCATGACCCCCTACACTACCCAAACACCACTGCACTACCCTACACCATAAAACACTACCCCCAGCATGACCCCCTACACTACACAAACACCACTGCACTACCCTAAACCCTAAAACACTACCACCAGCATGACCCCCTACACTACTCAAACAGCACTGCACTACCCTAAACCCTAAAACACTAACCCAGCATGACCCCTACACTACCCATACACCACTGCACTACCCTAAAGCCTAAAACACTACCCCCAGCATGACCCCCTACACTACTGCACTACCCTAAACCCTAAAACACTACCCCCAGCACGACCCCCTACACTACCCAAACACCACTGCACTACCCTAAACCCTAAAACACTACCCCCAGCACGACCCCTACACCACCCAAACACCACTGCACTACCCTAAACCCTAGAAAAGAAACCCCCACCCCATGCCCAATCCCCCTTACCTCTCACTCCTCGTGGTTCCTCGCTCCTCGTGGTTCCTGCTTCACGTTGTCTCTGAGGGGCGGTGCACGTCGTTGTGAGGAAACGGAACAGCCTCTGTTTCCTTACAACGACATGGATCGTCTACATGTTTTTAGAACGCATGGTCATTTACCATACATACCTTTACAACAAAATTCGTTGTAAAGGCATGCGTGGTAAATGACCATGCGTTCTAAAAAATGCGTAGTAATGACTTCGTGATGTACAACGCATGCGTGGTAATGCATGCGTTGTAATGGTATCGCAAAGTAAAAAGTCGTTGTAACGGCTGTTTACCAATCGAAGCTGGCCCCTGTTCTTCAGTGAGACGTTTATTTGATTAATTAGGAGGAAGGAATGTGTTTTTTTACCGAAAAGTGCATTCCCGGCTGTTGTATTGTGAAAGTGTCCGCGTGGCCTGGTTTCACTTCCGGTGAGAGAGTGGAAGAGTCTGTTTGGATCTAAAGGAGTTCTGTTGTTGGACGGGGCCGGCGCGACATGTCATCAGAAAACATAGCTAATGGAAAGCGTCCTCCCTGAAGTGTGGAGCAGTGCCATGAGAGGTCAACGAGTGTGCGTCCCACCGCAGTATGACCGTACCGCGTGACCCATGTGCCACCTCCAGGGTACGGGAGGCAGAAGCGGCATCGCAGGTCCTCTTGAAGACCGTTGTAGCACTAATTCTACATTTTGGTACTAGGGCATTTTAACTTCGTTGTTCCTGCCAGATACAAAGAGAAGATCCTGTGTTATTCAGTGCCTTCATTACCTTTTTTGTGGGTTGTGGTGCTTGTCACTTCGCTGCCCCGCCAGTGCACACGGCTGGGCACCCCACCTCGTGTGCCATCTGCAGGGCCTCTGCCCTTGGATCACTGGTTTCGGTTTCTGGAGTGGCAACATAAACAGTTGCTCCCAAAGGACTAGCCTGAACACTTAGGTGAATATCCCCTGCACCAGCATTCCATGGAAATTCTTTCCTAGCTCTCCCACGTCAACGAGGACGTCATAACTGCACGGCTCCGCTCGCGACACCGTATGACGTCATCGGAGCCATAAGAGAACCTCGTCGGCGTGCTGACGTCAGTTCCACCCATTTTTCCGTGCCACCGAGGCAAACAGGGGACCGAGACATTTTCACATGTATACATAGTATAATAAATATATATATATATTCACTGAAAAAACCATAGGTTTCAGGCACGTTATAGTTAGAAATTAGCATTTAAAAAACCTTAGAAATTCACTGAAAAAACCATAGGTTTCAGGCACGTTATAGTTAGAAATTAGCATTTAAAAAACCTTAGAAATTCACTGAAAAAACCATAGGTTTCAGGGGCGTTATAGTTAGTTGGACATTTCACTCGTACAAAACCATAGAAATTCCCCGTTATAGTTAGTTCAGCTAACTATAACTCGCGCGTCCGCAATGCACTGCTGATGACGTCACATATTACATCACTCATGACATGGTCAGTGACATCACTCATGACATCACTCATGACATCTCAAATGACAAGACTGATGACATCACTGATGACATCATCCAGTGAATGTGTGTTTTTCTGAAAATTAAATATGTTTTATATATGTATATCTCAAGGTCGATGGAAGAATAAATGGGTATATAAGTGTCTAAATGGATGATTTTGTTTTGTAAAATTGATTGTATAACTGACTAAGTGTATCTTAGTGAATACATGGGTTAGTGAGTAATGTTTAAATATGAAAATATCTGTATCAGTCTCTCACTTTGTGTATAAGTGGCTGCATGGGTTGGTGAGTAGTTACATGAGTGTCTATATGGGTTATTAGTTGGTTTTTGAGTATCAGTATGAGTGTCTGAGTGTCTGTATGGTTCGGTGGGGGTATTACTTAGTGCATAGATGCATGAATGAGTGACTCACTGTTTGTATGTGTTGAAGACAGCATGTGTGCAGGACTGTATAGGTGGATGAGTATGTGTATGGGTGTGTTAGTGAGTGAATGACTGTCTCAATAGTGTCTTTATGAGTAACTACATATGTTTTAAACTAGTATATGTGAGTATTGGTGTATATAAGTGAGTATATGTGAGAGTGAGAGATTGGAAGAGTTCCTGTACAAATAAGTAGGTGTTTCTATAAGTGATTGTTTAAGAGAGTAAGTATGTGTAAGTTTCTGTAGAAGTAAGTGTGGTAGTGTGTGTATGACTGTATATGCAAGTAAATGGATGTTTGATACTTTGTTTGCATGTGTGACTATGTGTGTGAGTAACTCTATGGATGAGTGGCGGTGTGTAACAGGATGTATAGGTGTATGAGTACATATGATGAGTGAGTACATGTATGAGTGACTGTATAGGGACTGTTGGTGAATGAGTGGATGTGTGTGTAGATCTTGGAATTACTGAATAGGTGTGTTGTAACTGGTATTGGTATGTCCATTGTTTTGAAAATGTTAGCTTGTATTTTTGAGTGTGTGTATCAAAGGTTATATTAGGGTGAGAGGAGGTCTGCCACTCTATCACAAGGATGATGTCATCAGTGATGTCATCAGTGATGTCATTTGAGATGTCATCAGTGATGTCATGAGTGATGTCACTGACCATGTCATGAGTGATGTAATATGTGACGTCATCAGCAGTACATTGCGGGCGCGCGAGTTATAGTTAGCTGAACTAACTATAACGGGGGAATTTCTATGGTTTTGTACGAGTGAAATGTCCAACTAACTATAACGCCCCTGAAACCTATGGTTTTTCAGTGGCGTCCAATTAGTCCACCAGGTACCTCCAGTAAGCGCCACAGAGCTGCGTTGCAGGGGGTCAGGGTGTTTCTACCCTGCCCCCTTTTTGCGTTTTGCGCACTTGTTTCTCAGATTTCTTGTGCCTCGGATCTACCGAGGCACAAGATGGCTGCCAGCACTTCCTGGTTTGGAGTGTTGACAGCCAATTAGCATACAGCTCGTGATCGGGAGGGTGCGCGGATCCTCCGTGGCCATAGATATATATGTGTTTTTACTTTTGATTTTCTCAGCAACTACTGAACGGATTTACACCATTTAACAAAAAGGGTTCTTTCTGAACCAAGAACAACCTCTTTGCCAAATTTGGTGTAATTCGGTTCAGCAGTTCGGGCTGTAGCCGTGTCTAAAGTTTCCTATGGAAAATTGCATGGGGAAAACACGTTTTGGGACCCCCCTTTTTTCTCGGCCCCCGCTTGCCGAATCACCCCGAACCTTTCAGGATAGGAGCGGACTGGAGCGCCCCACGAGTTTTGAAAATTTCGCGAAGATTCGTCAACCAGCGCCAAAGTTATTGGAAATAGAATGTTGTGAATTTCCTATGGAAAATAGGTCCTAACTATAACTATCTACTGGCGACCGCCAGTAGATAATCAAGAGATCAATATATGTGTGTGTGTTTGCTTACACGAGTAATGTGTGTTGCAATGGTTGTGGACAGAGGGTTAGGGCATTGCATATAATGTTCCAGACCCTGCCAGTATTTTCTTGCGGTAGTATTTTTTACTGTGCCGTCAGATGAAAGCAGAGTTAATCCTTCTTTTGACTCTACCATTAAAAATGGACTATGTTGCAAATACAAGAGCGTATAACTTGAGCTAACAGGTAGTTTCACACAATGTGTAGAATTAACTTTCGTAGAGGAGGAAGGGCCTGTGCTAAACTGAAAACTGTGACTCCCTATGAGTTGAATCCTTCTGAATGAAACCAGAAAGGATTTGGGTAGTTTGCACAGAAACCAGGCTTGAGTAGGGTCTCCAGCTTTAGAGCAATAGGGACTCCACACAGTGCATAAATGCTGCTTGAATGAAACAATCTGGGCCGGACTGGGAACCCAAAGCAGCCCTGGCAATATTCTTGGACCAGCCCCTGGGGAAGCACTGACTGGCCCCGGGAAGCTGGAAATGCTTGCCTGTTGCTTTTGTTACTGGGGGCTGATATTGCAGCACCACTGCAAAACCGGCCGCAGTAACAAAACCGGCCCCACCACTGCAAAACTGGCCCCACCCTTCCCGCCTTCTGGGGAAATGCCTGATGCCCGGTCCGGCCAGTCTGGCCCTGAAAATAATCATCCAGGTATGGGTTAGAGCGGACTTTCTGCTGGAGCGCGACAGTCACCAGAGTGGCCTGTATCTTTATAAAGTCTTGAATGCACGCACTGAGACTATGTGGGACTGTTAACGGGACTTGCTATTCTCTTTTAGGACAGGCACATGAAGGTAGGCCTTTTGGATGCCCACTAAGCATACCCTGATGTTTATCTGCAAATATGGCAGCACCCTGGCCAAAGTAAGCATTTTGAACTTCTGCAAGGAAGTAGTGGGCATTGGATCTTTGTCCCCTTTCTAGGGGCGAGACTGGTTTGATTATTGAAAAAACAAAAACTTTTCTACCTCCCATAGAAGTTTCTTGGTTGCAGACAGAGGCAGCCTAAATGGTAGTTGTTGTGGAAGCTGGAGGGCACAGACATTTTTACAACTGAAACGATCTGGGAGACTTTGTGCAGAGGATGCCTGGAAATGATTTCAAGGTTGACAGGGAAGGGAAGCCATTGTTACTTGCTTGCCCCAGTTCAGGTTGGGGGGGGAGGCATTATCTTCCTCATGAAGCATCTCCCCTGCCTGCCTCCTGGGTTGAAAGGACTCCCTTACGTTAAAAGACTGGAAGGGCTTTGCCTGCTGGAAAGGAAGAAGTCCTATGGCTGATCTCACTTGGATGGCTGTCATTGCTTTGTCATGTATTGTCAAATCACATCACAGAGATTAATGTCTTTCTTCTGGGCATCCAAGGTCGCGAGCCACGACAGCTGGCCTACTGCCAGACTGGGCTCATTGTTGTGCCAGCTGTGCCCATGAGTTCCCTGGACAAAGGCAGTTTCCGCTCCACGGCTTTCTCACCCACTCAGCTGAAGATCGTAGGTGCCCACGATGCCACTAGCGTTGGCCGGCAACACGCAGACACCAGGAGTCATTTTGCGCACTATAATATTGAGTTTCAGGAAAATAAGTAAAAGAATATACAACAGACTATAATTTATTTATAACTAGTTCGTTCTCACTTCTTACCGGCTTTCTCTACATAGAGGCTATATCACCTTTTATCCCAACATGTGACCATTTCCACGTTTTCCAAATCCACACCTCCTCTACGTGTCAATAACAGACTTCCCTTTCTTTCTGACAGTCGTCCTCTGGGTGCTTCACATACGTTCTCCCGCTCTGACGTTCTCCCACACTCATCCCTCAGTATTTTCACCCAGGCTCGGTGTTTGTGGAGCTCCTGAACTGAAACAGTGACTTATCTGCAATTCAATATATCGGAGAAACGCCGGCATTGACATTCTGAGTGTTTGCAGAGAATAAAACCAGTCGTCAGTCGCTTATCTCCCATCTAGAGTACACACTGCCAGCTGCAGCAGCCAGGTAATGGCGGGAAATCAATGGGGCTTTATCAGGAGCCTCCGTTTTACAAGCACTCTAAAGTGACATCAGGCATTACCGCACCGCAGAGGAGCCTGCTTACCAGGGACTCAGGAAGCCAATAGTTTAGTGTTTTGTGTAAACGTTTTGTCAAGTTTCACCATGCAAAATCCTAAAGCCAGAGTCTAACTGGCACATGCATCAACCATTTTTGCGAGCGCAAATGGTGCGATTCGCAAAAATCGGCCGTTTGCGCCCGCAAAAAGGGCTTCTGCGATGCATCAACCTGTCAGCCCCTCGCAATTTAAGAAATCGCAAATTATTGAGATTTCTTAAATTGCAATTGCATTTAAGGAATTGCAAATTGCGATTCCTTAAATGCAATGCATGATGGAATCGCAAATTGCGATTTTGCTAATAGGGGGCGCAAATTACCATCAATTTGTACTTGATGGTAATTTGCAAAAACTTTGAAAAATGCACTAAAGTGCATTTTTCCAAGTTGTAGGTTACACACACACATGCTCTTGGGGCATGTGTGTGCGCAACATGTGTGCACAGATCAATTACAGGGGTGCAACAGGGTGTCTTTTTGACACCCTTGAAATTGCATGCGCAATTAGCGAGTACCTATTGGTACTCGCAAATTGCGCATGCAATCTCCCATTCATTCCTATGGGCCTGTAGGCCTATAGGAATGAATGGGAAGGCATTCCTTAATTGCGACTCGCAATTTGCGAGTCGCAATTAAGGAATGTTTGGGAATCGCTATTTTTATAGCGATTCCTACATGCATAAGCTTTTGCAATTCCTTAATTGCGATTCCTTAATAATCGCAATTAAGGAATCGCAAAAGCCAACATTGATGCATGTACCTGTAAATGTAGAAATGGTTAGAACATCAACACTGAACCTTGCGCACATGTGCACGCAAACATATGCATGCATGCATGTAAGTACACACACACACACACGCTCTAGTTTTTGAGGAGCTACATTTTGAACATTCAAATGCTAAATTTTGTGTTCTTGCTTCCAAGACTTTAGGAGCTACATACTGCCCATCTCTGTCCATCAGGGAGCAGGATTTAGGACCTATGCCAAGGGGAACTGACTTGCCTGTCTTCCTGCTAAAGGCCTGCCTGAAACTCCAGATATTCTGCCTGTGTGAAGATTCCGGTGACCTGTTAAGGAACAACTTCCTACTCTGGCTAAGAGACTTTAGACTTTACATCACAAATGAAGTACCAGAAATGGTGGTGGATTGAATCCAGAGGATCATTAGAATATAGACATTGAAAACAAATTCAGGAGACCCGACCTTCAATAGTGACTATGCATTGCAAGCTTTCTGCCTTTCAACAATGAGAGAATTACCAAGACATCAGTAGCCCTTATCCCTGCTCCAAAGGCCCTCCAACATCTCCTGGTGGGGTCGAAAAAGTCCTGAGACACCAGAGCTTCCTTAAAAGTGTCTGCCCAATAAGGCTTTGCAGATATGACACTGGTGGCTTCACCAGACCATGCAATGGATAATGTTTGCTTTTCCTCTCTTTCAATATCTCCAAGTTAGTTTGTTTATATAACTCCCTAAATCACATTGAAGGATGTGTGATGTCTGGAGGAACCCATAAGCATAAAATACATTGACTGCAAACGATGATGCATGAGATATCAGCCGTTGTATTTTCCCGGACAGTCCTAACCCTACATAGCTAGGTTCAGTGGGGACCCAGGACCCCTGAGACACCAAGACAAATATGAATGTAACTGAGAAATGGGCCTATGAAGATAGGTTGGTTCTACAAAACCTGATCATCAGGCCAGTCACCCAGAAACGCCACCCACAATTAGTTACTCTAGAGTTGTTGCCGATTTGTGGCCTCTCAATGGCCTCATTGTCAATAGCAAAGCAAAGAAAACACGCTAATAGGGATTGTGAATATTTGACTACACCCAGCTCCAAAAGCCCAGTTGCCATGCAAACTTTCTTCTAGCCAAGTGTAGTGGAGTTGTGTTTGGCGTTTTTGATTTACAATTTCTCAGCTGTAGCCAAGCTTACTGGACTACCCTAAATCCTTACAAGGCTTCCAGGGCAGTGTGTGCCAGGCCTGTCAGGCCATACAAACACACTATGTCATTGGCTATCAGTAAATAAAGTAGTGATCAAAAATGACCCAAACTCCTCCTAGGGCTCACAATGTTAGTCCCATACGTTAAGACTGAGCATGTAAAGTATAGGTGGTAACTGTCATATTTGCTATGTTATCTTATAGTAGAAACAATGTTTGGGTTAAAATGTTTACAGCATTAAGTGCTGTTGGGTTTCATAATAACTGCAATAGATTATCATATTAAAGATACATTGTTCTTCGAACATTAGAGAATAAAAGCAAACATGAAGTAACTATTCTCTATAAGACATTTTATTAGAAAGCAACAACTATACACCAAAGAAGCAGATACCAAGAAAAAGAGATCTATCCTAAACAATTCCAGGGAAAATTAAGGAAGACAGCAGAGGTGTCAATTTGTACAAAGGTAAACACTTAAATCCTCTTAAAAGAGCTATGTACACCCTGATGGATTTGATGTCTTGTGAGCAACTGCAGAAACATGCAGATAGTCATTCATTTATGTGCGTTGTATATACAATTCACTGAGTATTATATCTACATTATTCAATGAGAAGCCTTTTTTTTTTAAACAAAATGATATATACTGATATGTAGAGACTTACATGCACAAACTGCCAGGATAATTGACTTTATCCAAAACACTAACTAGAACAAGAAAAAGAGCAGCCTCCACACAACCCAGATATACAGCAGAGACATGCAACCCAGCTATAAAGCAGAGACACGCAATCCAGATATAAAGCAGAGACATGCAACCCAGATATAAAGCAGAGACATGCAGCCCAGCTATAAAGCAGAGACATGCAACCCAGATATAAAGCAGAGACATGCAACCCAGTTATAAAGCAGACATGCAACCCAGATATAAAGCAGAGACACGCAGCTCAGATATAAAGCAGACACACGCAACCCAGATATAAAGCAGAGACACACAACCCAGATATAAAGCAGAGACATGCAACCCAGCTATAAAGCAGAGACACGCAGCTCAGATATAAAGCAGAGACACACAACCCAGATATAAAGCAGAGACATGCAACCCAGATATAAAGCAGAGACACGCAGCTCAGATATAAAGCAGAGACACGCAACCCAGATATAAAGCAGAGACATGCAGCGCAGATATAAAGCAGAGGCATGCAACCCAGCTATAAAGCAGAGACATGCAGCTCAGATATAAAGCAGAGACACGCAACCCAGATATAAAGCAGAGACATGCAACCCAGATATAAAGCAGAGACATGCAGCCCAGATATAAAGCAGAGACATGCAACCCAGATATAAAGCAGAGACATGCAACCCAGTTATAAAGCAGAGACATGCAACCCAGATATAAAGCATTGAAATGCAACCCAGATATAAAGCAGACATGCAACCCAGCTATAAAGCAGAGACATGCAGCTCAGATATAAAGCAGAGACACGCAACCCAGATATAAAGCATAGACACGCAACCCAGATATAAAGCAGAGACACGCAACCCAGATATAAAGCAGAGACATGCAACCCAGCTATAAAGCAGAGACACGCAGCTCAGATATAAAGCAGAGACACACAACCAGATATAAAGCAGAGACACGCAACCCAGATAAAAAGCAGAGACACGCAGCTCAGATATAAAGCAGAGACACGCAACCCAGATATAAAGCAGAGACATGCAGCTCAGATATAAAGCAGAGGCATGCAACCCAGCTATAAAGCAGAGACATGCAGCTCAGATATAAAGCAGAGACACGCAACCCAGATATAAAGCAGAGACACACAACTCAGACATAAAGCAGAGACATGCAACCTAGCTATAAAGCAGAGACATGCAGCTCAGATATAAAGCAGAGACACACAACCCAGATATAAAGCAGAGACATGCAACCCAGATATAAAGCAGAGACACGCAGCTCAGATATAAAACAGAGACACGCAACCCAGATATAAAGCAGAGACATGCAACCCAGATATAAAGCAGAGACACGCAACCCAGATATAAAGCAGAGACACACAACCCAGATATAAAGCAGAGACACGCAACCCAGATATAAAGCAGAGACACGCAGCTCAGATATAAAGCAGACACGCAACCCAGATATAAAGCAGAGACACGCAGCTCATATATAAAGCAGAGACACGCAACCCAGATATAAAGCAGAGACACGCAGCTCAGATATAAAGCATAGACACGCAACCCAGATATAAAGCAGAGACACACAACCCAGATATAAAGCAGAGACACGCAACCCAGATATAAAGCAGAGACACGCAGCTCAGATATAAAGCAGACGCAACCCAGATATAAAGCAGAGTTATGCAGCCCAGATATAAAGCAGAGACATGCAGCCCAGATATAAAGCAGAGACACGCAACCCAGATATAAAGCAGAGACACGCAACCCAGATATAAAGCAGAGACACGCAGCTCAGATATAAAGCAGACACGCAACCCAGATATAAAGCAGAGACACGCAACCCAGATATAAAGCAGAAACACGCAACCCAGATATAAAGCAGAGACATGCAACCCAGCTATAAAGCAGAGACACACAACCCAGATATAAAGCAGAGACACGCAACCCAGATATAAAGCAGAGACACGCAGCTCAGATATAAAGCAGACGCAACCCAGATATAAAGCAGAGATATGCATCCCAGATATAAAGCAGAGACATGCAGCCCAGATATAAAGCAGAGACATGCAGCTCAGATATAAAGCAGAGACACGCAGCTCAGATATAAAGCAGAGACACGCAACCCAGATATAAAGCAGAGACATGCAACCCAGATATAAAGAAGAGACACGCAGCTCAGATATAAAGCAGAGACACGCAACCCAGATATAAAGCAGAGACACACAACCCAGATATAAAGCAGAGACACGCAGCTCAGATATAAAGCAGACACGCAACCCAGATATAAAGCAGAGACACCAACCCAGATATAAAGCAGAGACACGCAACCCAGATATAAAGCAGAGACATGCAACCCAGCTATAAAGCAGAGACACGCAGCTCATATATAAAGCAGAGACACGCAGCTCAGATATAAAGCAGAGACACGCAACCCAGATATAAAGCAGAGACACGCAGCTCAGATATAAAGCAGAGACACGCAACCCAGATATAAAGCAGAGACACACAACCCAGATATAAAGCAGAGACACTCAACCCAGATATAATGCAGAGACATGCAGCCCAGATATAAAGCAGAGACATGCAGCCCAGATATAAAGCAGAGACATGCAGCTCAGATATAAAGCAGAGACACGCAGCTCAGATATAAAGCAGAGACACACAACTCAGACATAAAGCAGAGACATGCAACCCAGATATAAATCAGAGACATGCAACCCAGATATAAAGCAGAGACACGCAGCTCAGATATAAAACAGAGACACGCAACCCAGATATAAAGCAGAGACATGCAACCCAGATATAAAGCAGAGACACGCAACCCAGATATAAAGCAGAGACACACAACCCAGATATAAAGCAGAGACACGCAACCCAGATATAAAGCAGAGACACGCAGCTCAGATATAAAGCAGACACGCAACCCAGATATAAAGCAGAGACACGCAGCTCATATATAAAGCAGAGACACGCAACCCAGATATAAAGCAGAGACACGCAGCTCAGATATAAAGCAGAGACACGCAACCCAGATATAAAGCAGAGACACACAACCCAGATATAAAGCAGAGACACGCAACCCAGATATAAAGCAGAGACACGCAGCTCAGATATAAAGCAGACGCAACCCAGATATAAAGCAGAGATATGCAGCCCAGATATAAAGCAGAGACATGCAGCCCAGATATAAAGCAGAGACACGCAACCCAGATATAAAGCAGAGACACGCAACCCAGATATAAAGCAGAGACACGCAGCTCAGATATAAAGCAGAGACACGCAACCCAGATATAAAGCAGAGACACGCAACCCAGATATAAAGCAGAAACACGCAACCCAGATATAAAGCAGAGACATGCAACCCAGCTATAAAGCAGAGACACACAACCCAGATATAAAGCAGAGACACGCAACCCAGATATAAAGCAGAGACACGCAGCTCAGATACAAAGCAGACGCAACCCAGATATAAAGCAGAGATATGCATCCCAGATATAAAGCAGAGACATGCAGCCCAGATATAAAGCAGAGACACGCAACCCAGATATAAAGCAGAGACACACAACCCAGATATAAAGCAGAGACACTCAACCCAGATATAATGCAGAGACATGCAGCCCAGATATAAAGCAGAGACATGCAGCCAGATATAAAGCAGAGACATGCAGCTCAGATATAAAGGAGAGACACGCAGCTCAGATATAAAGCAGAGACACGCAACCCAGATATAAAGCAGAGACATGCAACCCAGATATAAAGAAGAGACACGCAGAGATATAAAGCAGAGACACGCAGCTCAGATATAAAGCAGAGACACGCAACCCAGATATAAAGCAGAGACACGCAGCTCAGATATAAAGCAGAGACACGCAACCCAGATATAAAGCAGAGACACGCAGCTCAGATATAAAGCAGAGACACGCAACCCAGATATAAAGCAGAGACACGCAACCCAGATATAAAGCAGAGACGTGCAACCCAGATATAAAGCAGAGACACGCACCCCAGATATAAAGCAGAGACATGTAACCCAGCAATAAAGCAGAGACACGCAGCTCAGATATAAAGCAGAGACATGCAACCCAGCTATAAAGCAGAGACACGCACCTCAGATATAAAGCAGAGACACACAACCAGATATAAAGCAGAGACACGCAACCCAGATAAAAAGCAGAGACACGCAGCTCATATATAAAGCAGAGACACGCAGCTCAGATATAAAGCAGAGACACGCAACCCAGATATAAAGCAGAGACACACAACCCAGATATAAAGCAGAGACATGCAACCCAGCTGTAAAGCAGAGACATGCAGCTCAGATATAAAGCAGAGACACACAACCCAGATATAAAGCAGAGACATGCAACCCAGATATAAAGCAGAGACACGCAGCTCAGATATAAAGCAGAGACACGCAACCCAGATATAAAGCAGAGACATGCAACCCAGATATAAAGCAGAGACATGCAACCCAGCTATAAAGCAGAGACACGCAGCTCAGATATAAAGCAGAGACACGCAACCCAGATATAAAGCAGAGACACACAACCCAGATATAAAGCAGAGACACGCAACCCAGATATAAAGCAGAGACATGCGACCCATATATAAAGTAGAGACATGCAGCCCAGCTATAAAGCAGAGACATGCAACCCAGATATAAAGCAGAGACATGCAACCCAGTTATAAAGCAGACATGCAACCCAGATATAAAGCAGAGACATGCAACCCAGATATAAAGCAGACATGCAACCCAGCTATAAAGCAGAGACACGCAGCTCAGATATAAAGCAGAGACATGCAACCCAGATATAAAGCAGAGACACACAACCCAGATATAAAGCAGAGACATGCAACCCAGCTATAAAGCAGAGACACGCAGCTCAGATATAAAGCAGAGACACACAACCCAGATATAAAGCAGAGACATGCAACCCAGATATAAAGCAGAGACACGCAGCTCAGATATAAAGCAGAGACACGCAACCCAGATATAAAGCAGAGACATGCAGCTCAGATATAAAGCAGAGGCATGCAACCCAGCTATAAAGCAGAGACATGCAGCTCAGATATAAAGCAGAGACACGCAACCCAGATATAAAGCAGAGACATGCAACCCAGATATAAAGCAGAGACATGCAGCCCAGATATAAAGCAGAGACATGCAACCCAGATATAAAGCAGAGACATGCAACCCAGATATAAAGCAGACATGCAACCCAGCTATAAAGCAGAGACACGCAGCTCAGATATAAAGCAGAGACACGCAACCCAGATATAAAGCAGAGACACGCAACCCAGATATAAAGCAGAGACATGCAACCCAGCTATAAAGCAGAGACACGCAGCTCAGATATAAAGCAGAGACACACAACCAGATATAAAGCAGAGACACGCAACCTAGATAAAAAGCAGAGACACGCAGCTCAGATATAAAGCAGAGACACGCAACCCAGATATAAAGCAGAGACATGCAGCTCAGATATAAAGCAGAGGCATGCAACCCAGCTATAAAGCAGAGACATGCAGCTCAGATATAAAGCAGAGACACGCAACCCAGATATAAAGCAGAGACACGCAGCTCAGATATAAAGCAGAGACACGCAACCCAGATATAAAGCAGAGACACGCAGCTCAGATATAAAGCAGAGACACGCAACCCAGATATAAAGCAGAGACACGCCACCCAGATATAAAGCAGAGACGTGCAACCCAGATATAAAGCAGAGACACGCAACCCAGATATAAAGCAGAGACATGCAACCCATATATAAAGCAGAGACATGCAGCCCAGCTATAAAGCAGAGACATGCAACCCAGATATAAAGCAGAGACATGCAACCCAGTTATAAAGCAGACATGCAACCCAGATATAAAGCAGAGACATGCAACCCAGATATAAAGCAGACATGCAACCCAGCTATAAAGCAGAGACACGCAGCTCAGATATAAAGCAGAGACATGCAACCCAGATATAAAGCAGAGACACACAACCCAGATATAAAGCAGAGACATGCAACCCAGCTATAAAGCAGAGACACGCAGCTCAGATATAAAGCAGAGACACGCAACCCAGATATAAAGCAGAGACATGCAACCCAGATATAAAGCAGAGACACGCAGCTCAGATATAAAGCAGAGACATGCAACCCAGATATAAAGCAGAGACATGCAGCTCAGATATAAAGCAGAGACACGCAACCCAGATATAAAGCAGAGACACACAACTCAGACATAAAGAAGAGACATGCAACCCAGCTATAAAGCAGAGACATGCAGCTCAGATATAAAGCAGAGACACACAACCCAGATATAAAGCAGAGACATGCAACCCAGATATAAAGCAGAGACACGCAGCTCAGATATAAAGCAGAGACACGCAACCCAGATATAAAGCAGAGACATGCAACCCAGATATAAAGCAGAGACACGCAACCCAGATATAAAGCAGAGACACACAACCCAGATATAAAGCAGAGACACGCAACCCAGATATAAAGCAGAGACACGCAGCTCAGATATAAAGCAGAGACACGCAACCCAGATATAAAGCAGAGACACGCAGCTCATATATAAAGCAGAGACATGCAACCCAGATATAAAGCAGAGACACGCAGCTCAGATATAAAGCAGAGACACGCAACCCAGATATAAAGCAGAGACACACAACCCAGATATAAAGCAGAGACACGCAACCCAGATATAAAGCAGAGACACGCAGCTCAGATATAAAGCAGACGCAACCCAGATATAAAGCAGAGATATGCAGCCCAGATATAAAGCAGAGACATGCAGCCCAGATATAAAGCAGAGACACGCAACCCAGATATAAAGCAGAGACACGCAACCCAGATATAAAGCAGAGACACGCAGCTCAGATATAAAGCAGAGACACGCAACCCAGATATAAAGCAGAGACACGCAACCCAGATATAAAGCAGAAACACGCAACCCAGATATAAAGCAGAGACATGCAACCCAGCTATAAAGCAGAGACACGCAACCCAGATATAAAGCAGAGACACGCAACCCAGATATAAAGCAGAGACACGCAGCTCAGATATAAAGCAGAGACATGCAACCCAGATATAAAGCAGAGACATGCATCCCAGATATAAAGCAGAGACATGCAGCCCAGATATAAAGCAGAGACACGCAACCCAGATATAAAGCAGAGACACACAACCCAGATATAAAGCAGAGACACTCAACCCAGATATAATGCAGAGACATGCAGCCCAGATATAAAGCAGAGACATGCAGCCCAGATATAAAGCAGAGACATGCAGCTCAGATATAAAGCAGAGACACGCAGCTCAGATATAAAGCAGAGACACGCAACCCAGATATAAAGCAGAGACATGCAACCCAGATATAAAGAAGAGACACGCAGCTCAGATATAAAGCAGAGACACGCAGCTCAGATATAAAGCAGAGACACGCAACCCAGATATAAAGCAGAGACACGCAGCTCAGATATAAAGCAGAGACACGCAACCCAGATATAAAGCAGAGACACGCAGCTCAGATATAAAGCAGAGACACGCAACCCAGATATAAAGCAGAGACACGCAACCCAGATATAAAGCAGAGACGTGCAACCCAGATATAAAGCAGAGACACGCACCCCAGATATAAAGCAGAGACAGGCAACCCAGCAATAAAGCAGAGACACGCAGCGCAGATATAAAGCAGAGACATGCAACCCAGCTATAAAGCAGAGACACGCACCTCAGATATAAAGCAGAGACACACAACCCAGATATAAAGCAGAGACACGCAACCCAGATAAAAAGCAGAGACACGCAGCTCATATATAAAGCAGAGACACGCAGCTCAGATATAAAGCAGAGACACGCAACCCAGATATAAAGCAGAGACACACAACCCAGATATAAAGCAGAGACATGCAACCCAGCTATAAAGCAGAGACATGCAGCTCAGATATAAAGCAGAGACACACAACCCAGATATAAAGCAGAGACATGCAACCCAGATATAAAGCAGAGACACGCAGCTCAGATATAAAGCAGAGACACGCAACCCAGATATAAAGCAGAGACATGCAACCCAGATATAAAGCAGAGACATGCAACCCAGCTATAAAGCAGAGACACGCAGCTCAGATATAAAGCAGAGACACGCAACCCAGATATAAAGCAGAGACACACAACCCAGATATAAAGCAGAGACACGCAACCCAGATATAAAGCAGAGACATGCAACCCATATATAAAGCAGAGACATGCAGCCCAGCTATAAAGCAGAGACATGCAACCCAGATATAAAGCAGAGACATGCAACACAGTTATAAAGCAGACATGCAACCCAGATATAAAGCAGAGACATGCAACCCAGATATAAAGCAGACATGCAACCCAGCTATAAAGCAGAGACACGCAGCTCAGATATAAAGCAGAGACATGCAACCCAGATATAAAGCAGAGACACACAACCCAGATATAAAGCAGAGACATGCAACCCAGCTATAAAGCAGAGACACGCAGCTCAGATATAAAGCAGAGACACACAACCCAGATATAAAGCAGAGACATGCAACCCAGATATAAAGCAGAGACACGCAGCTCAGATATAAAGCAGAGACACGCAACCCAGATATAAAGCAGAGACATTCAGCTCAGATATAAAGCAGAGGCATGCAACCCAGCTATAAAGCAGAGACATGCAGCTCAGATATAAAGCAGAGACACGCAACCCAGATATAAAGCAGAGACATGCAACCCAGATATAAAGCAGAGACATGCAGCCCAGATATAAAGCAGAGACATGCAACCCAGATATAAAGCAGAGACATGCAACCCAGATATAAAGCAGACATGCAACCCAGCTATAAAGCAGAGACACGCAGCTCAGATATAAAGCAGAGACACGCAACCCAGATATAAAGCAGAGACACACAACCCAGATATAAAGCAGAGACATGCAACCCAGCTATAAAGCAGAGACACGCAGCTCAGATATAAAGCAGAGACACACAACCAGATATAAAGCAGAGACACGCAACCCAGATAAAAAGCAGAGACACGCAGCTCAGATATAAAGCAGAGACACGCAACCCAGATATAAAGCAGAGACATGCAGCTCAGATATAAAGCAGAGGCATGCAACCCAGCTATAAAGCAGAGACATGCAGCTCAGATATAAAGCAGAGACACGCAACCCAGATATAAAGCAGAGACACACAACTCAGACATAAAGCAGAGACATGCAACCCAGCTATAAAGCAGAGACATGCAGCTCAGATATAAAGCAGAGACACACAACCCACATATAAAGCAGAGACATGCAACCCAGATATAAAGCAGAGACACGCAGCTCAGATATAAAACAGAGACACGCAACCCAGATATAAAGCAGAGACATGCAACCCAGATATAAAGCAGAGACATGCAACCCAGATATAAAGCAGAGACACACAACCCAGATATAAAGCAGAGACACGCAACCCAGATATAAAGCAGAGACACGCAGCTCATATATAAAGCAGAGACACGCAACCCAGATATAAAGCAGAGACACGCAGCTCAGATATAAAGCAGAGACACGCAACCCAGATATAAAGCAGAGACACGCAACCCAGATATAAAGCAGAGACACGCAACCCAGATATAAAGCAGAGACACGCAGCTCAGATATAAAGCAGAGACATGCAACCCAGATATAAAGCAGAGACATGCAGCCCAGATATAAAGCAGAGACATGCAGCCCAGATATAAAGCAGAGACACGCAACCCAGATATAAAGCAGAGACACGCAACCCAGATATAAAGCAGAGACACGCAGCTCAGATATAAAGCAGACACGCAACCCAGATATAAAGCAGAGACACGCAACCCAGATATAAAGCAGAAACACGCAACCCAGATATAAAGCAGAGACATGCAACCCAGCTATAAAGCAGAGACACACAACCCAGATATAAAGCAGAGACACGCAACCCAGATATAAAGCAGAGACACGCAGCTCAGATATAAAGCAGACGCAACCCAGATATAAAGCAGAGATATGCATCCCAGATATAAAGCAGAGACATGCAGCCCAGATATAAAGCAGAGACACGCAACCCAGATATAAAGCAGAGACACACAACCCAGATATAAAGCAGAGACACTCAACCCAGATATAATGCAGAGACATGCAGCCCAGATATAAAGCAGAGACATGCAGCCCAGATATAAAGCAGAGACATGCAGCTCAGATATAAAGCAGAGACACGCAGCTCAGATATAAAGCAGAGACACGCAACCCAGATATAAAGCAGAGACATGCAACCCAGATATAAAGAAGAGACACGCAGCTCAGATATAAAGCAGAGACACGCAGCTCAGATATAAAGCAGAGACACGCAACCCAGATATAAAGCAGAGACACGCAGCTCAGATATAAAGCAGAGACACGCAACCCAGATATAAAGCAGAGACACGCAGCTCAGATATAAAGCAGAGACACGCAACCCAGATATAAAGCAGAGACACGCAACCCAGATATAAAGCAGAGACGTGCAACCCAGATATAAAGCAGAGACACGCAACCCAGATATAAAGCAGAGACATGCAACCCAGCAATAAAGCAGAGACACGCAGCTCAGATATAAAGCAGAGACATGCAACCCAGCTATAAAGCAGAGACACGCACCTCAGATATAAAGCAGAGACACACAACCAGATATAAAGCAGAGACACGCAACCCAGATAAAAAGCAGAGACACGCAGCTCATATATAAAGCAGAGACACGCAGCTCAGATATAAAGCAGAGACACGCAACCCAGATATAAAGCAGAGACACACAACCCAGATATAAAGCAGAGACATGCAACCCAGCTATAAAGCAGAGACATGCAGCTCAGATATAAAGCAGAGACACACAACCCAGATATAAAGCAGAGACATGCAACCCAGATATAAAGCAGAGACACGCAGCTCAGATATAAAGCAGAGACACGCAACCCAGATATAAAGCAGAGACATGCAACCCAGATATAAAGCAGAGACATGCAACCCAGCTATAAAGCAGAGACACGCAGCTCAGATATAAAGCAGAGACATGCAACCCAGATATAAAGCAGAGACACACAACCCAGATATAAAGCAGAGACACGCAACCCAGATATAAAGCAGAGACATGCAACCCATATATAAAGCAGAGACATGCAGCCCAGCTATAAAGCAGAGACATGCAACCCAGATATAAAGCAGAGACATGCAACCCAGTTATAAAGCAGACATGCAACCCAGATATAAAGCAGAGACATGCAACCCAGATATAAAGCAGAGACATGCAACCCAGCTATAAAGCAGAGACACGCAGCTCAGATATAAAGCAGAGACATGCAACCCAGATATAAAGCAGAGACACACAACCCAGATATAAAGCAGAGACATGCAACCCAGCTATAAAGCAGAGACACGCAGCTCAGATATAAAGCAGAGACACACAACCCAGATATAAAGCAGAGACATGCAACCCAGATATAAAGCAGAGACACGCAGCTCAGATATAAAGCAGAGACATGCAACCCAGATATAAAGCAGAGACATGCAGCTCAGATATAAAGCAGAGACATGCAACCCAGCTATAAAGCAGAGACATGCAGCTCAGATATAAAGCAGAGACACGCAACCCAGATATAAAGCAGAGACATGCAACCCAGATATAAAGCAGAGACATGCAGCCCAGATATAAAGCAGAGACATGCAACCCAGATATAAAGCAGAGACATGCAGCCCAGTTATAAAGCAGAGACATGCAACCCAGATATAAAGCAGAGACATGCAGCCCAGATATAAAGCAGAGACATGCAACCCAGCTATAAAGCAGAGACATGCAGCTCAGATATAAAGCAGAGACACGCAACCCAGATATAAAGCAGAGACACACAACCCAGATATAAAGCAGAGACATGCAACCCAGCTATAAAGCAGAGACACGCAGCTCAGATATAAAGCAGAGACACGCAACCAGATATAAAGCAGAGACACGCAACCCAGATATAAAGCAGAGACACGCAGCTCAGATATAAAGCAGAGACACGCAACCCAGATATAAAGCAGAGACATGCAGCTCAGATATAAAGCAGAGACATGCAACCCAGCTATAAAGCAGAGACATGCAGCTCAGATATAAAGCAGAGACACGCAACCCAGATATAAAGCAGAGACACGCAACTCAGATATAAAGCAGAGACATGCAACCCAGCTATAAAGCAGAGACATGCAGCTCAGATATAAAGCAGAGACACACAACCCAGATATAAAGCAGAGACATGCAACCCAGATATAAAGCAGAGACACGCAGCCCAGATATAAAGCAGAGACACGCAACCCAGATATAAAGCAGAGACATGCAACCCAGATATAAAGCAGAGACACGCAACCCAGATATAAAGCAGAGACACGCAACCCAGATATAAAGCAGAGACACGCAACCCAGATATAAAGCAGAGACACGCAACCCAGATATAAAGCAGAGACACGCAACCCAGATATAAAGCAGAGACACGCAGCTCAGATATAAAGCAGAGACACGCAACCCAGATATAAAGCAGAGACACGCAGCTCAGATATAAAGCAGAGACACGCAACCCAGATATAAAGCAGAGACACGCAACCCAGATATAAAGCAGAGACACGCAACCCAGATATAAAGCAGAGACACGCAGCTCAGATATAAAGCAGAGACATGCAACCCAGATATAAAGCAGAGACATGCAGCCCAGATATAAAGCAGAGACATGCAGCCCAGATATAAAGCAGAGACACGCAACCCAGATATAAAGCAGAGACACGCAACCCAGATATAAAGCAGAGACACGCAGCTCAGATATAAAGCAGACAGCAACCCAGATATAAAGCAGAGACACGCAACCCAGATATAAAGCAGAAACACGCAACCCAGATATAAAGCAGAGACATGCAACCCAGCTATAAAGCAGAGACACGCAACACAGATATAAAGCAGAGACACGCAACCCAGATATAAAGCAGAGACACGCAGCTCAGATATAAAGCAGACATGCAACCCAGATATAAAGCAGAGACATGCAACCCAGATATAAAGCAGAGACATGCAGCCCAGATATAAAGCAGAGACATGCAGCTCAGATATAAAGCAGAGACACGCAGCTCAGATATAAAGCAGAGACACGCAACCCAGATATAAAGCAGAGACATGCAACCCAGATATAAAGAAGAGACACGCAGCTCAGATATAAAGCAGAGACACGCAACCCAGATATAAAGCAGAGACACGCAACCCAGATATAAAGCAGAGACATGCAACCCAGATATAAAGCAGAGACACGCAGCTCAGATATAAAGCAGAGACACGCAACCCAGATATAAAGCAGAGACACGCAACCCAGATATAAAGCAGAGACACGCAACCCAGATATAAAGCAGAGACATGCAACCCAGCTATAAAGCAGAGACACGCAGCTCAGATATAAAGCAGAGACACGCAGCTCAGATATAAAGCAGAGACACGCAACCCAGATATAAAGCAGAGACACGCAGCCCAGATATAAAGCAGAGACACGCAACCCAGATATAAAGCAGAGACACGCAACCCAGATATAAAGCAGAGACGTGCAACCCAGATATAAAGCAGAGACACGCAACCCAGATATAAAGCAGAGACATGCAACCCAGCATATAAAGCAGAGACACGCAGCTCAGATATAAAGCAGAGACATGCAACCCAGCTATAAAGCAGAGACACGCAGCCTCAGATATAAAGCAGAGACACACAACCCAGATATAAAGCAGAGACACGCAACCCAGATATAAAGCAGAGACACGCAGCTCAGATATAAAGCAGAGACACGCAGCCCAGATATAAAGCAGAGACACGCAACCCAGATATAAAGCAGAGACACGCAACCCAGATATAAAGCAGAGACATGCAACCCAGCTATAAAGCAGAGACATGCAGCTCAGATATAAAGCAGAGACACACAACCCAGATATAAAGCAGAGACATGCAACCCAGATATAAAGCAGAGACATGCAGCTCAGATATAAAGCAGAGACACGCAACCCAGATATAAAGCAGAGACATGCAACCCAGATATAAAGCAGAGACAGGCAACCCAGATATAAAGCAGAGACACGCAGCTCAGATATAAAGCAGAGACACGCAACCCAGATATAAAGCAGAGACACGCAACCCAGATATAAAGCAGAGACACGCAACCCAGATATAAAGCAGAGACATGCAACCCAGATATAAAGCAGAGACATGCAGCCCAGCTATAAAGCAGAGACATGCAACCCAGATATAAAGCAGAGACATGCAACCCAGATATAAAGCGAGACATGCAACCCAGATATAAAGCAGAGACATGCAACCCAGATATAAAGCAGAGACATGCAACCCAGCTATAAAGCAGAGACATGCAGCTCAGATATAAAGCAGAGACATGCAACCCAGATATAAAGCAGAGACACACAACCCAGATATAAAGCAGAGACATGCAACCCAGCTATAAAGCAGAGACACGCAGCTCAGATATAAAGCAGAGACACGCAACCCAGATATAAAGCAGAGACATGCAACCCAGATATAAAGCAGAGACACGCAGCTCAGATATAAAGCAGAGACACGCAACCCAGATATAAAGCAGAGACATGCAGCTCAGATATAAAGCAGAGACATGCAACCCAGCTATAAAGCAGAGACATGCAGCTCAGATATAAAGCAGAGACACGCAACCCAGATATAAAGCAGAGACATGCAACCCAGATATAAAGCAGAGACATGCAGCCCAGATATAAAGCAGAGACATGCAACCCAGATATAAAGCAGAGACATGCAACCCAGTTATAAAGCAGAGACATGCAACCCAGATATAAAGCAGAGACATGCAACCCAGATATAAAGCAGAGACATGCAGCTCAGATATAAAGCAGAGACACGCAGCTCAGATATAAAGCAGAGACACGCAACCCAGATATAAAGCAGAGACATGCAACCCAGATATAAAGAAGAGACACGCAGCTCAGATATAAAGCAGAGACACGCAACCCAGATATAAAGCAGAGACACACCACCCAGATATAAAGCAGAGACACGCAACCCAGATATAAAGCAGAGACACGCAGCTCAGATATAAAGCAGACACGCAACCCAGATATAAAGCAGAGACACCAACCCAGATATAAAGCAGAGACACGCAACCCAGATATAAAGCAGAGACATGCAACCCAGCTATAAAGCAGAGACACGCAGCTGATATATAAAGCAGAGACACGCAGCTCAGATATAAAGCAGAGACACGCAACCCAGATATAAAGCAGAGACACGCAGCTCAGATATAAAGCAGAGACACGCAACCCAGATATAAAGCAGAGACACGCAACCCAGATATAAAGCAGAGACACGCAAGCCCAGATATAAAGCAGAGACATGCAACCCAGCATATAAAGCAGAGACACGCAGCTCAGATATAAAGCAGAGACATGCAACCCAGCTATAAAGCAGAGACACGCAACCTCAGATATAAAGCAGAGACACGCAACCCAGATATAAAGCAGAGACACGCAACCCAGATATAAAGCAGAGACACGCAGCTCAGATATAAAGCAGAGACACGCAGCCCAGATATAAAGCAGAGACACGCAACCCAGATATAAAGCAGAGACACGCAACCCAGATATAAAGCAGAGACATGCAACCCAGCTATAAAGCAGAGACATGCAGCCCAGATATAAAGCAGAGACACGCAACCCAGATATAAAGCAGAGACATGCAACCCAGATATAAAGCAGAGACACGCAGCTCAGATATAAAGCAGAGACACGCAACCCAGATATAAAGCAGAGACATGCAACCCAGATATAAAGCAGAGACATGCAACCCAGCTATAAAGCAGAGACACGCAGCTCAGATATAAAGCAGAGACACGCAACCCAGATATAAAGCAGAGACACACAACCCAGATATAAAGCAGAGACACGCAACCCAGATATAAAGCAGAGACATGCAACCCAGATATAAAGTAGAGACATGCAGCCCAGCTATAAAGCAGAGACATGCAACCCAGATATAAAGCAGAGACATGCAACCCAGTTATAAAGCAGAGACATGCAACCCAGATATAAAGCAGAGACATGCAACCCAGATATAAAGCAGAGACATGCAACCCAGCTATAAAGCAGAGACACGCAGCTCAGATATAAAGCAGAGACATGCAACCCAGATATAAAGCAGAGACACACAACCCAGATATAAAGCAGAGACATGCAACCCAGCTATAAAGCAGAGACACGCAGCTCAGATATAAAGCAGAGACACGCAACCCAGATATAAAGCAGAGACATGCAGCCCAGATATAAAGCAGAGACACGCAGCTCAGATATAAAGCAGAGACACGCAACCCAGATATAAAGCAGAGACATGCAGCTCAGATATAAAGCAGAGACATGCAACCCAGCTATAAAGCAGAGACATGCAGCTCAGATATAAAGCAGAGACACGCAACCCAGATATAAAGCAGAGACATGCAACCCAGATATAAAGCAGAGACATGCAGCCCAGATATAAAGCAGAGACATGCAACCCAGATATAAAGCAGAGACATGCAACCCAGATATAAAGCAGAGACATGCAACCCAGATATAAAGCAGAGACATGCAACCCAGATATAAAGCAGAGACATGCAACCCAGCTATAAAGCAGAGACACGCAGCTCAGATATAAAGCAGAGACATGCAACCCAGATATAAAGCAGAGACACGCAACCCAGATATAAAGCAGAGACATGCAACCCAGCTATAAAGCAGAGACACGCAGCTCAGATATAAAGCAGAGACACACAACCCAGATATAAAGCAGAGACACGCAACCCAGATATAAAGCAGAGACACGCAGCTCAGATATAAAGCAGAGACACGCAACCCAGATATAAAGCAGAGACATGCAGCTCAGATATAAAGCAGAGACATGCAACCCAGATATAAAGCAGAGACATGCAGCTCAGATATAAAGCAGAGACACGCAACCCAGATATAAAGCAGAGACACGCAACCCAGATATAAAGCAGAGACATGCAACCCAGCTATGAAGCAGAGACATGCAGCTCAGATATAAAGCAGAGACACGCAACCCAGATATAAAGCAGAGACATGCAACCCAGATATAAAGCAGAGACACGCAGCTCAGATATAAAGCAGAGACATGCAACCCAGATATAAAGCAGAGACATGCAGCCCAGATATAAAGCAGAGACACGCAACCCAGATATAAAGCAGAGACACGCAACCCAGATATAAAGCAGAGACACGCAACCCAGATATAAAGCAGAGACACGCAGCTCAGATATAAAGCAGAGACACGCAACCCAGATATAAAGCAGAGACACGCAGCTCAGATATAAAGCAGAGACACGCAACCCAGATATAAAGCAGAGACACGCAGCTCAGATATAAAGCAGAGACACGCAACCCAGATATAAAGCAGAGACACGCAACCCAGATATAAAGCAGAGACACGCAACCCAGATATAAAGCAGAGACACGCAGCTCAGATATAAAGCAGAGACAGCAACCCAGATATAAAGCAGAGACATGCAACCCAGATATAAAGCAGAGACATGCAGCCCAGATATAAAGCAGAGACACGCAACCCAGATATAAAGCAGAGACACGCAACCCAGATATAAAGCAGAGACACGCAGCTCAGATATAAAGCAGAGACACGCAACCCAGATATAAAGCAGAGACACGCAACCCAGATATAAAGCAGAAACACGCAACCCAGATATAAAGCAGAGACATGCAACCCAGCATATAAAGCAGAGACACGCAACCCAGATATAAAGCAGAGACATGCAACCCAGATATAAAGCAGAGACACGCAGCTCAGATATAAAGCAGAGACATGCAACCCAGATATAAAGCAGAGACATGCAGCCCAGATATAAAGCAGAGACATGCAGCCCAGATATAAAGCAGAGACATGCAGCTCAGATATAAAGCAGAGACACGCAGCTCAGATATAAAGCAGAGACACGCAACCCAGATATAAAGCAGAGACATGCAACTCAGATATAAAGCAGAGACACGCAGCTCAGATATAAAGCAGAGACACGCAACCCAGATATAAAGCAGAGACACGCAACCCAGATATAAAGCAGAGACACGCAACCCAGATATAAAGCAGAGACACGCAGCTCAGATATAAAGCAGAGACACGCAACCCAGATATAAAGCAGAGACACGCAACCCAGATATAAAGCAGAGACACGCAACCCAGATATAAAGCAGAGACATGCAACCCAGCTATAAAGCAGAGACACGCAGCTCAGATATAAAGCAGAGACACGCAGCTCAGATATAAAGCAGAGACATGCAACCCAGATATAAAGCAGAGACACGCAGCTCAGATATAAAGCAGAGACACGCAACCCAGATATAAAGCAGAGACACACAACCCAGATATAAAGCAGAGACACTGCAACCCAGATATAAAGCAGAGACATGCAGCCCAGATATAAAGCAGAGACATGCAGCCCAGATATAAAGCAGAGACATGCAGCTCAGATATAAAGCAGAGACACGCAGCTCAGATATAAAGCAGAGACACGCAACCCAGATATAAAGCAGAGACATGCAACCCAGATATAAAGCAGAGACACGCAGCTCAGATATAAAGCAGAGACACGCAGCTCAGATATAAAGCAGAGACACGCAACCCAGATATAAAGCAGAGACACGCAGCTCAGATATAAAGCAGAGACACGCAACCCAGATATAAAGCAGAGACACGCAGCTCAGATATAAAGCAGAGACACGCAACCCAGATATAAAGCAGAGACACGCAACCCAGATATAAAGCAGAGACGTGCAACCCAGATATAAAGCAGAGACACGCAACCCAGATATAAAGCAGAGACATGCAACCCAGCAATAAAGCAGAGACACGCAGCTCAGATATAAAGCAGAGACATGCAACCCAGCTATAAAGCAGAGACATGCAGCTCAGATATAAAGCAGAGACACGCAACCCAGATATAAAGCAGAGACACGCAACCCAGATATAAAGCAGAGACATGCAACCCAGCTATAAAGCAGAGACACGCAGCTCAGATATAAAGCAGAGACACGCAACCCAGATATAAAGCAGAGACACGCAACCCAGATATAAAGCAGAGACATGCAGCTCAGATATAAAGCAGAGACACGCAGCTCAGATATAAAGCAGAGACACGCAACCCAGATATAAAGCAGAGACACACAACCCAGATATAAAGCAGAGACATGCAACCCAGATATAAAGCAGAGACATGCAGCCCAGATATAAAGCAGAGACACGCAACCCAGATATAAAGCAGAGACATGCAACCCAGATATAAAGCAGAGACACGCAGCTCAGATATAAAGCAGAGACATGCAGCCCAGATATAAAGCAGAGACATGCAACCCAGATATAAAGCAGAGACATGCAACCCAGCTATAAAGCAGAGACATGCAGCTCAGATATAAAGCAGAGACACGCAACCCAGATATAAAGCAGAGACACGCAACCCAGATATAAAGCAGAGACACGCAACCCAGATATAAAGCAGAGACATGCAACCCAGATATAAAGCAGAGACATGCAGCCCAGCTATAAAGCAGAGACATGCAACCCAGATATAAAGCAGAGACATGCAACCCAGATATAAAGCAGAGACATGCAACCCAGATATAAAGCAGAGACATGCAACCCAGATATAAAGCAGAGACATGCAACCCAGCTATAAAGCAGAGACACGCAGCTCAGATATAAAGCAGAGACATGCAACCCAGATATAAAGCAGAGACACGCAACCCAGATATAAAGCAGAGACATGCAACCCAGCTATAAAGCAGAGACACGCAGCTCAGATATAAAGCAGAGACACGCAACCCAGATATAAAGCAGAGACATGCAACCCAGATATAAAGCAGAGACACGCAGCTCAGATATAAAGCAGAGACATGCAACCCAGATATAAAGCAGAGACATGCAGCTCAGATATAAAGCAGAGACATGCAACCCAGCTATAAAGCAGAGACATGCAGCTCAGATATAAAGCAGAGACACGCAACCCAGATATAAAGCAGAGACATGCAACCCAGATATAAAGCAGAGACATGCAGCCCAGATATAAAGCAGAGACATGCAACCCAGATATAAAGCAGAGACATGCAACCCAGATATAAAGCAGAGACATGCAACCCAGATATAAAGCAGAGACATGCAGCCCAGATATAAAGCAGAGACATGCAACCCAGCTATAAAGCAGAGACATGCAGCTCAGATATAAAGCAGAGACACGCAACCCAGATATAAAGCAGAGACACGCAACCCAGATATAAAGCAGAGACATGCAACCCAGCTATAAAGCAGAGACACGCAGCTCAGATATAAAGCAGAGACACGCAACCCAGATATAAAGCAGAGACACGCAACCCAGATATAAAGCAGAGACACGCAGCCCAGATATAAAGCAGAGACATGCAACCCAGATATAAAGCAGAGACATGCAGCTCAGATATAAAGCAGAGACATGCAACCCAGCTATAAAGCAGAGACACGCAGCCCAGATATAAAGCAGAGACACGCAACCCAGATATAAAGCAGAGACATGCAACCCAGCTATAAAGCAGAGACATGCAGCTCAGATATAAAGCAGAGACATGCAACCCAGATATAAAGCAGAGACACGCAGCCCAGATATAAAGCAGAGACATGCAGCCCAGATATAAAGCAGAGACATGCAACCCAGATATAAAGCAGAGACATGCAACTCAGATATAAAGCAGAGACACGCAACCCAGATATAAAGCAGAGACACACAACCCAGATATAAAGCAGAGACACGCAACCCAGATATAAAGCAGAGACAAGCAGCTCAGATATAAAGCAGACACAACCCAGATATAAAGCAGAGACATGCAGCCCAGATATAAAGCAGAGACATGCAGCTCAGATATAAAGCAGAGACACGCAGCTCAGATATAAAGCAGAGACACGCAACCCAGATATAAAGCAGAGACATGCAACCCAGATATAAAGAAGAGACACGCAGCTCAGATATAAAGCAGAGACATGCAACCCAGATATAAAGCAGAGACACGCAACCCAGATATAAAGCAGAGACACGCAACCCAGATATAAAGCAGAGACACGCAGCTCAGATATAAAGCAGAGACACGCAACCCAGATATAAAGCAGAGACACGCAACCCAGATATAAAGCAGAGACATGCAACCCAGATATAAAGCAGAGACATGCAACCCAGCTATAAAGCAGAGACACGCAGCTCAGATATAAAGCAGAGACACGCAGCCCAGATATAAAGCAGAGACACGCAACCCAGATATAAAGCAGAGACACGCAGCTCAGATATAAAGCAGAGACACGCAACCCAGATATAAAGCAGAGACACGCAACCCAGATATAAAGCAGAGACACGCAACCCAGATATAAAGCAGAGACACGCAGCTCAGATATAAAGCAGACACGCAACCCAGATATAAAGCAGAGACATGCAGCCCAGATATAAAGCAGAGACATGCAGCCCAGATATAAAGTAGAGACTATGCAGCTCAGATATAAAGCAGAGACACGCAGCTCAGATATAAAGCAGAGACACGCAACCCAGATATAAAGCAGAGACATGCAACCCAGATATAAAGCAGAGACACGCAGCTCAGATATAAAGCAGAGACACGCAGCTCAGATATAAAGCAGAGACACGCAACCCAGATATAAAGCAGAGACACGCAGCTCAGATATAAAGCAGAGACACGCAACCCAGATATAAAGCAGAGACACGCAGCTCAGATATAAAGCAGAGACACGCAACCCAGATATAAAGCAGAGACACGCAACCCAGATATAAAGCAGAGACGTGCAACCCAGATATAAAGCAGAGACACGCAACCCAGATATAAAGCAGAGACATGCAACCCAGCAATAAAGCAGAGACACGCAGCTCAGATATAAAGCAGAGACATGCAACCCAGCTATAAAGCAGAGACATGCAGCCCAGATATAAAGCAGAGACATGCAGCTCAGATATAAAGCAGAGACATGCAACCCAGCTGTAAAGCAGAGACATGCAGCTCAGATATAAAGCAGAAACATGCAGCCCAGATATAAAGTAGAGACACGCAGCCCAGCTATAAAGCAGAGACATGCAGCCCAGCTATAAAGCAGAGACATGCAACCCAGATATAAAGCAGAGACATGCAACCCAGATCTAAAGCAGAGACATGCAGCTCAGATATAAAGCAGAGACATGCAGCCCAGATATAAAGCAGAGACATGCAGCCCAGATATAAAGCAGTCACGCAGCTCAGATATAAAGCAGAGACACGCAGCTCAGATATAAAGCAGAGACACGCAACCCAGATATAAAGCAGAGACACGCAACCCAGATATAAAGAAGAGACACGCAGCTCAGATATAAAGCAGAGACATGCAACCCAGCTGTAAAGCAGAGACATGCAGCTCAGATATAAAGCAGAAACATGCAGCCCAGATATAAAGCAGAGACACGCAGCCCAGCTATAAAGCAGAGACATGCAGCCCAGCTATAAAGCAGAGACATGCAACCCAGATATAAAGCAGAGACATGCAACCCAGATATAAAGCAGAGACATGCAGCTCAGATATAAAGCAGAGACATGCAGCCCAGATATAAAGCAGAGACATGCAGCCCAGATATAAAGCAGAGACATGCAGCCCAGATATAAAGCAGAGACATGCAGCTCAGATATAAAGCAGAGACACGCAACCCAGATATAAAGCAGAGACATGCAACCCAGATATAAAGCAGAGACACGCAGCCCAGATATAAAGCAGAGACACGCAACCCAGATATAAAGCAGAGACATGCAACCCAGATATAAAGAAGAGACACGCAGCTCAGATATAAAGCAGAGACAAGCAACCCAGATATAAAGCAGAGACATGCAACCCAGATATAAAGCAGAGACATGCAGCCCAGATATAAAGCAGAGACATGCAACCCAGATATAAAGCAGAGACATGCAACCGAGATATAAAGCAGAGACACGCAACCCAGATATAAAGGAGAGACATGCAGCCCAGATATAAAGCAGAGACACGCAACCCAGATATAAAGCAGAGACACGCAACCCAGATATAAAGCAGAGACATGCAACCCAGATATAAAGCAGAGACACGCAGCCCAGATATAAAGCAGAGACATGCAACCCAGCTATAAAGCAGAGACCACGCAGCTCAGATATAAAGCAGAGACACGCAACCCAGCTATAAAGCAGAGACATGCAACCCAGCTATAAAGCAGAGACATGCAGCTAAGATATAAAGCAGAGACACTCAACCTAGCTATAAAGCAGAGACATGCAGCTCAGAAATAAAGCAGAGACACGCAACCCAGCTATAAAGCAGGGACACGCTGCTCAGATATAAAGCAGAGACACGCAGCCCAGCTATAAAGCAGAGACATGCAGCTCAGATATAAAGCAGAAACACGCAGCCCAGATATAAAGCAGAGACACGCAGCCCAGCTATAAAGCAGAGACATGCAGCTCAGATATAAAGCAGAGACATGCAGCCCAGCTATACAGCAGAGACATGCAGCCCAGATATAAAGCAGAAACACGCAGCTCAGATATAAAGCAAAGACATGCAACCCAGCTATAAAGCAGAGACATGCAGCTCAGATATAAAACAGAGACATGCAGCCCAGCTATACAGTAGAGACATGCAGCCCAGATATAAAGCAGAGACACGCAACCCAGATATAAAGCAGAGACATGCAACCCAGATATAAAGCAGAGACACGCAACCCAGATATAAAGCAGAGACATGCAGCTCAGATATAAAGCAGAGACATGCAACCCAGATATAAAGCAGAGATATGCAACCCAGATATAAAGCAGAGACATGCAACCCAGCTATAAAGCAGACACATGCAGCTCAGATATAAAGCAGAGACATGCAACCCAGATATAAAGCAGAGACATGCAGCTCAGCTATAAAGCAGAGACACGCAACCCAGATATAAAGCAGAGACACGCAACCCAGATATAAAGCAGAGACATGCAGCTCAGATATAAAGCAGAGATATGCAGCTCAGATATAAAGCAGAGACACACAACCCAGATATAAAGCAGAGACATGCAGCTCAGATATAAAGCAGAGACACACAACCCAGATATAAAGCAGAGACACACAACCCAGATATAAAGCAGAGACATGCAACCCAGCTATAAAGCAGAGACATGCAGCTCAGATATAAAGCAGAGACATTAAGCTCAGATAGAAAGCAGAGACACACAACCCAGATATAAAGCAGAGACATGCAGCTCAGATATAAAGCAGAGACACGCAACCCAGATATAAAGCAGAGACATGCAGCTCAGATATAAAGCAGAGACACGCACCTCAGATATAAAGCAGAGACATGCATGCCAGATATAAAGCAGAGACATGCAACCCAGCTATAAAGCAGAGACATGCAGCTGAGATATAAAGCAGAGACATGCAACCCAGCTATAAAGCAGAGACATGGAGCTCAGATATAAAGCAGAGACATGCAACCCAGATATAAAGCAGAGACATGCAGCTCAGATATAAAGCAGAGACATGCAGCCCAGATATAAAGCAGAGACATGCAACCCAGCTATAAAGCAGAGACATGCAGCTCAGATATAAAGCAGAGACATGCAGCCCAGATATAAAGCAGAGACATGCAGCCCAGATATAAAGCAGAGACATGCAGCTCAGATATAAAGCAGAGACATGCAACCCAGCTATAAAGCAGAGACATGCAGCTCAGATATAAAGCAGAGACATGCAGCTCAGATATAAAGCAGAGACATGCAGCCCAGATATAAAGCAGAGACATGCAGCTCAGATATAAAGCAGAGACACGCAACCCAGATATAAAGCAGAGACACGCAACCCAGATATAAAGCAGAGACATGCAACCCAGATATAAAGCAGAGACATGCAACCCAGCTATAAAGCAGAGACACGCAACCCAGATATAAAGCAGAGACACGCAACCCAGATATAAAAGCAGAGACACGCAGCTCAGATATAAAGCAGACACGCAACCCAGATATAAAGCAGAGACATGCAACCCAGATATAAAGCAGAGACATGCAGCCCAGATATAAAGCAGAGACACGCAACCCAGATATAAAGCAGAGACACACAACCCAGATATAAAGCAGAGACACGCAACCCAGATATAAAGCAGAGACATGCAGCCCAGATATAAAGCAGAGACATGCAGCCCAGATATAAAGCAGAGACATGCAGCTCAGATATAAAGCAGAGACACGCAGCTCAGATATAAAGCAGAGACACGCAACCCAGATATAAAGCAGAGACATGCAACCCAGATATAAAGAAGAGACACGCAGCTCAGATATAAAGCAGAGACACGCAGCTCAGATATAAAGCAGAGACACGCAACCCAGATATAAAGCAGAGACACGCAGCTCAGATATAAAGCAGAGACACGCAACCCAGATATAAAGCAGAGACACGCAGCTCAGATATAAAGCAGAGACACGCAACCCAGATATAAAGCAGAGACACGCAACCCAGATATAAAGCAGAGACATGCAGCTCAGATATAAAGCAGAGACATTAAGCTCAGATAGAAAGCAGAGACACACAACCCAGATATAAAGCAGAGACATGCAGCTCAGATATAAAGCAGAGACACGCAACCCAGATATAAAGCAGAGACATGCAGCTCAGATATAAAGCAGAGACACGCACCTCAGATATAAAGCAGAGACATGCATGCCAGATATAAAGCAGAGACATGCAACCCAGCTATAAAGCAGAGACATGCAGCTGAGATATAAAGCAGAGACATGCAACCCAGCTATAAAGCAGAGACATGGAGCTCAGATATAAAGCAGAGACATGCAACCCAGATATAAAGCAGAGACATGCAGCTCAGATATAAAGCAGAAACATGCAGCCCAGATATAAAGCAGAGGCATGCAACCCAGCTATAAAGCAGAGACATGCAGCTCAGATATAAAGCAGAGACATGCAGCCCAGATATAAAGCAGAGACATGCAGCCCAGATATAAAGCAGAGACATGCAGCTCAGCTATAAAGCAGAGACAGGCAACCCAGCTATAAAGCAGATACATGCAGCTCAGATATAAAGCAGAGACATGCAGCTCAGATATAAAGCAGAGACATGCAGCTCAGATATAAAGCATAGACATGCAGCCCAGATATAAAGCAGAGACATGCAGCCCAGATATAAAGCAGAGACATGCAGCTCAGATATAAAGCAGAGACATGCAGCTCAGATATAAAGCAGAGACATGCAGCTCAGATATAAAGCATAGACATGCAGCTCAGATATAAAGCAGAGACACACAACCCAGATATAAAACAGAGACATGCAGCTCAGATATAAAGCAGAGACACACAACCCAGATATAAAGCAGAGACACACAACCCAGATATAAAGCAGAGACATGCAACCCAGCTATAAAGCAGAGACATGCAGCCCAGATATAAAGCAGAGACACGCAGCCCAGATGCAAAGCAGAGCACACAACCCAGATATAAAGCAGAGACATGCACCTCAGATATAAAGCAGAGACACGCAACCCAGATATAAAGCAGAGACATGAAGCTCAGATATAAAGCAGAGACACGCAGCTCAGATATAAAGCAGAGACATGCAACCCAGATATAAAGCAGAGACACGCAACCCAGATATAAAGCAGAGACGTGCAACACAGCTATAAAGCAGAGACACGCAGCTCAGATATAAAGCAGAGACACGCAACCCAGATATAAAGCAGAGACAACACAACCCAGATATAAAGCAGAGACACACATGTCAGATATAAAGCAGAGACATGCAACCCAGATATAAAGCAGAGACATGCAGCTCAGATATAAAGCAGAGATATGCAACCCAGCTATAAAGCAGAGACATGCAGCTCAGATATAAAGCAGAGACATGCAGCCCAGATATAAAGCAGAGACATGCAGCTCAGATATGATGCAAAAACATGCAGCCCAGATATAAAGCAGAGACATGCAACCCAGCTATAAAGCAGAGACATGCAGCTCAGATATAAAGCAGAGACATGCAGCCCAGATATAAAGCAGAGACATGCAGCCCAGATATAAAGCAGAGACATGCAGCTCAGCTATAAAGCAGAGACAGGCAACCCAGCTATAAAGCAGAGACACGCAGCTCAGATATAAAGCAGAGACACCCAGCCCAGATATAAAGCAGAGACATGCACCTCAGTTATAAAGCAGAGACATAGTTCAATAAACTTTATTCGGTTTTTGTTTAAAAAACCATAAAAGTTACATAGATACAGTACATATCAACAACAAATTAAAACATATCAAACTCCGCTACCACACAAAAAATCATCTAAAAGCATGTCTGGATTAATAGACTCTACGTGTCCATAAAATGCCTGGAATTCATAGATGCCTTTAAAAACCCTGCAATAAAAATTATACATTCATCCTTCAATAATTGTAAATACATTAGTGCTGGTCTAACCTGATTAAAATTCAATTTCTTTAAAATAGGGACTAAAAAATGCCTCCTGGGGACTTCATATAGTTTACAAAAAAACATAAAGTGCAGCAGGTCCTGAGGAGACTTTCCGTCGCAGCCACAGGGAGCTAGCACTTGACCTCTGGAAGCCCCCTTGGGTCTTGCTAACAGGAGATGGAAGAGATTCATCCGGAACCTAGTTAAAAGAAATGTTTCATGTGTCGTCAGGGACCCCATGAGGTATGGTTCAGTCAATGGTGTCGATTTAAGTAATAAATATGCCCGAACACTAGGTTTCCGAGCCTCTTCTGCTTCCCGATCAGCTTGCCTTCTGCTCAAAAAAAGCTGCCTTAGTTATTTCCACGTCCTTTCTAACAATAACGTCTGGTTTAAAGAATAAAACTCCCCGCCCAATCCATTCAAATCCTCTTTTAATATAATTAAGCCAGGGGATACGAGCCACATTATCTAGGGACAGGCATTCTCTTAAGATCAAGTGAGTGAGGGTTAAATCTTCATTTAACCAACACGTTAGCCAAAAAAATCAAAGGACGCAAGGCAATAGTGTCACTTAGGTAGGAGACCCCCAATTCCTCATGTACCACCAAGTTCGAGGTTCCTTGCGGGACACATAATAACCTTTTAGAAACCCATTTTCCACGACCTGGAGGGGTTCCACTACCGTGTATCCCCAGATCTCACTGCCATAAGTTGCTATAGCTAAGCTTTTTGCTTGGTACACTTGAAGCATAGCTCCTGTCGGTTTCTTTCCCACTTTAGAGGCAAAGTTAAAAATTGCAGCATTGACCCGCGCCAGTTCCCCTTTTTTCTTTTAATTAAGGGGTCCCACCTGAGTTGATCATCAAATAAGACCCCTAAATAAGAGAAAACATTCGTGCGTGGGATCTTGTCGTTACCAGTTCTAAACAAAAAGTTCCTCTTCATATTTTTCCTTACCTTCATGACGTAGGACTTTGAATTGTTAATGGTCAGGTCCCGGTCTGTCATGAATTTAGAGAATGCAGTTAAAAGGGATTGTAGGCCCAATTCAGTTCTGGATATTAGGACGGCGTCATCCGCGTAGAGCAAAACGGGAATGCTCCGCCGTCCTACATAAGGAAAATCTGCTCCAGTTGCCCTCAGCTCGCTCTCTAATTCATTAATATAAAAGTTAAATAAAAAGGCGCCAAGATACAACCCTGCCGGACCCCCTTCCTGATCTCAAAGTCCCTGGATACCTGCAAATTTTGTGCGAACCTGACGTTAGCTTTAGTTGATAGATGCAGGTCCTCAAGAAAATTAACAATACTACTTTCTACCCCCATTGCCCTCATGGACTGCCATAGTTTGTCTCGATTTACACAGTCAAAAGCAGATGACAAGTCCATGAAGGCAAGGTGGATAGTTCCGGGGTGCGCAACAGTGTATTTATTCAATATCATGAATAAATTGAGACACTGTGCAACTGCAGAACGCCCTGGCCGAAAACCATACTGGACGTCCGACAGAATCCCATTCTCATCTGCCCAGGTTGTTAATCTCTGTAAAATGACACGACCCACCACTTTGACCACTGAGTCAATAAGCGAAATTGGTCTGTAGCAGTGAGTACTATTTCTGTCACCCTTTTTAAAAACTGGGACTATAGTTGAGGAAGCCCAAGACTGAGGGCACCCCTTCTTAGCTGCCGCATTAAATAGTGACTCTAAAATCGGGGCCCAAAACAAGGGGTCTGACTTAAATAAATCCGGGGGATCCCATCTGGACCTGGGGCTTTGTTGATAGTTAACCCTCGGATTCCTTCCAAAATCTCACTCCTATTGAAGCATATCGGAGCATCCAACCTGTTCTGGAGTACACTACGAGTAGGCTCGGACGAACAATCAAACATGGTTTTAAAGTGAAGTACCCATTCTTCCTCTAAGATATGAGCCTCGAGACCCTCCCCCCCATCCTTAACAAACAGGGGCCCATTCACGACACTCCAAAACCTCGAGCTGTTCCTCAAAATACTAGAATCAATCAGCTCCTTCCAGGCGTCTTCCTTCAGTGCTCCCTTACGAGTGGCCAGGGCTAACTTATATTCCCTGCGACAAGCGCAAACCTCAGTTTTAATTCTTGGTTTGGCTGCCAGAGCCGCCCTCAGTCGCTTAGCTGATTTAGAGCAATCCGAGTCAAACCATCTGGGGCCAGAGAAGACAGTGCCTCTGGCCGGAGCACTTAACAGTTCACCAACTGTTTGCGCTATTGTCTCATAGGCACAAAGGATCTCTTCGGGAGAGGACCTCTCAGAAGTACATAATGATAACTCATTGGCACAGGATGTTTTCACCTTATTATAAAAACTAACAGGAGACACCTGAGACCATTTTAATCTTCACTTTCCATCCGTTGGTTTCAGAATGCCCTCGTTCGAAGCCTCCCAGTTTTTATCAATAACGGGCCCGACAATTGAACAATTAAAGGATTATGGTCACTAAATTCACTAAGTGCAATATTAAAACCATTAAAAACAGATAACAGCGATGAAGAGATTAAAATAAAGTCAATAAATGATCCTCTTCCCCCTCCTTTAAACGTTGGTACAGGGAACTTGGTATAAGGGTCAGTTAAAGACATCAGTGACCACCAGATCTAATTCGTTTAACATATTGTTCAACAATTCTCCTTGGAGATTGTGGTCAAAATGAAAGCCCTCATAAGGGGGCACCCAAGCTCCGAAATACAGGATGTTGAAGGGTTACCACAAGGGTGTATATTAAAATCACCAGACACCAAAAAATTATAAAATCCACGACCCATAAGTTGTTTTATGAGGGCTCCCAAACTAGTGATGTTACACACCTCGTTTGAACAAGCCACCGAGTTGTAAAAGTTAAGAATTCCCCATCTAATGTCCCCCTAGTTACTGACAATGCCAGAATTCCCGGGTGTGTGGTTGGGATCACCTGTAACTTGCAGTCAACGGCTACAGAAATGTAAGTAACTAGACCACCCCTTGGTCTTCCACTCGCCGAAGGAATGGCCGGGACAAAAAATGCCTTATAACCTTCTAGAAAAAGATCGCAATCCACCGACCATGTTTCCTGGAGACTAATTACTGTGTAATTCTTCATGAAACATACCCACCGGGGGTCTAGAAACTTATTAGCCAGTCCTGCGATGTTCCAGGATAAAAAGTTGTTACACCTCGCAACTATGTGACTCGCAGCTACCTCCCCTGAGGACTGGGAAAATGCAACCGACTGAGTTCCAGGAAAAACAGGGGCCCTCAGTCAATCGCAGTTATCCAATCCAGAAAGAGCTGCGAATCTGTTATCTAATGCCAATGCATGAGTGTTACTGGACTGCCCATCCAACTCAGAGGTCAAGTGTGCAAGGGCGGGAGGTTGTTGCCTGAAAACAGGTTTATTTAACCAACCTCTTCGTTGTAAAGCCCTATAACCATTTTTAGGCAGTTCCTATTAAGGGCTGGCTTGTAGAAATAACCCAGGGTAAAACCTTAACAACCGAACCAATTAGCGGGGTAAGGCTGATTTCCCTGGATAAGATACGCCCAGCAGTAAAGGGGTTGTCAAAGTTTATAATGACACAGTCTCCAGTATCCGATTTCCGGGAACTCCCTATCCAGTTGACCCTACGTGCCATAAGGATATTTTTGGATACTCGGTGGCCCCAGGTGGTAGTGTGTGTAAGCCAGTGATTTAATTTATTTTTCAACTGCACAAAATTTTCCTCGACCCCATTGGGGAGAGGAGGTACATTCCCCAGCACCACTACATAAGGGGTAGATTCTGGTGGAAGATCTATAGTCGGGAGACTCAAAGACTGAAGGTCCCTCCCCTCTAACCCCTTTCCAAACATAATTCTCCTCTGCTAGGGTGCTGGCACGTGGTAACCGGGGTGTCTAGGCTGCTGGGATTACTCCCAATAAGTCTATTTCTGTCATGTGCCTCTCCATTCACAACAATCCTTGCAGTAGTCCCACCCCCTGCACCTTCCCCCACAATATTTATACCCCTCGCGGCTGTATCAACTATGTTTGTGGATGAGCTAGCTAACAACCCGGCTGGGGGGTTACAGCCAATAGGCCCCTCTAATTTGGCCAGCCTAGCTTCTATCGCACTTATTTTTTGGAACATCGGATCTAATAAGGTAGATAACATAGTTTCTAACCTGCTCCAAAAATTCCCCTCCACAGTGCTATCAAATGATTGTCCTGGCACAATCTGAATCATAGGGGTAGAATTACTCACGTTAGCACCACTTGTGGGGGGGACAACTGATACCGGCCCTTCTAAAATTTCCTGTGCATTATTTTTTTTTGTGCGCCCTTGGACCTTTCTTTTTGTAGAGTGGGATTCATTATTACAATCTAATTTAAGCTTTGCTTTTTGCCCTCTAGTAGTCGCCTTGGGTTGCACAGGGATAGGTTCATTCTCCTTAGAGGAGCAGGGATCCGGGTTTATCAATATGACTGGGGCTACAGATGATGGCGGACTCAACCTAACTGGGGGGGCATCATGATTCAAAGCCGTCAAAGGATCGGGGAGTGTAGGGGTTAGGGAGAATCTCCCTAACGGGGAATGTGGGTCAAGGGATAACCTACGTTCTGTCAGTTGTATTTCGTGGATGAGGGCATTTTCAGCTCTCAGAATGAAGGCATCTAAAGTGCAGACCACATTTCTTCCCGTACTTGCTTTATGCTTACTCATTTTCCAACGGCCTAAAAACACACTTTTTTTAAAAAAAGACACCAGCCCAGATAAAATACAATCTAAAAATAATTAACCAAACACTTAAAACAATGTGAAAAATACAATGTGTAAGCCACAACTCAGGGACTCCTCGGAGCCTTGATTAAGGTCCTCAGAAAGGTGCCATTTGCAGTATAAACTAATTGACGAAATCATTAAAACCAATCCAACAATAAAATAGAACAAAGTGCAAGTGCAGGGCAAAATCCAGACAAATAGGACAGAGTCTTAAGTCATAAGTCCGATAACTCTCACATGGGCACGTTTAAAGTGTGACGGGTCAAACACACATTATCCATCAGGCGCCTTTACTGCCAGCCAGGTAATGTTTGGAAACACAGATAAGGGACAACGATACCTGTATCATGGTCCTTGATCGTAATTAAAAGAAAGGTGGCCCAGCCCTGCCTCTGCCTGGCGATGACGGGCAAGGACGGGCCCGCCCTTGGCCCGGGCTTTGCCCGGGCGAGCCCGCGCGCGTCCCGCACCGCGGAGGTGACTCGCGCTTTTTAGCGCGTTTTCGGCGGCGATACTCCTCCCCTCCAGGGAAGGATCCTGGGACAGGTAGTCCCCAACAGCAGCGATGGAACCAACAGGATTCACTGGCGTCCGCGCCGCGGGAGGTGACTCGGCTTTTTAGCGCGTTTGCGGCGGCGATACTCCTCCCTCCAGGGAAGGATCCTGGGACAGGTAGTCCCCAACAGCAGCGATGGAACCAACAGGATTCACTGGCGTCCCGCGCCGCGGAGGTGACTCGCGCTTTTTAGCGCGTTTTCGGCGGCGATACTCCTCCCCTCCAGGGAAGGATCCTGGGACAGGTAGTCCCCAACAGCAGCGATGGAACCAACAGGATTCACTGGCAGAGACATGCAACCAAGCTATAAAGCAGAGACATGCAGCTCAGATATGAAGCAGAGACACGCAGCCCAGCTATAAAGCAGAGACACGCAGCCCAGATATAAAGCAGAGACACACAACCCAGATATAAAGCAGAGACACGCAACCCAGATATAAAGCAGAGACACGCAACCCAGATATAAAGCAGAGACACCCAACCCAGATATAAAGCAGAGACACGCAACCCAGATATAAAGCAGAGACACGCAACCCAGATATAAAGCAGAGACATGCAACCCAGATATAAAGCAGAGACAGGCAACCCAGATATAAAGCAGAGACACGCAACCCAGATATAAAGCAGAGACACGCAAACCAGCTATAAAGCAGAGACACGTAGCTCAGATATAAAGCAGAGACACGCACCCCAGATATAAAGCAGAGACACGCAACCCAGATATAAAGCAGAGACACGCATGCCAGATATAAAGCAGAGACATGCAACCCAGCTATAAAGCAGAGACATGCAGCTCAGATATAAAGCAGAGACATGCAGCCCAGCTATAAAGCAGAGACATGCAGCCCAGATATAAAAGCAGAGACACGCAACCCAGATATAAAGCAGAGACATGCAACCCAGATATAAAGCAGAGACACGCAACCCAGATCAGAGACACGCAACCCAGATATAAAGCAGAGACACGCAACCCAGATATAAAGCAGAGACACGCAACCCAGATATAAAGCAGAGACATGCAACCCAGATATAAAGCAGAGACACGCAACCCAGATATAAAGCAGAGACAGGCAACCCAGATATAAAGCAGAGACACACAACCCAGATATAAAGCAGATACACGCAACCCAGATATAAAGCAGAGACACGCAACCCAGATATAAAGCAGAGACATGTAACCAGATATAAAGCAGAGACATGCAAACCAGATATAAAAGCAGAGACACGCAACACAGATATAGAGGAGAGACATGCAGCCCAGATATAAAGCAGAGACACGCAACCCAGATATAAAGCAGAAACACGCAACCCGGATATAAAGCAGAGACATGCAACCCAGATATAAAGCAGAGACATACAGCTCAGATATAACGCAGAAACATGCAGCCCAGATATAAAGCAGAGACATGCAACCCAGCTATAAAGCAGAGACATGCAGCTCAAATATAAAGCAGAGACATGCAACCCAGCTGTAAAGCAGAGACATGCAACCCAGCTATAAAGCAGAGACATGCATCTCAGATATAAAGCAGAGACATGCAACCCAGCTGTAAAGCAGAGACATGCAGCTCAGATATAAAGCAGAAACACGCAGCCCAGATAAAGCAGAGACACGCAGCCCAGATATAAAGCAGAGACACGCAACCCAGATATAAGGCAGAGACACGCAACCCAGATATAAAGCAGAGACACGCAACCCAGATATAAAGCAGAGACATGCAGCTCAGATATAAAGCAGAGACATGCAACCCAGATATAAAGCAGAGACATGCAGCCCAGATATAAAGCAGAGACATGCAACCCAGCTATAAAGCAGAGACACGCAGCTCAGATATAAAGCAGAGACACGCAACCCAGATATAAAGCAGAGACACGCAACCCAGATATAAAGCAGAGACATGCAGCTCAGATATAAAGCAGAGACACGCAACCCAGCTATAAAGCAGAGACACGCAACCCAGATATAAAGCAGAGACACGCAACCCAGATATAAAGCAGAGACATGCAGCTCAGATATAAAGCAGAGACATGCAGCTCAGATATAAAGCAGAGACACGCAGCTCAGATATAAAGCAGAGACACGCAGCTCAGATATAAAGCAGAGACACACAACCCAGATATAAAGCAGAGACACACAACCCAGATATAAAGCAGAGACATGCAACCCAGCTATAAAGCAGAGACATGCAGCTCAGACATAAAGCAGAGACATGCAGCTCAGATATAAAGCAGAGACACACAACCCAGATATAAAGCAGAGACATGCAGCTCAGATATAAAGCAGAGACACGAAACCCAGATATAAAGCAGAGGCATGCAGCTCAGATATAAAGCAGAGAAACGCAGCTCAGATATAAAGCAGAGGCATGCAACCCAGATAAAAAGCAGAGACATGCAACCCAGCTATAAAGCAGAGACATGCAGCTCAGATATAAAGCAGAGACATGCAGCCCAGATATAAAGCAGAGACATGCAGCTCAGATATAAAGCAGAAACATGCAGCCCAGATATAAAGCAGAGACATGCAACCCAGCTATAAAGCAGAGACATGCAGCTCAGATATAAAGGAGAGACATGCAGCCCAGATATAAAGCAGAGACATGCAGCCCAGATATAAAGCAGAGACATGCAGCTCAGGTATAAAGCAGAGACAGGCAACCCAGCTATAAAGCAGAGACATGCAGCTCAGATATAAAGCAGAGACACGCAATCCAGCTATAAAGCAGGGACATGCAGCTCAGATATAAAGCAGAGACACGCAGCCCAGCTCTAAAGAAGAGAGACGCAGCTCAGATATAAAGCAGAGACACGCAACCCAGATATAAAGCAGAGACATGCAACCCAGATATAAAGCAGAGACACGTGGCTCAGATATAAAGCAGAGACACGCAACCCAGATGTAAAGCAGAGACACAGAACCCAGATATAAAGCAGAGACACGCATGCCAGATATAAAGCAGAGACATGCAACCCAGCTATAAAGCAGAGACATGCAGCTCAGCTATAAAGCAGAGACATGCACTCAGATATAAAGCAGAAACATGCAGCCCAGATATAAAGCAGAGACATGCAACCCAGCTGTAAAGCAGAGACATGCAGCCCAGATATAAAGCAGAGACATGCAGCTCAGATATAAAGCAGAGACATGCAGCCCAGATATAAAGCAGAGCCATGCAGCTCAGATATAAAGCAGAAACATGCAGCCCAGATATAAAGCAGAGACATGCAACCCAGCTGTAAAGCAGAGACATGCAGCTCAGATATAAAGCAGAGACATGCAGCCCAGATATAAAGCAGAGACATGCAGCCCAGATATAAAGCAGAGACATGCAGCTCAGCTATAAAGCAGAGACAGACAACCCAGCTATAAAGCAGAGACATGCAGCTCAGATATAAAGCAGAGACACGCAGCCCAGCTATAAAGCAGAGACATGCAGCTCAGATATAAAGCAGAAACATGCAGCCCAGATATAAAGCAGAGACATGCAACCCAGCTATAAAGCAGAGACATGCAGCTCAGATATAAAGCAGAGACATGCAGCCCAGCTATAAAGCAGAGACATGCAGACTCAGATATAAAGCAGAGACACACAACCAAGATATAAAGCAGAGACATGCAACCCAGATATAAAGCAGAGACACGCAACCCAGATATAAAGCAGAGACACGCAACCCAGATATAAAGCAGAGACACACAACCCAGATATAAAGCAGAGACACGCAACCCAGCTATAAAGCAGAGACATGCAGCTCAGATATAAAGCAGAGACATGCAACCCAGCTATAAAGCAGAGACATGCAGCTCAGATATAAAGCAGAGACATGCAGCCCAGCTATACAGCAGAGACACGCAGCCCAGATATAAAGCAGAGACACGCAACCCAGATATAAGGCAGAGACACGCAACCCAGATATAAAGCAGAGACACGCAACCCAGATATAAAGCAGAGACATGCAGCTCAGATATAAAGCAGAGACATGCAACCCAGATATAAAGCAGAGACATGCAACCCAGATATAAAGCAGAGACATGCAACCCAGCTATAAAGCAGAGACACGCAGCTCAGATATAAAGCAGAGACACGCAACCCAGATATAAAGCAGAGACACGCAACCCAGATATAAAGCAGAGACATGCAGCTCAGATATAAAGCAGAGACACGCAACCCAGCTATAAAGCAGAGACACGCAATGCAGATATAAAGCAGAGACACGCAACCCAGATATAAAGCAGAGACATGCAGCTCAGATATAAAGCAGAGACATGCAGCTCAGATATAAAGCAGAGACACGCAGCTCAGATATAAAGCAGAGACACGCAGCTCAGATATAAAGCAGAGACATACAACCCAGATATAAAGCAGAGACACACAACCCAGATATAAAGCAGAGACATGCAACCCAGCTATAAAGCAGAGACAGGCAGCTCAGATATAAAGCAGAGACATGCAGCTCAGATATAAAGCAGAGACACACAACCCAGATATAAAGCAGAGACATGCAGCTCAGATATAAAGCAGAGACTACGCAACCCAGATATAAAGCAGAGACATGCAGCTCAGATATAAAGCAGAGACACGCAGCTCAGATATAAAGCAGAGGCATGCAACCCAGATAAAAAGCAGAGACATGCAACCCAGCTATAAAGCAGAGACATGCAGCTCAGATATAAAGCAGAGACATGCAGCCCAGATATAAAGCAGAGACATGCAGCTCAGATATAAAGCAGAAACATGCAGCCCAGATATAAAGCAGAGACATGCAACCCAGCTATAGAGCAGAGACATGCAGCTCAGATATAAAGTAGAGACATGCAGCCCAGATATAAAGCAGAGACATGCAGCCCAGATATAAAGCAGAGACATGCAGCTCAGGTATAAAGCAGAGACAGGCAACCCAGCTATAAAGCAGAGACATGCAGCTCAGATATAAAGCAGAGACACACAATCCAGCAATAAAGCAGGGACATGCAGCTCAGATATAAAGCAGAGACACGCAGCCCAGCTCTAAAGAAGAGAGACGCAGCTCAGATATAAAGCAGAGACACGCAACCCAGATATAAAGCAGAGACATGCAACCCAGATATAAAGCAGAGACACGCAGCTCAGATATAAAGCAGAGACACGCAACCCAGATGTAAAGCAGAGACACAGAACCCAGATATAAAGCAGAGACACGCATGCCAGATATAAAGCAGAGACATGCAACCCAGCTATAAAGCAGAGACATGCAGCTCAGCTATAAAGCAGAGACATGCACTCAGATATAAAGCAGAAACATGCAGCCCAGATATAAAGCAGAGACATGCAACCCAGCTGTAAAGCAGAGACATGCAGCCCAGATATAAAGCAGAGACATGCAGCTCAGATATAAAGCAGAGACATGCAGCCCAGATATAAAGCAGAGCCATGCACTCAGATATAAAGCAGAAACATGCAGCCCAGATATAAAGCAGAGACATGCAACCCAGCTGTAAAGCAGAGACATGCAGCTCAGATATAAAGCAGAGACATGCAGCCCAGATATAAAGCAGAGACATGCAGCCCAGATATAAAGCAGAGACATGCAGCTCAGCTATAAAGCAGAGACAGACAACCCAGCTATAAAGCAGAGACATGCAGCTCAGATATAAAGCAGAGACACGCAGCCCAGCTATAAAGCAGAGACATGCAGCTCAGATATAAAGCAGAAACATGCAGCCCAGATATAAAGCAGAGACATGCAACCCAGCTATAAAGCAGAGACATGCAGCTCAGATATAAAGCAGAGACATGCAGCCCAGCTATAAAGCAGAGACATGCAGCCCAGATATAAAGCAGAGACACACAACCAAGATATAAAGCAGAGACATGCAACCCAGATATAAAGCAGAGACACGCAACCCAGATATAAAGCAGAGACACGCAACCCAGATATAAAGCAGAGACACACAACCCAGATATAAAGCAGAGACACGCAACCCAGATATAAAGCAGAGACATGCAACCCAGATATAAAGCAGAGACACACAACCCAGATATAAAGCAGAGACACGCAACCCAGATATAAAGCAGAGACATGCAACCCAGCTATAAAGCAGAGACATGCAGCTCAGATATAAAGCAGAGACATGCAACCCAGATATAAAGCAGAGACACACAACCCAGATATAAAGCAGAGACATGCAACCCAGATATAAAGAGGAGACATGCAAACCAGATATAAAGCGGAGACACGCAACACAGATATAGAGGAGAGACATGCAGCCCAGATATAAAGCAGAGACACGCAACCCAGATATAAAGCAGAAACACGCAACACGGATATAAAGCAGAGACATGCAACCCAGATATAAAGCAGAGACATACAGCTCAGATATAACGCAGAAACATGCAGCCCAGATATAAAGCAGAGACATGCAACCCAGCTATAAAGCAGAGACATGCAGCTCAAATATAAAGCAGAGACATGCAACCCAGCTGTAAAGCAGAGACATGCAACCCAGCTATAAAGCAGAGACATGCAGCTCAGATATAAAGCAGAGACATGCAACCCAGCTGTAAAGCAGAGACATGCAGCTCAGATATAAAGCAGAAACACGCAGCCCAGATAAAGCAGAGACACGCAGCCCAGCTATAAAGCAGAGACATGCAGCCCAGCTATAAAGCAGAGACATGCAACCAAGATATAAAGCAGAGACATGCAACCCAGATCTAAAGCAGAGACATACAGCTCAGATATAAAGCAGAGACATGCAGCCCAGATATAAAGCAGAGACATGCAGCTCAGATATAAAGCAGAGACACGCAGCTCAGATATAAAGCAGAGACACGCAACCCAGATATAAAGCAGAGACACGCAACCCAGATATAAAGCAGAGACACGCAACCCAGATATAAAGAAGAGACACGCAGCTCAGATATAAAGCAGAGACATGCAACCCAGATATAAAGCAGAGACACGCAACCCAGATATAAAGCAGAGACATGCAGCCCAGAAATAAAGCAGAGAAATGCAACCCAGATATAAAGCAGAAACATGCAACCCAGATATAAAGCAGAGACACGCAACCCAGATATAAAGGAGAGACATGCAGCCCAGATATAAAGAAGAGACACGCAACCCAGATATAAAGCAGAAACACGCAACCCAGATATAAAGCAGAGACATGCAACCCAGATATAAAGCAGACACACGCAACCCAGATATAAAGCAGAGACATGCAACCCAGCTATAAAGCAGAGACATGCAGCCCAGATATAAAGCAGAGACATGCAGCTCAGATATAAAGCAGAGACACGCAGCTCAGATATAAAGCAGAGACACGCAACCCAGATATAAAGCAGAGACATGCAACCCCGATATAAAGAAGAGACACGCAGCTCAGATATAAAGCAGAGACACGCAGCTCAGATATAAAGCAGAGATACGCAACCCAGATATAAAGCAGAGACACGCAGCTCAGATATAAAGCAGAGACACGCAACCCAGATATAAAGCAGAGACACGCACCTCAGATATAAAGCAGAGACACGCAACCCAGATATAAAGCAGAGACACGCAACCCAGCTATAAAGCAGAGACGTGCAACCCAGATATAAAGCAGAGACATGCAGCTCAGATATAAAGCAGAGACACGCAACCCAGCTATAAAGCAGGGACACGCAGCTCAGATATAAAGTAGAGACACGCAGCCCACCTATAAAGCAGAGACATGCAGCTCAGATATAAAGCAGAAACACGCAGCCCAGATATAAAGCAGAGACACGCAACCCAGATATAAAGCAGAGACACGCAGCTCAGATATAAAGCAGAGACGTGCAACCCAGCTATAAAGCAGAGACATGCAGCTCAGATATAAAGCAGAGACATGCAGCCCAGCTATACCGCAGAGACATGCAGCCCAGATATAAAGCAGAGACACGCAACCCAGATATAAGGCAGAGACAAGCAACCCAGATATAAAGCAGAGACACGCAACCCAGATATAAAGCAGAGACATGCAGCTCAGATATAAAGCAGAGACATGCAACCCAGCTATAAAGCAGAGACATGCAGCTCAGATATAAAGCAGAGACATGCAGCCCAGCTATACAGCAGAGACACGCAGCCCAGATATAAAGCAGAGACACGCAACCCAGATATAAGGCAGAGACACGCAACCCAGATATAAAGCAGAGACACGCAACCCAGATATAAAGCAGAGACATGCAGCTCAGATATAAAGCAGAGACATGCAACCCAGATATAAAGCAGAGACATGCAACCCAGATATAAAGCAGAGACATGCAACCCAGCTATAAAGCAGAGACACGCAGCTCAGATATAAAGCAGAGACACGCAACCCAGATATAAAGCAGAGACACGCAACCCAGATATAAAGCAGAGACATGCAGCTCAGATATAAAGCAGAGACACGCAACCCAGCTATAAAGCAGAGACACGCAATGCAGATATAAAGCAGAGACACGCAACCCAGATATAAAGCAGAGACATGCAGCTCAGATATAAAGCAGAGACATGCAGCTCAGATATAAAGCAGAGACACGCAGCTCAGATATAAAGCAGAGACACGCAGCTCAGATATAAAGCAGAGACACACAACCCAGATATAAAGCAGAGACACACAACCCAGATATAAAGCAGAGACATGCAACCCAGCTATAAAGCAGAGACAGGCAGCTCAGATATAAAGCAGAGACATGCAGCTCAGATATAAAGCAGAGACACACAACCCAGATATAAAGCAGAGACATGCAGCTCAGATATAAAGCAGAGATACGCAACCCAGATATAAAGCAGAGGCATGCAGCTCAGATATAAAGCAGAGACACGCAGCTCAGATATAAAGCAGAGGCATGCAACCCAGATAAAAAGCAGAGACATGCAACCCAGCTATAAAGCAGAGACATGCAGCTCAGATATAAAGCAGAGACATGCAGCCCAGATATAAAGCAGAGACATGCAGCTCAGATATAAAGCAGAAACATGCAGCCCAGATATAAAGCAGAGACATGCAACCCAGCTATAGAGCAGAGACATGCAGCTCAGATATAAAGTAGAGACATGCAACCCAGATATAAAGCAGAGACATGCAGCCCAGATATAAAGCAGAGACATGCAGCTCAGGTATAAAGCAGAGACAGGCAACCCAGCTATAAAGCAGAGACATGCAGCTCAGATATAAAGCAGAGACACACAATCCAGCAATAAAGCAGGGACATGCAGCTCAGATATAAAGCAGAGACACGCAGCCCAGCTCTAAAGAAGAGACACGCAGCTCAGATATAAAGCAGAGACACGCAACCCAGATATAAAGCAGAGACATGCAACCCAGATATAAAGCAGAGACACGCAGCTCAGATATAAAGCAGAGACACGCAACCCAGATGTAAAGCAGAGACACAGAACCCAGATATAAAGCAGAGACACGCATGCCAGATATAAAGCAGAGACATGCAACCCAGCTATAAAGCAGAGACATGCAGCTCAGCTATAAAGCAGAGACATGCACTCAGATATAAAGCAGAAACATGCAGCCCAGATATAAAGCAGAGACATGCAACCCAGCTGTAAAGCAGAGACATGCAGCCCAGATATAAAGCAGAGACATGCAGCTCAGATATAAAGCAGAGACATGCAGCCCAGATATAAAGCAGAGCCATGCACTCAGATATAAAGCAGAAACATGCAGCCCAGATATAAAGCAGAGACATGCAACCCAGCTGTAAAGCAGAGACATGCAGCTCAGATATAAAGCAGAGACATGCAGCCCAGATATAAAGCAGAGACATGCAGCCCAGATATAAAGCAGAGACATGCAGCTCAGCTATAAAGCAGAGACAGACAACCCAGCTATAAAGCAGAGACATGCAGCTCAGATATAAAGCAGAGACACGCAGCCCAGCTATAAAGCAGAGACATGCAGCTCAGATATAAAGCAGAAACATGCAGCCCAGATATAAAGCAGAGACATGCAACCCAGCTATAAAGCAGAGACATGCAGCTCAGATATAAAGCAGAGACATGCAGCCCAGCTATAAAGCAGAGACATGCAGCCCAGATATAAAGCAGAGACACACAACCAAGATATAAAGCAGAGACATGCAACCCAGATATAAAGCAGAGACACGCAACCCAGATATAAAGCAGAGACACGCAACCCAGATATAAAGCAGAGACACACAACCCAGATATAAAGCAGAGACACGCAACCCAGATATAAAGCAGAGACATGCAACCCAGATATAAAGCAGAGACACACAACCCAGATATAAAGCAGAGACACGCAACCCAGATATAAAGCAGAGACATGCAACCCAGCTATAAAGCAGAGACATGCAGCTCAGATATAAAGCAGAGACATGCAACCCAGATATAAAGCAGAGACACACAACCCAGATATAAAGCAGAGACATGCAACCCAGATATAAAGAGGAGACATGCAAACCAGATATAAAGCGGAGACACGCAACACAGATATAGAGGAGAGACATGCAGCCCAGATATAAAGCAGAGACACGCAACCCAGATATAAAGCAGAAACACGCAACACGGATATAAAGCAGAGACATGCAACCCAGATATAAAGCAGAGACATACAGCTCAGATATAACGCAGAAACATGCAGCCCAGATATAAAGCAGAGACATGCAACCCAGCTATAAAGCAGAGACATGCAGCTCAAATATAAAGCAGAGACATGCAACCCAGCTGTAAAGCAGAGACATGCAACCCAGCTATAAAGCAGAGACATGCAGCTCAGATATAAAGCAGAGACATGCAACCCAGCTGTAAAGCAGAGACATGCAGCTCAGATATAAAGCAGAAACACGCAGCCCAGATAAAGCAGAGACACGCAGCCCAGCTATAAAGCAGAGACATGCAGCCCAGCTATAAAGCAGAGACATGCAACCAAGATATAAAGCAGAGACATGCAACCCAGATCTAAAGCAGAGACATACAGCTCAGATATAAAGCAGAGACATGCAGCCCAGATATAAAGCAGAGACATGCAGCTCAGATATAAAGCAGAGACACGCAGCTCAGATATAAAGCAGAGACACGCAACCCAGATATAAAGCAGAGACACGCAACCCAGATATAAAGCAGAGACACGCAACCCAGATATAAAGAAGAGACACGCAGCTCAGATATAAAGCAGAGACATGCAACCCAGATATAAAGCAGAGACACGCAACCCAGATATAAAGCAGAGACATGCAGCCCAGAAATAAAGCAGAGAAATGCAACCCAGATATAAAGCAGAAACATGCAACCCAGATATAAAGCAGAGACACGCAACCCAGATATAAAGGAGAGACATGCAGCCCAGATATAAAGAAGAGACACGCAACCCAGATATAAAGCAGAAACACGCAACCCAGATATAAAGCAGAGACATGCAACCCAGATATAAAGCAGACACACGCAACCCAGATATAAAGCAGAGACATGCAACCCAGCTATAAAGCAGAGACATGCAGCCCAGATATAAAGCAGAGACATGCAGCTCAGATATAAAGCAGAGACACGCAGCTCAGATATAAAGCAGAGACACGCAACCCAGATATAAAGCAGAGACATGCAACCCCGATATAAAGAAGAGACACGCAGCTCAGATATAAAGCAGAGACACGCAGCTCAGATATAAAGCAGAGATACGCAACCCAGATATAAAGCAGAGACACGCAGCTCAGATATAAAGCAGAGACACGCAACCCAGATATAAAGCAGAGACACGCACCTCAGATATAAAGCAGAGACACGCAACCCAGATATAAAGCAGAGACACGCAACCCAGCTATAAAGCAGAGACGTGCAACCCAGATATAAAGCAGAGACATGCAGCTCAGATATAAAGCAGAGACACGCAACCCAGCTATAAAGCAGGGACACGCAGCTCAGATATAAAGTAGAGACACGCAGCCCACCTATAAAGCAGAGACATGCAGCTCAGATATAAAGCAGAAACACGCAGCCCAGATATAAAGCAGAGACACGCAACCCAGATATAAAGCAGAGACACGCAGCTCAGATATAAAGCAGAGACGTGCAACCCAGCTATAAAGCAGAGACATGCAGCTCAGATATAAAGCAGAGACATGCAGCCCAGCTATACCGCAGAGACATGCAGCCCAGATATAAAGCAGAGACACGCAACCCAGATATAAGGCAGAGACAAGCAACCCAGATATAAAGCAGAGACACGCAACCCAGATATAAAGCAGAGACATGCAGCTCAGATATAAAGCAGAGACATGCAACCCAGATATAAAGCAGAGACATGCAACCCAGATATAAAGCAGAGACATGCAACCCAGCTATAAAGCAGAGACATGCAGCTCAGATATAAAGCAGAGACACGCAACCCAGATATAAAGCAGAGACACGCAACCCAGATATAAAGCAGAGACATGCAGCTCAGATATAAAGCAGAGACATGCAACCCAGCTATAAAGCAGAGACACGCAACCCAGATATAAAGCAGAGACACGCAACCGAGATATAAAGCAGAGACATGCAGCTCAGATATAAAGCAGAGACATGCAGCTCAGATATAAAGCAGAGACATGCAGCTCAGATATAAAGCAGAGACACACAACCCAGATATAAAGCAGAGACATGCAGCTCAGATATAAAGCAGAGACACACAACCCAGATATAAAGCAGATACACACAACCCAGATATAAAGCAGAGACATGCAACCCAGCTATAAAGCAGAGACATGCAGCTCAGATATAAAGCAGAGACATGCAGCTCAGATATAAAGCAGAGACACACAACCCAGATATAAAGCAGAGACATGCAGCTCAGATATAAAGCAGAGATATGCAACCCAGCTATAAAGCAGAGACATGCAGCTCAGATATAAAGCAGAGACATGCAGCCCAGATATAAAGCAGAGCCATGCAGCTCAGATATGATGCAAAAACATGCAGCCCAGATATAAAGCAGAGACATGCAACCCAGCTATAAAGCAGAGACATGCAGCTCAGATATAAAGCAGAGACATGCAGCCCAGATATAAAGCAGAGACATGCAGCCCAGATATAAAGCAGAGACATGCAGCTCAGCTATAAAGCAGAGACAGGCAACCCAGCTATAAAGCAGAGACACGCAGCTCAGATATAAAGCAGAGACACGCAGCCCAGATATAAAGCAGAGACATGCACCTCAGTTATAAAGCAGAGACATGCAACCCAGCTATAAAGCAGAGACATGCAGCTCAGATATAAAGCAGAGACACGCAGCCCAGCTTTAAAGCAGAGACACACAGCCCAGATATAAAGCAGAGACACACAACCCAGATATAAAGCAGAGACACGCAACCCAGGTATAAAGCAGAGACATGCAACCCAGATATAAAGCAGAGACACCCAACCCAGATATAAAGCAGAGACACGCAACCCAGATATAAAGCAGAGACACGCAACCCAGATATAAAGCAGATACATGCAACCCAGATATAAAGCAGAGACAGGCAACCCAGATATAAAGCAGAGACACGCAACCCAGATATAAAGCAGAGACACGCAACCCAGCTATAAAGCAGAGACACGCAGCTCAGATATAAAGCAGAGACACGCAACCCAGATATAAAGCAGAGACACGCAACCCAGATATAAAGCAGAGACACGCATGCCAGATATAAAGCAGAGACATGCAACCCAGCTATAAAGCAGAGACATGCAGCTCAGATATAAAGCAGAGACACACAACCCAGATATAAAGCAGAGACACGCAACCCAGATATAAAGCAGAGACATGCAACCCAGATATAAAGCAGACACACAACCCAGATATAAAGCAGAGACACGCAACCCAGATATAAAGCAGAGACATGCAACCCAGCTATAAAGCAGAGACATGCAGCTCAGATATAAAGCAGAGACATGCAACCCAGATATAAAGCAGAGACACACAACCCAGATATAAAGCAGAGACATGCAACCCAGATATAAAGCAGAGACATGCAAACCAGATATAAAGCGGAGACACGCAACACAGATATAGAGGAGAGACATGCAGCCCAGATATAAAGCAGAGACACGCAACCCAGATATAAAGCAGAAACACGCAACACGGATATAAAGCAGAGACATGCAACCCAGATATAAAGCAGAGACATACAGCTCAGATATAACGCAGAAACATGCAGCCCAGATATAAAGCAGAGACATGCAACCCAGCTATAAAGCAGAGACATGCAGCTCAAATATAAAGCAGAGACATGCAACCCAGCTGTAAAGCAGAGACATGCAACCCAGCTATAAAGCAGAGACATGCAGCTCAGATATAAAGCAGAGACATGCAACCCAGCTGTAAAGCAGAGACATGCAGCTCAGATATAAAGCAGAAACACGCAGCCCAGATAAAGCAGAGACACGCAGCCCAGCTATAAAGCAGAGACATGCAGCCCAGCTATAAAGCAGAGACATGCAACCAAGATATAAAGCAGAGACATGCAACCCAGATCTAAAGCAGAGACATACAGCTCAGATATAAAGCAGAGACATGCAGCCCAGATATAAAGCAGAGACATGCAGCCCAGATATAAAGCAGAGACATGCAGCTCAGATATAAAGCAGAGACACGCAGCTCAGATATAAAGCAGAGACACGCAACCCAGATATAAAGCAGAGACACGCAACCCAGATATAAAGCAGAGACACGCAACCCAGATATAAAGAAGAGACATGCAGCTCAGATATAAAGCAGAGACACGCAGCCCAGCTATAAAGCAGAGACATGCAGCTCAGATATAAAGCAGAAACATGCAGCCCAGATATAAAGCAGAGACATGCAACCCAGCTATAAAGCAGAGACATGCAGCTCAGATATAAAGCAGAGACATGCAGCCCAGCTATAAAGCAGAGACATGCAGCCCAGATATAAAGCAGAGACACACAACCAAGATATAAAGCAGAGACATGCAACCCAGATATAAAGCAGAGACACGCAACCCAGATATAAAGCAGAGACACGCAACCCAGATATAAAGCAGAGACACACAACCCAGATATAAAGCAGAGACACGCAACCCAGATATAAAGCAGAGACATGCAACCCAGATATAAAGCAGAGACACACAACCCAGATATAAAGCAGAGACACGCAACCCAGATATAAAGCAGAGACATGCAACCCAGCTATAAAGCAGAGACATGCAGCTCAGATATAAAGCAGAGACATGCAACCCAGATATAAAGCAGAGACACACAACCCAGATATAAAGCAGAGACATGCAACCCAGATATAAAGCAGAGACATGCAAACCAGATATAAAGCGGAGACACGCAACACAGATATAGAGGAGAGACATGCAGCCCAGATATAAAGCAGAGACACGCAACCCAGATATAAAGCAGAAACACGCAACACGGATATAAAGCAGAGACATGCAACCCAGATATAAAGCAGAGACATACAGCTCAGATATAACGCAGAAACATGCAGCCCAGATATAAAGCAGAGACATGCAACCCAGCTATAAAGCAGAGACATGCAGCTCAAATATAAAGCAGAGACATGCAACCCAGCTGTAAAGCAGAGACATGCAACCCAGCTATAAAGCAGAGACATGCAGCTCAGATATAAAGCAGAGACATGCAACCCAGCTGTAAAGCAGAGACATGCAGCTCAGATATAAAGCAGAAACACGCAGCCCAGATAAAGCAGAGACACGCAGCCCAGCTATAAAGCAGAGACATGCAGCCCAGCTATAAAGCAGAGACATGCAACCAAGATATAAAGCAGAGACATGCAACCCAGATCTAAAGCAGAGACATACAGCTCAGATATAAAGCAGAGACATGCAGCCCAGATATAAAGCAGAGACATGCAGCTCAGATATAAAGCAGAGACACGCAGCTCAGATATAAAGCAGAGACACGCAACCCAGATATAAAGCAGAGACATGCAACCCAGATATAAAGCAGAGACACGCAACCCAGATATAAAGAAGAGACACGCAGCTCAGATATAAAGCAGAGACATGCAACCCAGATATAAAGCAGAGACACGCAACCCAGATATAAAGCAGAGACATGCAGCCCAGAAATAAAGCAGAGAAATGCAACCCAGATATAAAGCAGAAACATGCAACCCAGATATAAAGCAGAGACACGCAACCCAGATATAAAGGAGAGACATGCAGCCCAGATATAAAGAAGAGACACGCAACCCAGATATAAAGCAGAAACACGCAACCCAGATATAAAGCAGAGACATGCAACCCAGATATAAAGCAGACACACGCAACCCAGATATAAAGCAGAGACATGCAACCCAGCTATAAAGCAGAGACATGCAGCCCAGATATAAAGCAGAGACATGCAGCTCAGATATAAAGCAGAGACACGCAGCTCAGATATAAAGCAGAGACACGCAACCCAGATATAAAGCAGAGACATGCAACCCCGATATAAAGAAGAGACACGCAGCTCAGATATAAAGCAGAGACACGCAGCTCAGATATAAAGCAGAGACACGCAACCCAGATATAAAGCAGAGACACGCAGCTCAGATATAAAGCAGAGACACGCAACCCAGATATAAAGCAGAGACACGCACCTCAGATATAAAGCAGAGACACGCAACCCAGATATAAAGCAGAGACACGCAACCCAGCTATAAAGCAGAGACGTGCAACCCAGATATAAATCAGAGACATGCAGCTCAGATATAAAGCAGAGACACGCAACCCAGCTATAAAGCAGGGACACGCAGCTCAGATATAAAGTAGAGACACGCAGCCCACCTATAAAGCAGAGACATGCAGCTCAGATATAAAGCAGAAACACGCAGCCCAGATATAAAGCAGAGACACGCAACCCAGATATAAAGCAGAGACACGCAGCTCAGATATAAAGCAGAGACGTGCAACCCAGCTATAAAGCAGAGACATGCAGCTCAGATATAAAGCAGAGACATGCAGCCCAGCTATACCGCAGAGACATGCAGCCCAGATATAAAGCAGAGACACGCAACCCAGATATAAGGCAGAGACAAGCAACCCAGATATAAAGCAGAGACACGCAACCCAGATATAAAGCAGAGACATGCAGCTCAGATATAAAGCAGAGACATGCAACCCAGATATAAAGCAGAGACATGCAACCCAGATATAAAGCAGAGACATGCAACCCAGCTATAAAGCAGAGACATGCAGCTCAGATATAAAGCAGAGACACGCAACCCAGATATAAAGCAGAGACACGCAACCCAGATATAAAGCAGAGACATGCAGCTCAGATATAAAGCAGAGACATGCAACCCAGCTATAAAGCAGAGACACGCAACCCAGATATAAAGCAGAGACACGCAACCCAGATATAAAGCAGAGACATGCAGCTCAGATATAAAGCAGAGACATGCAGCTCAGATATAAAGCAGAGACATGCAGCTCAGATATAAAGCAGAGACACACAACCCAGATATAAAGCAGAGACATGCAGCTCAGATATAAAGCAGAGACACACAACCCAGATATAAAGCAGATACACACAACCCAGATATAAAGCAGAGACATGCAACCCAGCTATAAAGCAGAGACATGCAGCTCAGATATAAAGCAGAGACATGCAGCTCAGATATAAAGCAGAGACACACAACCCAGATATAAAGCAGAGACATGCAGCTCAGATATAAAGCAGAGACGTGCAACCCAGATATAAAGCAGAGACATGCAGCTCAGATATAAAGCAGAGACACGCAACCCAGCTATAAAGCAGGGACACGCAGCTCAGATATAAAGTAGAGACACGCAGCCCACCTATAAAGCAGAGACATGCAGCTCAGATATAAAGCAGAAACACGCAGCCCAGATATAAAGCAGAGACACGCAACCCAGATATAAAGCAGAGACACGCAGCTCAGATATAAAGCAGAGACGTGCAACCCAGCTATAAAGCAGAGACATGCAGCTCAGATATAAAGCAGAGACATGCAGCCCAGCTATACAGCAGAGACATGCAGCCCAGATATAAAGCAGAGACACGCAACCCAGATATAAGGCAGAGACAAGCAACCCAGATATAAAGCAGAGACACGCAACCCAGATATAAAGCAGAGACATGCAGCTCAGATATAAAGCAGAGACATGCAACCCAGATATAAAGCAGAGACATGCAACCCAGATATAAAGCAGAGAAATGCAACCCAGCTATAAAGCAGAGACATGCAGCTCAGATATAAAGCAGAGACACGCAACCCAGATATAAAGCAGAGACACGCAACCCAGATATAAAGCAGAGACATGCAGCTCAGATATAAAGCAGAGACATGCAACCCAGCTATAAAGCAGAGACACGCAACCCAGATATAAAGCAGAGACACGCAACCCAGATATAAAGCAGAGACATGCAGCTCAGATATAAAGCAGAGACATGCAGCTCAGATATAAAGCAGAGACACACAACCCAGATATAAAGCAGAGACATGCAGCTCAGATATAAAGCAGAGACACACAACCCAGATATAAAGCAGATACACACAACCCAGATATAAAGCAGAGACATGCAACCCAGCTATAAAGCAGAGACATGCAGCTCAGATATAAAGCAGAGACATGCAGCTCAGATATAAAGCAGAGACTCACAACCCAGATATAAAGCAGAGACATGCAGCTCAGATATAAAGCAGAGATATGCAACCCAGCTATAAAGCAGAGACATGCAGCTCAGATATAAAGCAGAGACACGCAGCTCAGATATAAAGCAGAGACACGCAGCTCAGATATAAAGCAGAGACACGCAACCCAGATATAAAGCAGAGACATGCAACCCCGATATAAAGAAGAGACACGCAGCTCAGATATAAAGCAGAGACACGCAGCTCAGATATAAAGCAGAGACACGCAACCCAGATATAAAGCAGAGACACGCAGCTCAGATATAAAGCAGAGACACGCAACCCAGATATAAAGCAGAGACACGCACCTCAGATATAAAGCAGAGACACGCAACCCAGATATAAAGCAGAGACACGCAACCCAGCTATAAAGCAGAGACGTGCAACCCAGATATAAAGCAGAGACATGCAGCTCAGATATAAAGCAGAGACACGCAACCCAGCTATAAAGCAGGGACACGCAGCTCAGATATAAAGTAGAGACACGCAGCCCACCTATAAAGCAGAGACATGCAGCTCAGATATAAAGCAGAAACACACAGCCCAGATATAAAGCAGAGACACGCAACCCAGATATAAAGCAGAGACACGCAGCTCAGATATAAAGCAGAGACGTGCAACCCAGCTATAAAGCAGAGACATGCAGCTCAGATATAAAGCAGAGACATGCAGCCCAGCTATACACGCAGAGACATGCAGCCCAGATATAAAGCAGAGACACGCAACCCAGATATAAGGCAGAGACAAGCAACCCAGATATAAAGCAGAGACACGCAACCCAGATATAAAGCAGAGACATGCAGCTCAGATATAAAGCAGAGACATGCAACCCAGATATAAAGCAGAGACATGCAACCCAGATATAAAGCAGAGACATGCAACCCAGCTATAAAGCAGAGACATGCAGCTCAGATATAAAGCAGAGACACGCAACCCAGATATAAAGCAGAGACACGCAACCCAGATATAAAGCAGAGACATGCAGCTCAGATATAAAGCAGAGACATGCAACCCAGCTATAAAGCAGAGACACGCAACCCAGATATAAAGCAGAGACACGCAACCCAGATATAAAGCAGAGACATGCAGCTCAGATATAAAGCAGAGACATGTAGCTCAGATATAAAGCAGAGACATGCAGCTCAGATATAAAGCAGAGACACACAACCCAGATATAAAGCAGAGACATGCAGCTCAGATATAAAGCAGAGACACACAACCCAGATATAAAGCAGATACACACAACCCAGATATAAAGCAGAGACATGCAACCCAGCTATAAAGCAGAGACATGCAGCTCAGATATAAAGCAGAGACATGCAGCTCAGATATAAAGCAGAGACACACAACCCAGATATAAAGCAGAGACATGCAGCTCAGATATAAAGCAGAGATATGCAACCCAGCTATAAAGCAGAGACATGCAGCTCAGATATAAAGCAGAGACATGCAGCCCAGATATAAAGCAGAGCCATGCAGCTCAGATATGATGCAAAAACATGCAGCCCAGATATAAAGCAGAGACATGCAACCCAGCTATAAAGCAGAGACATGCAGCTCAGATATAAAGCAGAGACATGCAGCCCAGATATAAAGCAGAGACATGCAGCCCAGATATAAAGCAGAGACATGCAGCTCAGCTATAAAGCAGAGACAGGCAACCCAGCTATAAAGCAGAGACACGCAGCTCAGATATAAAGCAGAGACACGCAGCCCAGATATAAAGCAGAGACATGCACCTCAGTTATAAAGCAGAGACATGCAACCCAGCTATAAAGCAGAGACATGCAGCTCAGATATAAAGCAGAGACACGCAGCCCAGCTATAAAGCAGAGACACACAGCCCAGATATAAAGCAGAGACACACAACCCAGATATAAAGCAGAGACACGCAACCCAGGTATAAAGCAGAGACACGCAACCCAGATATAAAGCAGAGACACCCAACCCAGATATAAAGCAGAGACACGCAACCCAGATATAAAGCAGAGACACGCAACCCAGATATAAAGCAGATACATGCAACCCAGATATAAAGCAGAGACAGGCAACCCAGATATAAAGCAGAGACACGCAACCCAGATATAAAGCAGAGACACGCAACCCAGCTATAAAGCAGAGACACGCAGCTCAGATATAAAGCAGAGACACGCAACCCAGATATAAAGCAGAGACACGCAACCCAGATATAAAGCAGAGACACGCATGCCAGATATAAAGCAGAGACATGCAACCCAGCTATAAAGCAGAGACATGCAGCTCAGATATAAAGCAGAGACACACAACCCAGATATAAAGCAGAGACACGCAACCCAGATATAAAGCAGAGACATGCAACCCAGATATAAAGCAGACACACAACCCAGATATAAAGCAGAGACACGCAACCCAGATATAAAGCAGAGACATGCAACCCAGCTATAAAGCAGAGACATGCAGCTCAGATATAAAGCAGAGACATGCAACCCAGATATAAAGCAGAGACACACAACCCAGATATAAAGCAGAGACATGCAACCCAGATATAAAGCAGAGACATGCAAACCAGATATAAAGCGGAGACACGCAACACAGATATAGAGGAGAGACATGCAGCCCAGATATAAAGCAGAGACACGCAACCCAGATATAAAGCAGAAACACGCAACACGGATATAAAGCAGAGACATGCAACCCAGATATAAAGCAGAGACATACAGCTCAGATATAACGCAGAAACATGCAGCCCAGATATAAAGCAGAGACATGCAACCCAGCTATAAAGCAGAGACATGCAGCTCAAATATAAAGCAGAGACATGCAACCCAGCTGTAAAGCAGAGACATGCAACCCAGCTATAAAGCAGAGACATGCAGCTCAGATATAAAGCAGAGACATGCAACCCAGCTGTAAAGCAGAGACATGCAGCTCAGATATAAAGCAGAAACACGCAGCCCAGATAAAGCAGAGACACGCAGCCCAGCTATAAAGCAGAGACATGCAGCCCAGCTATAAAGCAGAGACATGCAACCAAGATATAAAGCAGAGACATGCAACCCAGATCTAAAGCAGAGACATACAGCTCAGATATAAAGCAGAGACATGCAGCCCAGATATAAAGCAGAGACATGCAGCCCAGATATAAAGCAGAGACATGCAGCTCAGATATAAAGCAGAGACACGCAGCTCAGATATAAAGCAGAGACACGCAACCCAGATATAAAGCAGAGACACGCAACCCAGATATAAAGCAGAGACACGCAACCCAGATATAAAGAAGAGACACGCAGCTCAGATATAAAGCAGAGACATGCAACCCAGATATAAAGCAGAGACACGCAACCCAGATATAAAGCAGAGACATGCAGCCCAGAAATAAAGCAGAGAAATGCAACCCAGATATAAAGCAGAAACATGCAACCCAGATATAAAGCAGAGACACGCAACCCAGATATAAAGGAGAGACATGCAGCCCAGATATAAAGAAGAGACACGCAACCCAGATATAAAGCAGAAACACGCAACCCAGATATAAAGCAGAGACATGCAACCCAGATATAAAGCAGACACACGCAACCCAGATATAAAGCAGAGACATGCAACCCAGCTATAAAGCAGAGACATGCAACCCAGATATAAAGCAGAGACATGCAGCCCAGATATAAAGCAGAGACATGCAGCTCAGATATAAAGCAGAGACACGCAGCTCAGATATAAAGCAGAGACACGCAACCCAGATATAAAGCAGAGACATGCAACCCCGATATAAAGAAGAGACACGCAGCTCAGATATAAAGCAGAGACACGCAGCTCAGATATAAAGCAGAGACACGCAACCCAGATATAAAGCAGAGACATGCAGCTCAGATATAAAGCAGAGACATGCAACCCAGATATAAAGCAGAGACATGCAACCCAGATATAAAGCAGAGACATGCAACCCAGCTATAAAGCAGAGACATGCAGCTCAGATATAAAGCAGAGACACGCAACCCAGATATAAAGCAGAGACACGCACCTCAGATATAAAGCAGAGACACGCAACCCAGATATAAAGCAGAGACACGCAACCCAGCTATAAAGCAGAGACGTGCAACCCAGATATAAAGCAGAGACATGCAGCTCAGATATAAAGCAGAGACACGCAACCCAGCTATAAAGCAGGGACACGCAGCTCAGATATAAAGTAGAGACACGCAGCCCACCTATAAAGCAGAGACATGCAGCTCAGATATAAAGCAGAAACACGCAGCCCAGATATAAAGCAGAGACACGCAACCCAGATATAAAGCAGAGACACGCAGCTCAGATATAAAGCAGAGACGTGCAACCCAGCTATAAAGCAGAGACATGCAGCTCAGATATAAAGCAGAGACATGCAGCCCAGCTATACAGCAGAGACATGCAGCCCAGATATAAAGCAGAGACACGCAACCCAGATATAAGGCAGAGACAAGCAACCCAGATATAAAGCAGAGACACGCAACCCAGATATAAAGCAGAGACATGCAGCTCAGATATAAAGCAGAGACATGCAACCCAGATATAAAGCAGAGACATGCAACCCAGATATAAAGCAGAGACATGCAACCCAGCTATAAAGCAGAGACATGCAGCTCAGATATAAAGCAGAGACACGCAACCCAGATATAAAGCAGAGACACGCAACCCAGATATAAAGCAGAGACATGCAGCTCAGATATAAAGCAGAGACATGCAACCCAGCTATAAAGCAGAGACACGCAACCCAGATATAAAGCAGAGACACGCAACCCAGATATAAAGCAGAGACATGCAGCTCAGATATAAAGCAGAGACATGCAGCTCAGATATAAAGCAGAGACATGCAGCTCAGATATAAAGCAGAGACACACAACCCAGATATAAAGCAGAGACATGCAGCTCATATATAAAGCAGAGACACACAACCCAGATATAAAGCAGATACACACAACCCAGATATAAAGCAGAGACATGCAACCCAGCTATAAAGCAGAGACATGCAGCTCAGATATAAAGCAGAGACATGCAGCTCAGATATAAAGCAGAGACTCACAACCCAGATATAAAGCAGAGACATGCAGCTCAGATATAAAGCAGAGATATGCAACCCAGCTATAAAGCAGAGACATGCAGCTCAGATATAAAGCAGAGACATGCAGCCCAGATATAAAGCAGAGACATGCAGCTCAGATATGATGCAAAAACATGCAGCCCAGATATAAAGCAGAGACATGCAACCCAGCTATAAAGCAGAGACATGCAGCTCAGATACAAAGCAGAGACATGCAGCCCAGATATAAAGCAGAGACATGCAGCCCAGATATAAAGCAGAGACATGCAGCTCAGCTATAAAGCAGAGACAGGCAACCCAGCTATAAAGCAGAGACACGCAGCTCAGATATAAAGCAGAGACATGCACCTCAGTTATAAAGCAGAGACATGCAACCCAGCTATAAAGCAGAGACATGCAGCTCAGATATAAAGCAGAGACACGCAGCCCAGCTATAAAGCAGAGACACACAGCCCAGATATAAAGCAGAGACACACAACCCAGATATAAAGCAGAGACACGCAACCCAGGTATAAAGCAGAGACACGCAACCCAGATATAAAGCAGAGACACCCAACCCAGATATAAAGCAGAGACACGCAACCCAGATATAAAGCAGAGACACGCAACCCAGATATAAAGCAGATACATGCAACCCAGATATAAAGCAGAGACAGGCAACCCAGATATAAAGCAGAGACACGCAACCCAGATATAAAGCAGAGACACGCAACCCAGCTATAAAGCAGAGACACGCAGCTCAGATATAAAGCAGAGACACGCAACCCAGATATAAAGCAGAGACACGCAACCCAGATATAAAGCAGAGACACGCATGCCAGATATAAAGCAGAGACATGCAACCCAGCTATAAAGCAGAGACATGCAGCTCAGATATAAAGCAGAGACATGCAGCCCAGCTATAAAGCAGAGACATGCAGCCCAGATATAAAGCAGAGACACGCAACCCAGATATAAAGCAGAGACACGCCACCCAGATATAAAGCAGAGACACGCAACCCAGATATAAAGCAGAGACATGCAACCCAGATATAAAGCAGAGACACGCAACCCAGATATAAAGCAGAGACACGCAACCCAGATATAAAGCAGAGACATGCAACCCAGATATAAAGCAGAGAGATATAAAGCAGATACACGCAACCCAGATATAAAGCAGAGACACGCAACCCAGATATAAAGCAGAGACATGCAACCCAGATATAAAGCAGAGACATGCAAACCAGATATAAAGCAGAGACACGCAACACAGATATAGAGGAGAGACATGCAGCCCAGATATAAAGCAGAGACACGCAACCCAGATATAAAGCAGAAACACGCAACCCGGATATAAAGCAGAGACATGCAACCCAGATATAAAGTAGAGACATACAGCTCAGATATAACGCAGAAACATGCAGCCCAGATATAAAGCAGAGACATGCAACCCAGCAGTAAAGCAGAGACATGCAACCCAGCTATAAAGCAGAGACATGCAGCTCAGATATAAAGCAGAGACATGCAACCCAGCTGTAAAGCAGAGACATGCAGCTCAGATATAAAGCAGAAACACGCAGCCCAGATAAAGCAGAGACAAGCAGCCCAGCTATAAAGCAGAGACATGCAGCCCAGCTATAAAGCAGATACATGCAACCAAGATATAAAGCAGAGACATGCAACCCAGATCTAAAGCAGAGACATACAGCTCAGATATAAAGCAGAGACATGCAGCCCAGATATAAAGCAGAGTTATGCAGCCCAGATATAAAGCAGAGACATGCAGCTCAGATATAAAGCAGAGACACGCAGCTCAGATATAAAGCAGAGACACGCAACCCAGATATAAAGCAGAGACACGCAACGCAGATATAAAGCAGAGACACGCAACCCAGATATAAAGCAGAAACACGCAACCCAGATATAAAGCAGAGACATGCAACCCTGATATAAAGCAGAGACACGAAACCCAGATATAAAGCAGAGACATGCAACCCAGCTATAAAGCAGAGACAGGCAGCTCAGATATAAAGCAGAAACACACAACCCAGTTATAAAGCAGAGACATGCAACCCAGATATAAAGCAGAGACATGCAGCCCAGATATAAAGCAGAGAAATGCAACCCAGATATAAAGCAGAGACATGCAACCCAGATATAAAGCAGAGACACGCAACCCAGATATAAAGGAGAGACACGCAACCCAGATATAAAGCAGAAACACGCAACCCAGATATAAAGCAGAGACATGCAACCCTGATATAAAGCAGAGACACGCAACCCAGATATAAAGCAGAGACATGCAACCCAGCTATAAAGCAGAGACAGGCAGCTCAGATATAAAGCAGAAACACACAACCCAGTTATAAAGCAGAGACATGCAACCCAGATATAAAGCAGAGACATGCAGCCCAGATATAAAGCAGAGACATGCAGCTCAGATATAAAGCAGAGACACGCAACCCAGATATAAAGCAGAGACATGCAACCCATATATAAAGAAGAGACACGCAGCTCAGATATAAAGCAGAGACACGCAGCTCAGATATAAAGCAGAGACATGCAACCCAGATATAAAGCAGAGACACGCAGCTCAGATATAAAGCAGAGACACGCAACCCAGATATAAAGCAGAGACACGCAGCTCAGATATAAAGCAGAGACACGCAACCCAGATATAAAGCAGAAACACGCAACCCAGATATAAAGCAGAGACATGCAACCCAGATATAAAGCAGACACACGCAACCCAGATATAAAGCAGAGACATGCAACCCAGCTATAAAGCAGAGACATGCAACCCAGATATAAAGCAGAGACATGCAGCCCAGATATAAAGCAGAGACATGCAGCTCAGATATAAAGCAGAGACACGCAGCTCAGATATAAAGCAGAGACACGCAACCCAGATATAAAGCAGAGACATGCAACCCCGATATAAAGAAGAGACACGCAGCTCAGATATAAAGCAGAGACACGCAGCTCAGATATAAAGCAGAGACACGCAACCCAGATATAAAGCAGAGACACGCAGCTCAGATATAAAGCAGAGACACGCAACCCAGATATAAAGCAGAGACACGCACCTCAGATATAAAGCAGAGACACGCAACCCAGATATAAAGCAGAGACACGCAACCCAGCTATAAAGCAGAGACGTGCAACCCAGATATAAAGCAGAGACATGCAGCTCAGATATAAAGCAGAGACACGCAACCCAGCTATAAAGCAGGGACACGCAGCTCAGATATAAAGTAGAGACACGCAGCCCACCTATAAAGCAGAGACATGCAGCTCAGATATAAAGCAGAAACACGCAGCCCAGATATAAAGCAGAGACACGCAACCCAGATATAAAGCAGAGACACGCAGCTCAGATATAAAGCAGAGACGTGCAACCCAGCTATAAAGCAGAGACATGCAGCTCAGATATAAAGCAGAGACATGCAGCCCAGCTATACAGCAGAGACATGCAGCCCAGATATAAAGCAGAGACACGCAACCCAGATATAAGGCAGAGACAAGCAACCCAGATATAAAGCAGAGACACGCAACCCAGATATAAAGCAGAGACATGCAGCTCAGATATAAAGCAGAGACATGCAACCCAGATATAAAGCAGAGACATGCAACCCAGATATAAAGCAGAGACATGCAACCCAGCTATAAAGCAGAGACATGCAGCTCAGATATAAAGCAGAGACACGCAACCCAGATATAAAGCAGAGACACGCAACCCAGATATAAAGCAGAGACATGCAGCTCAGATATAAAGCAGAGACATGCAACCCAGCTATAAAGCAGAGACACGCAACCCAGATATAAAGCAGAGACACGCAACCCAGATATAAAGCAGAGACATGCAGCTCAGATATAAAGCAGAGACATGCAGCTCAGATATAAAGCAGAGACATGCAGCTCAGATATAAAGCAGAGACACACAACCCAGATATAAAGCAGAGACATGCAGCTCATATATAAAGCAGAGACACACAACCCAGATATAAAGCAGATACACACAACCCAGATATAAAGCAGAGACATGCAACCCAGCTATAAAGCAGAGACATGCAGCTCAGATATAAAGCAGAGACATGCAGCTCAGATATAAAGCAGAGACTCACAACCCAGATATAAAGCAGAGACATGCAGCTCAGATATAAAGCAGAGATATGCAACCCAGCTATAAAGCAGAGACATGCAGCTCAGATATAAAGCAGAGACATGCAGCCCAGATATAAAGCAGAGACATGCAGCTCAGATATGATGCAAAAACATGCAGCCCAGATATAAAGCAGAGACATGCAACCCAGCTATAAAGCAGAGACATGCAGCTCAGATACAAAGCAGAGACATGCAGCCCAGATATAAAGCAGAGACATGCAGCCCAGATATAAAGCAGAGACATGCAGCTCAGCTATAAAGCAGAGACAGGCAACCCAGCTATAAAGCAGAGACATGCAGCTCAGATATAAAGCAGAGACATGCACCTCAGTTATAAAGCAGAGACATGCAACCCAGCTATAAAGCAGAGACATGCAGCTCAGATATAAAGCAGAGACACGCAGCCCAGCTATAAAGCAGAGACACACAGCCCAGATATAAAGCAGAGACACACAACCCAGATATAAAGCAGAGACACGCAACCCAGGTATAAAGCAGAGACACGCAACCCAGATATAAAGCAGAGACACCCAACCCAGATATAAAGCAGAGACACGCAACCCAGATATAAAGCAGAGACACGCAACCCAGATATAAAGCAGATACATGCAACCCAGATATAAAGCAGAGACAGGCAACCCAGATATAAAGCAGAGACACGCAACCCAGATATAAAGCAGAGACACGCAACCCAGCTATAAAGCAGAGACACGCAGCTCAGATATAAAGCAGAGACACGCAACCCAGATATAAAGCAGAGACACGCAACCCAGATATAAAGCAGAGACACGCATGCCAGATATAAAGCAGAGACATGCAACCCAGCTATAAAGCAGAGACATGCAGCTCAGATATAAAGCAGAGACATGCAGCCCAGCTATAAAGCAGAGACATGCAGCCCAGATATAAAGCAGAGACACGCAACCCAGATATAAAGCAGAGACACGCAACCCAGATATAAAGCAGAGACATGCAACCCAGATATAAAGCAGACACACAACCCAGATATAAAGCAGAGACACGCAACCCAGATATAAAGCAGAGACATGCAACCCAGCTATAAAGCAGAGACATGCAGCTCAGATATAAAGCAGAGACATGCAACCCAGATATAAAGCAGAGACACACAACCCAGATATAAAGCAGAGACATGCAACCCAGATATAAAGCAGAGACATGCAAACCAGATATAAAGCGGAGACACGCAACACAGATATAGAGGAGAGACATGCAGCCCAGATATAAAGCAGAGACACGCAACCCAGATATAAAGCAGAAACACGCAACACGGATATAAAGCAGAGACATGCAACCCAGATATAAAGCAGAGACATACAGCTCAGATATAACGCAGAAACATGCAGCCCAGATATAAAGCAGAGACATGCAACCCAGCTATAAAGCAGAGACATGCAGCTCAAATATAAAGCAGAGACATGCAACCCAGCTGTAAAGCAGAGACATGCAACCCAGCTATAAAGCAGAGACATGCAGCTCAGATATAAAGCAGAGACATGCAACCCAGCTGTAAAGCAGAGACATGCAGCTCAGATATAAAGCAGAAACACGCAGCCCAGATAAAGCAGAGACACGCAGCCCAGCTATAAAGCAGAGACATGCAGCCCAGCTATAAAGCAGAGACATGCAACCAAGATATAAAGCAGAGACATGCAACCCAGATCTAAAGCAGAGACATACAGCTCAGATATAAAGCAGAGACATGCAGCCCAGATATAAAGCAGAGACATGCAGCCCAGATATAAAGCAGAGACATGCAGCTCAGATATAAAGCAGAGACACGCAGCTCAGATATAAAGCAGAGACACGCAACCCAGATATAAAGCAGAGACACGCAACCCAGATATAAAGCAGAGACACGCAACCCAGATATAAAGAAGAGACACGCAGCTCAGATATAAAGCAGAGACATGCAACCCAGATATAAAGCAGAGACACGCAACCCAGATATAAAGCAGAGACATGCAGCCCAGAAATAAAGCAGAGAAATGCAACCCAGATATAAAGCAGAAACATGCAACCCAGATATAAAGCAGAGACACGCAACCCAGATATAAAGGAGAGACATGCAGCCCAGATATAAAGAAGAGACACGCAACCCAGATATAAAGCAGAAACACGCAACCCAGATATAAAGCAGAGACATGCAACCCAGATATAAAGCAGACACACGCAACCCAGATATAAAGCAGAGACATGCAACCCAGCTATAAAGCAGAGACATGCAACCCAGATATAAAGCAGAGACATGCAGCCCAGATATAAAGCAGAGACATGCAGCTCAGATATAAAGCAGAGACACGCAGCTCAGATATAAAGCAGAGACACGCAACCCAGATATAAAGCAGAGACATGCAACCCCGATATAAAGAAGAGACACGCAGCTCAGATATAAAGCAGAGACACGCAGCTCAGATATAAAGCAGAGACACGCAACCCAGATATAAAGCAGAGACATGCAGCTCAGATATAAAGCAGAGACATGCAACCCAGATATAAAGCAGAGACATGCAACCCAGATATAAAGCAGAGACATGCAACCCAGCTATAAAGCAGAGACATGCAGCTCAGATATAAAGCAGAGACACGCAACCCAGATATAAAGCAGAGACACGCACCTCAGATATAAAGCAGAGACACGCAACCCAGATATAAAGCAGAGACACGCAACCCAGCTATAAAGCAGAGACGTGCAACCCAGATATAAAGCAGAGACATGCAGCTCAGATATAAAGCAGAGACACGCAACCCAGCTATAAAGCAGGGACACGCAGCTCAGATATAAAGTAGAGACACGCAGCCCACCTATAAAGCAGAGACATGCAGCTCAGATATAAAGCAGAAACACGCAGCCCAGATATAAAGCAGAGACACGCAACCCAGATATAAAGCAGAGACACGCAGCTCAGATATAAAGCAGAGACGTGCAACCCAGCTATAAAGCAGAGACATGCAGCTCAGATATAAAGCAGAGACATGCAGCCCAGCTATACAGCAGAGACATGCAGCCCAGATATAAAGCAGAGACACGCAACCCAGATATAAGGCAGAGACAAGCAACCCAGATATAAAGCAGAGACACGCAACCCAGATATAAAGCAGAGACATGCAGCTCAGATATAAAGCAGAGACATGCAACCCAGATATAAAGCAGAGACATGCAACCCAGATATAAAGCAGAGACATGCAACCCAGCTATAAAGCAGAGACATGCAGCTCAGATATAAAGCAGAGACACGCAACCCAGATATAAAGCAGAGACACGCAACCCAGATATAAAGCAGAGACATGCAGCTCAGATATAAAGCAGAGACATGCAACCCAGCTATAAAGCAGAGACACGCAACCCAGATATAAAGCAGAGACACGCAACCCAGATATAAAGCAGAGACATGCAGCTCAGATATAAAGCAGAGACATGCAGCTCAGATATAAAGCAGAGACATGCAGCTCAGATATAAAGCAGAGACACACAACCCAGATATAAAGCAGAGACATGCAGCTCATATATAAAGCAGAGACACACAACCCAGATATAAAGCAGATACACACAACCCAGATATAAAGCAGAGACATGCAACCCAGCTATAAAGCAGAGACATGCAGCTCAGATATAAAGCAGAGACATGCAGCTCAGATATAAAGCAGAGACTCACAACCCAGATATAAAGCAGAGACATGCAGCTCAGATATAAAGCAGAGATATGCAACCCAGCTATAAAGCAGAGACATGCAGCTCAGATATAAAGCAGAGACATGCAGCCCAGATATAAAGCAGAGACATGCAGCTCAGATATGATGCAAAAACATGCAGCCCAGATATAAAGCAGAGACATGCAACCCAGCTATAAAGCAGAGACATGCAGCTCAGATACAAAGCAGAGACATGCAGCCCAGATATAAAGCAGAGACATGCAGCCCAGATATAAAGCAGAGACATGCAGCTCAGCTATAAAGCAGAGACAGGCAACCCAGCTATAAAGCAGAGACACGCAGCTCAGATATAAAGCAGAGACATGCACCTCAGTTATAAAGCAGAGACATGCAACCCAGCTATAAAGCAGAGACATGCAGCTCAGATATAAAGCAGAGACACGCAGCCCAGCTATAAAGCAGAGACACACAGCCCAGATATAAAGCAGAGACACACAACCCAGATATAAAGCAGAGACACGCAACCCAGGTATAAAGCAGAGACACGCAACCCAGATATAAAGCAGAGACACCCAACCCAGATATAAAGCAGAGACACGCAACCCAGATATAAAGCAGAGACACGCAACCCAGATATAAAGCAGATACATGCAACCCAGATATAAAGCAGAGACAGGCAACCCAGATATAAAGCAGAGACACGCAACCCAGATATAAAGCAGAGACACGCAACCCAGCTATAAAGCAGAGACACGCAGCTCAGATATAAAGCAGAGACACGCAACCCAGATATAAAGCAGAGACACGCAACCCAGATATAAAGCAGAGACACGCATGCCAGATATAAAGCAGAGACATGCAACCCAGCTATAAAGCAGAGACATGCAGCTCAGATATAAAGCAGAGACATGCAGCCCAGCTATAAAGCAGAGACATGCAGCCCAGATATAAAGCAGAGACACGCAACCCAGATATAAAGCAGAGACACGCCACCCAGATATAAAGCAGAGACACGCAACCCAGATATAAAGCAGAGACATGCAACCCAGATATAAAGCAGAGACACGCAACCCAGATATAAAGCAGAGACACGCAACCCAGATATAAAGCAGAGACATGCAACCCAGATATAAAGCAGAGAGATATAAAGCAGATACACGCAACCCAGATATAAAGCAGAGACACGCAACCCAGATATAAAGCAGAGACATGCAACCCAGATATAAAGCAGAGACATGCAAACCAGATATAAAGCAGAGACACGCAACACAGATATAGAGGAGAGACATGCAGCCCAGATATAAAGCAGAGACACGCAACCCAGATATAAAGCAGAAACACGCAACCCGGATATAAAGCAGAGACATGCAACCCAGATATAAAGTAGAGACATACAGCTCAGATATAACGCAGAAACATGCAGCCCAGATATAAAGCAGAGACATGCAACCCAGCAGTAAAGCAGAGACATGCAACCCAGCTATAAAGCAGAGACATGCAGCTCAGATATAAAGCAGAGACATGCAACCCAGCTGTAAAGCAGAGACATGCAGCTCAGATATAAAGCAGAAACACGCAGCCCAGATAAAGCAGAGACAAGCAGCCCAGCTATAAAGCAGAGACATGCAGCCCAGCTATAAAGCAGATACATGCAACCAAGATATAAAGCAGAGACATGCAACCCAGATCTAAAGCAGAGACATACAGCTCAGATATAAAGCAGAGACATGCAGCCCAGATATAAAGCAGAGTTATGCAGCCCAGATATAAAGCAGAGACATGCAGCTCAGATATAAAGCAGAGACACGCAGCTCAGATATAAAGCAGAGACACGCAACCCAGATATAAAGCAGAGACACGCAACGCAGATATAAAGCAGAGACACGCAACCCAGATATAAAGCAGAAACACGCAACCCAGATATAAAGCAGAGACATGCAACCCTGATATAAAGCAGAGACACGAAACCCAGATATAAAGCAGAGACATGCAACCCAGCTATAAAGCAGAGACAGGCAGCTCAGATATAAAGCAGAAACACACAACCCAGTTATAAAGCAGAGACATGCAACCCAGATATAAAGCAGAGACATGCAGCCCAGATATAAAGCAGAGAAATGCAACCCAGATATAAAGCAGAGACATGCAACCCAGATATAAAGCAGAGACACGCAACCCAGATATAAAGGAGAGACACGCAACCCAGATATAAAGCAGAAACACGCAACCCAGATATAAAGCAGAGACATGCAACCCTGATATAAAGCAGAGACACGCAACCCAGATATAAAGCAGAGACATGCAACCCAGCTATAAAGCAGAGACAGGCAGCTCAGATATAAAGCAGAAACACACAACCCAGTTATAAAGCAGAGACATGCAACCCAGATATAAAGCAGAGACATGCAGCCCAGATATAAAGCAGAGACATGCAGCTCAGATATAAAGCAGAGACACGCAACCCAGATATAAAGCAGAGACATGCAACCCATATATAAAGAAGAGACACGCAGCTCAGATATAAAGCAGAGACACGCAGCTCAGATATAAAGCAGAGACATGCAACCCAGATATAAAGCAGAGACACGCAGCTCAGATATAAAGCAGAGACACGCAACCCAGATATAAAGCAGAGACACGCAGCTCAGATATAAAGCAGAGACACGCAACCCAGATATAAAGCAGAAACACGCAACCCAGATATAAAGCAGAGACATGCAACCCAGATATAAAGCAGACACACGCAACCCAGATATAAAGCAGAGACATGCAACCCAGCTATAAAGCAGAGACATGCAACCCAGATATAAAGCAGAGACATGCAGCCCAGATATAAAGCAGAGACATGCAGCTCAGATATAAAGCAGAGACACGCAGCTCAGATATAAAGCAGAGACACGCAACCCAGATATAAAGCAGAGACATGCAACCCCGATATAAAGAAGAGACACGCAGCTCAGATATAAAGCAGAGACACGCAGCTCAGATATAAAGCAGAGACACGCAACCCAGATATAAAGCAGAGACACGCAGCTCAGATATAAAGCAGAGACACGCAACCCAGATATAAAGCAGAGACACGCACCTCAGATATAAAGCAGAGACACGCAACCCAGATATAAAGCAGAGACACGCAACCCAGCTATAAAGCAGAGACGTGCAACCCAGATATAAAGCAGAGACATGCAGCTCAGATATAAAGCAGAGACACGCAACCCAGCTATAAAGCAGGGACACGCAGCTCAGATATAAAGTAGAGACACGCAGCCCACCTATAAAGCAGAGACATGCAGCTCAGATATAAAGCAGAAACACGCAGCCCAGATATAAAGCAGAGACACGCAACCCAGATATAAAGCAGAGACACGCAGCTCAGATATAAAGCAGAGACGTGCAACCCAGCTATAAAGCAGAGACATGCAGCTCAGATATAAAGCAGAGACATGCAGCCCAGCTATACAGCAGAGACATGCAGCCCAGATATAAAGCAGAGACACGCAACCCAGATATAAGGCAGAGACAAGCAACCCAGATATAAAGCAGAGACACGCAACCCAGATATAAAGCAGAGACATGCAGCTCAGATATAAAGCAGAGACATGCAACCCAGATATAAAGCAGAGACATGCAACCCAGATATAAAGCAGAGACATGCAACCCAGCTATAAAGCAGAGACATGCAGCTCAGATATAAAGCAGAGACACGCAACCCAGATATAAAGCAGAGACACGCAACCCAGATATAAAGCAGAGACATGCAGCTCAGATATAAAGCAGAGACATGCAACCCAGCTATAAAGCAGAGACACGCAACCCAGATATAAAGCAGAGACACGCAACCCAGATATAAAGCAGAGACATGCAGCTCAGATATAAAGCAGAGACATGCAGCTCAGATATAAAGCAGAGACATGCAGCTCAGATATAAAGCAGAGACACACAACCCAGATATAAAGCAGAGACATGCAGCTCATATATAAAGCAGAGACACACAACCCAGATATAAAGCAGATACACACAACCCAGATATAAAGCAGAGACATGCAACCCAGCTATAAAGCAGAGACATGCAGCTCAGATATAAAGCAGAGACATGCAGCTCAGATATAAAGCAGAGACTCACAACCCAGATATAAAGCAGAGACATGCAGCTCAGATATAAAGCAGAGATATGCAACCCAGCTATAAAGCAGAGACATGCAGCTCAGATATAAAGCAGAGACATGCAGCCCAGATATAAAGCAGAGACATGCAGCTCAGATATGATGCAAAAACATGCAGCCCAGATATAAAGCAGAGACATGCAACCCAGCTATAAAGCAGAGACATGCAGCTCAGATACAAAGCAGAGACATGCAGCCCAGATATAAAGCAGAGACATGCAGCCCAGATATAAAGCAGAGACATGCAGCTCAGCTATAAAGCAGAGACAGGCAACCCAGCTATAAAGCAGAGACATGCAGCTCAGATATAAAGCAGAGACATGCACCTCAGTTATAAAGCAGAGACATGCAACCCAGCTATAAAGCAGAGACATGCAGCTCAGATATAAAGCAGAGACACGCAGCCCAGCTATAAAGCAGAGACACACAGCCCAGATATAAAGCAGAGACACACAACCCAGATATAAAGCAGAGACACGCAACCCAGGTATAAAGCAGAGACACGCAACCCAGATATAAAGCAGAGACACCCAACCCAGATATAAAGCAGAGACACGCAACCCAGATATAAAGCAGAGACACGCAACCCAGATATAAAGCAGATACATGCAACCCAGATATAAAGCAGAGACAGGCAACCCAGATATAAAGCAGAGACACGCAACCCAGATATAAAGCAGAGACACGCAACCCAGCTATAAAGCAGAGACACGCAGCTCAGATATAAAGCAGAGACACGCAACCCAGATATAAAGCAGAGACACGCAACCCAGATATAAAGCAGAGACACGCATGCCAGATATAAAGCAGAGACATGCAACCCAGCTATAAAGCAGAGACATGCAGCTCAGATATAAAGCAGAGACATGCAGCCCAGCTATAAAGCAGAGACATGCAGCCCAGATATAAAGCAGAGACACGCAACCCAGATATAAAGCAGAGACACGCCACCCAGATATAAAGCAGAGACACGCAACCCAGATATAAAGCAGAGACATGCAACCCAGATATAAAGCAGAGACACGCAACCCAGATATAAAGCAGAGACACGCAACCCAGATATAAAGCAGAGACATGCAACCCAGATATAAAGCAGAGAGATATAAAGCAGATACACGCAACCCAGATATAAAGCAGAGACACGCAACCCAGATATAAAGCAGAGACATGCAACCCAGATATAAAGCAGAGACATGCAAACCAGATATAAAGCAGAGACACGCAACACAGATATAGAGGAGAGACATGCAGCCCAGATATAAAGCAGAGACACGCAACCCAGATATAAAGCAGAAACACGCAACCCGGATATAAAGCAGAGACATGCCACCAAGATATAAAGTAGAGACATACAGCTCAGATATAACGCAGAAACATGCAGCCCAGATATAAAGCAGAGACATGCAACCCAGCAGTAAAGCAGAGACATGCAACCCAGCTATAAAGCAGAGACATGCAGCTCAGATATAAAGCAGAGACATGCAACCCAGCTGTAAAGCAGAGACATGCAGCTCAGATATAAAGCAGAAACACGCAGCCCAGATAAAGCAGAGACAAGCAGCCCAGCTATAAAGCAGAGACATGCAGCCCAGCTATAAAGCAGAGACATGCAACCAAGATATAAAGCAGAGACATGCAACCCAGATCTAAAGCAGAGACATACAGCTCAGATATAAAGCAGAGACATGCAGCCCAGATATAAAGCAGAGACATGCAGCCCAGATATAAAGCAGAGACATGCAGCTCAGATATAAAGCAGAGACACGCAGCTCAGATATAAAGCAGAGACACGCAACCCAGATATAAAGCAGAGACACGCAACGCAGATATAAAGCAGAGACACGCAACCCAGATATAAAGCAGAAACACGCAACCCAGATATAAAGCAGAGACATGCAACCCTGATATAAAGCAGAGACACGAAACCCAGATATAAAGCAGAGACATGCAACCCAGCTATAAAGCAGAGACAGGCAGCTCAGATATAAAGCAGAAACACACAACCCAGTTATAAAGCAGAGACATGCAACCCAGATATAAAGCAGAGACATGCAGCCCAGATATAAAGCAGAGAAATGCAACCCAGATATAAAGCAGAGACATGCAACCCAGATATAAAGCAGAGACACGCAACCCAGATATAAAGGAGAGACACGCAACCCAGATATAAAGCAGAGACATGCAACCCTGATATAAAGCAGAGACACGCAACCCAGATATAAAGCAGAGACATGCAACCCAGCTATAAAGCAGAGACAGGCAGCTCAGATATAAAGCAGAAACACACAACCCAGTTATAAAGCAGAGACATGCAACCCAGATATAAAGCAGAGACATGCAGCCCAGATATAAAGCAGAGACATGCAGCTCAGATATAAAGCAGAGACACGCAACCCAGATATAAAGCAGAGACATGCAACCCATATATAAAGAAGAGACACGCAGCTCAGATATAAAGCAGAGACACGCAGCTCAGATATAAAGCAGAGACATGCAACCCAGATATAAAGCAGAGACACGCAGCTCAGATATAAAGCAGAGACACGCAACCCAGATATAAAGCAGAGACACGCAGCTCAGATATAAAGCAGAGACACGCAACCCAGATATAAAGCAGAGACAAGCAACCCAGATATAAAGCAGAGACGTGCAACCCAGATATAAAGCAGAGACATGCAGCTCAGATATAAAGCAGAGACACGCAACCCAGCTATAAAGCAGGGACACGCAGCTCAGATATAAAGTAGAGACACGCAGCCCACCTATAAAGCAGAGAAATGCAGCTCAGATATAAAGCAGAAACACGCAGCCCAGATATAAAGCAGAGACACGCAGCCCAGCTATAAAGCAGAGACATGCAGCTCAGATATAAAGCAGAGACATGCAACCCAGCTATAAAGCAGAGACATGCAGCTCAGATATAAAGCAGAGACATGCAGCCCAGCTATACAGCAGAGACATGCAGCCCAGATATAAAGCAGAGACACGCAACCCAGATATAAGGCAGAGACACACAACCCAGATATAAAGCAGAGACACGCAACCCAGATATAAAGCAGAGACATGCAGCTCAGATATAAAGCAAAGACATGCAACCCAGATATAAAGCAGAGACATGCAACCCAGATATAAAGCAGAGACATGCAACCCAGCTATAAAGCAGAGACATGCAGCTCAGATATAAAGCAGAGACATGCAACCCAGATATAAAGCAGAGACACGCAACCCAGATATAAAGCATAGACATGCAGCTCAGATATAAAGCAGAGACATGCAACCCAGCTATAAAGCAGAGACACGCAACCCAGATATAAAGCAGAGACACGCAACCCAGATATAAAGCAGAGACATGCAGCTCAGATATAAAGCAGAGACATGCAGCTCAGATATAAAGCAGAGACATGCAGCTCAGATATAAAGCAGAGACACACAACCCAGATATAAAGCAGAGGACATGCAGCTCAGATATAAAGCAGAGACACACAACCCAGATATAAAGCAGAGACACACAACCCAGATATAAAGCAGAGACATGCAACCCAGCTATAAAGCAGAGACATGCAGCTCAAATATAAAGCAGAGACATGCAGCTCAGATATAAAGCAGAGACACACAACCCAGATATAAAGCAGAGACATGCAGCTCAGATATAAAGCAGAGACACGCAACCCAGATATAAAGCAGAGGCATGCAGCTCAGATATAAAGCAGAGACACGCAGCTCAGATATAAAGCAGAGACATGCAACCCAGATATAAAGCAGAGACACGCAACCCAGATAAAAAGCAGAGACATGCAACCCAGCTATAAAGCAGAGACATGCAGCACAGATATAAAGCAGAGACATGCAGCCCAGATATAAAGCAGAGACATGCAGCTCAGATATAAAGCAGAAACATGCAGCCCAGATATAAAGCAGAGACATGCAACCCAGCTATAAAGCAGAGACATGCAGCTCAGATATAAAGTAGAGACATGCAGCCCAGATATAAAGCAGAGACATGCAGCCCAGATATAAAGCAGAGACATGCAGCTCAGGTATAAAGCAGAGACAGGCAACCCAGCTATAAAGCAGAGACATGCAGCTCAGATATAAAGCAGAGACACGCAATCCAGCTATAAAGCAGGGACATGCAGCTCAGATATAAAGCAGAGACACGCAGCCCAGCTATAAAGCAGAGACACGCAGCTCAGATATAAAGCAGAGACACGCAACCCAGATATAAAGTAGAGACATGCAACCCAGATATAAAGCAGAGACACGCAGCTCAGATATAAAGCAGAGACACGCAACCCAGATGTAAAGCAGAGACACAGAACCCAGATATAAAGCAGAGACACGCATGCCAGATATAAAGCAGAGACATGCAACCCAGCTATAAAGCAGAGACATGCAGCTCAGCTATAAAGCAGAGACATGCACTCAGATATAAAGCAGAAACATGCAGCCCAGATATAAAGCAGAGACATGCAACCCAGCTGTAAAGCAGAGACATGCAGCCCAGATATAAAGCAGAGACATGCAGCTCAGATATAAAGCAGAGACATGCAGCCCAGATATAAAGCAGAGCCTTGCACTCAGATATAAAGCAGAAACATGCAGCCCAGATATAAAGCAGACATGCAACCCAGCTGTAAAGCAGAGACATGCAGCTCAGATATAAAGCAGAGACATGCAGCCCAGATATAAAGCAGAGACATGCAGCCCAGATATAAAGCAGAGACATGCAGCTCAGCTATAAAGCAGAGACAGACAACCCAGCTATAAAGCAGAGACATGCAGCTCAGATATAAAGCAGAGACACGCAGCCCAGCTATAAAGCAGAGACATGCAGCTCAGATATAAAGCAGAAACATGATGCCCAGATATAAAGCAGAGACATGCAACCCAGCTATAAAGCAGAGACATGCAGCCCAGATATAAAGCAGAGACATGCAGCTCAGATATAAAGCAGAGACACGCAGCCCAGCTATAAAGCAGAGACACGCAGCCCAGCTATAAAGCAGAGACATGCAGCCCAGATATAAAGCAGAGACACACAACCAAGATATAAAGCAGAGACATGCAACCCAGATATAAAGCAGAGACACGCAACCCAGATATAAAGCAGAGACACGCAACCCAGATATAAAGCAGAGACACACAACCCAGATATAAAGCAGAGACACGCAACCCAGATATAAAGCAGAGACACGCAACCCAGATATAAAGCAGAGACACACAACCCAGATATAAAGCAGAGACACGCAACCCAGATATAAAGCAGAGACATGCAACCCAGCTATAAAGCAGAGACATGCAGCTCAGATATAAAGCAGAGACATGCAACCCAGATATAAAGCAGAGACACACAACCCAGATATAAAGCAGAGACACGCATGCCAGATATAAAGCAGAGACATGCAGCCCAGCTATAAAGCAGAGACATGCAGCTCAGATATAAAGCAGAGACATGCAGCCCAGCTATAAAGCAGAGACATGCAGCCCAGATATAAAGCAGAGACACACAACCCAGATATAAAGCAGAGACATGCAACCCAGATATAAAGCAGAGACACGCAACCCAGATATAAAGCAGAGACACGCAACCCAGATATAAAGCAGAGACACGCAACCCAGATATAAAGCAGAGACCTGCAGCTCAGATATAAAGCAGAGACATGCAACCCAGCTGTAAAGCAGAGACATGCAGCTCAGATACAAAGCAGAGACATGCAACCCAGCTGTAAAGCAGAGACATGCAGCTCAGATATAAAGCAGAAACACGCAGCCCAGATAAAGCAGAGACACGCAGCCCAGCTACAAAGCAGAGACATGCAGCCCAGCTATAAAGCAGAGACATGCAACCCAGATATAAAGCAGAGACATGCAACCCAGATCTAAAGCAGAGACATACAGCTCAGATATAAAGCACAGACATGCAGCCCAGATATAAAGCAGAGACATGCAGCCCAGATATAAAGCAGAGACATGCAGCTCAGATATAAAGCAGAGACACGCAACCCAGATATAAAGCAGAGACACGCAACCCAGATATAAAGCAGAGACACGCAACCCAGATATAAAGAAGAGACACGCAGCTCAGATATAAAGCAGAGACATGCAACCCAGATATAAAGCAGAGTCATGCAACCCAGATATAAAGCAGAGACATGCAGCTCAGATATAAAGCAGAGAAATGCAACCCAGATATAAAGCAGAGACATGCAACCCAGATATAAAGCAGAGACACGCAACCTAGATATAAAGGAGAGACATGCAGCCCAGATATAAAGCAGAGACACGCAACCCAGATATAAAGCAGAAACACGCAACCCAGATATAAAGCAGAGACATGCAACCCAGATATAAAGCAGAGACACGCAACCCAGATATAAAGCAGAGACATGCAACCCAGCTATAAAGCAGAGACAGGCAGCTCAGATATAAAGCAGAGACACGCAACCCAGCTATAAAGCAGAGACATGCAACCCAGATATAAAGCAGAGACACGCAGCCCAGATATAAAGCAGAGACATGCAGCTCAGATATAAAGCAGAGACACGCAGCTCAGATATAAAGCAGAGACACGCAACCCAGATATAAAGCAGAGACATGCAACCCAGATATAAAGAAGAGACACGCAGCTCAGATATAAAGCAGAGACACGCAGCTCAGATATAAAGCAGAGACACGCAACCCAGATATAAAGCAGAGACACGCAGCTCAGATATAAAGCAGAGACACGCAACCCAGATATAAAGCAGAGACACGCAGCTCAGATATAAAGCAGAGACACGCAACCCAGATATAAAGCAGAGACACGCAACCCAGATATAAAGCAGAGACGTGCAACCCAGTTATAAAGCAGAGACATGCAGCTCAGATATAAAGCAGAGACACGCAACCCAGCTATAAAGCAGGGACACGCAGCTCAGATATAAAGCAGAGACATGCAGCTCAGATATAAAGCAGGAACACGCAGCCCAGATATAAAGCAGAGACACGCAGCCCAGCTATAAAGCAGAGACATGCAGCTCAGATATAAAGCAGAGACATGCAACCCAGCTATAAAGCAGAGACATGCAGCTCAGATATAAAGCAGAGACATGCAGCCCAGCTATACAGCAGAGACATGCAGCCCAGATATAAAGCAGAGACACGCAACCCAGATATTAGGCAGAGACACGCAACCCAGATATAAAGCCGAGAAACGCAACCCAGATATAAAGCAGAGACATGCAGCTCAGTTATAAAGCAGAGACATGCAACCCAGATATAAAGCAGAGACATGCAACCCAGATATAAAGCAGAGACATGCAACCCAGCTATAAAGCAGAGACATGCAGCTCAGATATAAAGTAGAGACACGCAACCCAGATATAAAGCAGAGACACGCAACCCAGATATAAAGCAGAGACATGCAGCTCAGATATAAAGCAGAGACATGCAACCCAGCTATAAAGCAGAGACACGCAACCCAGATATAAAGCAGAGACACGCAACCCAGATATAAAGCAGAGACATGCAGCTCAGATGTAAATTAGAGACATGCAGCTCAGATATAAAGCAGAGACATGCAGCTCAGATATAAAGCAGAGACACACAACCCAGATATAAAGCAGAGACATGCAGCTCAGATATAAAGCAGAGACACACAACCCAGATATAAAGCAGAGACACACAACCCAGATATAAAGCAGAGACATGCAACCCAGCTATAAAGCAGAGACATGCAACCCAGCTATAAAGCAGAGACATGCAACCCAGCTATAAAGCAGAGACATGCAGCTCAGATATAAAGCAGAGACATGCAGCTCAGATATAAAGCAGAGACACACAACCCAGATATAAAGCAGAGACATGCAGCTTAGGTATAAAGCAGAGACACGCAACCCAGATATAAAGCAGAGGCATGCAGCTCAGATATAAAGCAGACACGCAGCTCAGATATAAAGCAGAGAAATGCAACCCAGATATAAAGCAGAGACACGCAACCCAGATAAAAAGCAGAGACATGCAACCCAGCTATAAAGCAGAGACATGCAGCTCAGATATAAAGCAGAGACATGCAGCCCAGATATAAAGCAGAGACATGCAGCTCAGATATAAAGCAGAAACATGCAGCCCAGATATAAAGCAGAGACATGCAACCCAGCTATAAAGCAGAGACATGCAGCTCAGATATAAAGTAGAGACATGCAGCCCAGATATAAAGCAGAGACATGCAGCCCAGATATAAAGCAGAGACATGCAGCTCAGCTATAAAGCAGAGACAGGCATGCCAGCTATAAAGCAGAGACATGCAGCTCAGATATAAAGCAGAGACACGCAATCCAGCTATAAAGCAGGGACATGCAGCTCAGATATAAAGCAGAGACACGCAGCCCAGCTATAAAGCAGAGACACGCAGCTCAGATATAAAGCAGAGACACGCAACCCAGATATAAAGCAGAGACATGCAACCCAGATATAAAGCAGAGACACGCAGCTCAGATATAAAGCAGAGACACGCAACCCAGATGTAAAGCAGAGACACACAACCCAGATATAAAGCAGAGACACGCATGCCAGATATAAAGCAGAGACATGCAACCCAGCTATAAAGCAGAGACATGCAGCTCAGATATAAAGCAGAGACATGCAGCCCAGATATAAAGCAGAGACCATCAACCCAGCTGTAAAGCAGAGACATGCAGCTCAGATATAAAGCAGAGACATGCAGCCCAGATATAAAGCAGAGACATGCAGCCCAGATATAAAGCAGAGACATGCAGCTCAGCTATAAAGCAGAGACAGGCAACCCAGCTATAAAGCAGAGACATGCAGCTCAGATATAAAGCAGAGACACGCAGCCCAGCTATAAAGCAGAGACATGCAGCTCAGATATAAAGCAGAAACATGCAGCCCAGATATAAAGCAGAGACATGCAACCCAGCTATAAAGCAGAGACATGCAGCTCAGATATAAAGCAGACAAATGCAGCCCAGCTATAAAGCAGAGACATGCAGCCCAGATATAAAGCAGAGACACACAACCCAGATATAAAGCAGAGACATGCAACCCAGATATAAAGCAGAGACACGCAACCCAGATATAAAGCAGAGACACGCAACCCAGATATAAAGCAGAGACACACAACCCAGATATAAAGCAGAGACACGCAACCCAGATATAAAGCAGAGACACGCAACCCAGATATAAAGCAGAGACACGCAACCCAGATATAAAGCAGAGACACGCAAACCAGATATAAAGCAGAGACACACAACCCAGATATAAAGCAGAGACACGCAACCCAGATATAAAGCAGAGACATGCAACCCAGCTATAAAGCAGAGACATGCAGCTCAGATATAAAGCAGAGACACGCAACCCAGATATAAAGCAGAGACACACAACCCAGATATAAAGCAGAGACACGCATGCCAGATATAAAGCAGAGACATGCAGCCCAGCTATAAAGCAGAGACATGCAGCTCAGATATAAAGCAGAGACACGCAGCCCAGCTATAAAGCAGAGACATGCAGCCCAGATATAAAGCAGAGACACACAACCCAGATATAAAGCAGAGACATGCAACCCAGATATAAAGCAGAGACACGCAACCCAGATATAAAGCAGAGACACGCAACCCAGATATAAAGCAGGGACACGCAACCCAGATATAAAGCAGAGACATGCAACCTAGATATAAAGCAGAGACATGCAACCCAGATATAAAGCAGAGACACGCAACCCAGATATAAAGCAGAGACACGCAACCCAGATATAAAGCAGAGACACGCAACCCAGATATAAAGCAGAGACACGCAACCCAGATATAAAGCAGAGACATGCAGCCCAGATATAAAGCAGAGACACGCAACCCAGATATAAAGCAGAGACACACAACCCAGATATAAAGCAGAGACACGCAACCCAGATATAAAGCAGAGACATGCAACCCAGATATAAAGCAGAGACATGCAGCCCAGATATAAACCCAGATATAAAGCAGAGACATGCAATACAGATATAAAGCAGAGACACACAACCCAGATATAAAGCAGAGACATGCAGCCCAGATATAAAGCAGAGACACACAACCCAGATATAAATCAGGAACATGTATGCAAAGCATCAGGCATAACCATTTAAAAGGTAAAACAATAGGTGACTCCTTTAGTCACTTTACATTTAACTACTCATTTGGCAGCAGAGGAGTTTTATATAGCGCAAAATTGATCCGAAGGTATCAGAGTACTTTACATGAGCACTAGTTGCGTTACAGATGACACATTTATTTTGTTAGGCACGGGGAGTGTAAGTGATCTGTCCACATCACAGGATGTTGAGCATGCCAGCGGAGACTTGAACCCGGCTCCCCAGCTTTGAGGTCGACCGTTCTAGCCATTAGGCCACATTCACATACACAGTCAGAGTACCAGACCACCTCTAAGTTCACAACCAAGCACTACTATTATAATAGGGGACACATGGATTGAGAAAGCCAGTAGGTCTTTGATTTAAAAAGGCCAAGTGATTTTTGCTAATTATATGCGAACACTTGTGTCAAGTCACCTGAACAGGTATGGCCAGCAATCTTTGAATGTTTTTTTTACTTAAGTAAACCTATTCCAAGATGACTGCTGGTATGCACACCAAATGCAAAAAATGATTCAGGTTGCCTAACTGCACTTTGCAGCTTTAGGACTCTTGTAAAAACAAAATACAAATACAATTTAACAGGAGAAGAGGGATTGTGAGTGCAACAGGGGGCATTAGGGAGCAGGGTGAGCAGGGAGAGGGGTATTGAAAAGACACTGCATGGGGGAAGTGGGGTGGAGTGCTGTATTCAAACTTAGAAAAAGTCCCCTCAAGTTTGCAGTGTAAGGAAGCAACTCATCCAATCAGACCACTGTGAGACAAAAATGCTCTTGGGTGGTATAAAAACAAAAAATAGGGAGGAAAGCCATTAAATCAGCAGCAGAAAACTGAGATAGGACAATAAAGCCATGCAATCATGAGAAAGAGGCTGACACAAAGCCCATTCTAAATATATGTTATGTATAGGAAATAATAAAGCTAAAGCAGTCTGCAGCTGAGATCTTAAAATCAGACCAATTAGATACTACACTAATACCATCACACAAACTACTCCTTAAACACAAATGACCAAACAGAAAAAAACTGATCTAAAAAGACATCCTAGATGCCCAAAAAAATTAACTTCAAATAAACATATTAGAAAAATTACTGGTGCCTCAAAGAAAGCGCTGTTCAGACTGCTGAAGACATAACAGACCTATTACAATAGTGGTAACTAACTCCCTGATTATGAGTTCGGCAGTCCTGGAGCGGGCCGCCATGCCAGCGCCCCACTCGAGGACCACCAAACCCGTAGTCAGACCGCCTGCCAGATTAGGAGTTTTCTCCTGGTCTTGCGGGAGATAATTTGGTGTTTCCATAGTGTCGCCTATTAAAAAGGCACCACAATGGGAACACCAAAGCCGGTTCCTGTACGGCATGGACTGCAAAGTCCATGCCGTGCATGAAAGGGGGTGCATGCAGACAGGGGGGCACACCATGTTCACCCCTGCAAGCATCCCATGGACCTGAGGCAACAGGACCTGAGGCAACTTAGGGCCCCCTAAGTTTCCTCACTGCCGCACTTTTAATGACAGGTTCACTGCCATTGAAAGTGAGGTGGTCAGGAAACTCCTAATATGCTTGGCGGAGCAGCAGTGCGGGATCCATGTTCTCTGGCGGTGGTCCTGTGGCCATCACACCACCAAATTCATAATACGGAGGGCAGGCCACCAGTCTGGTGCTCCAGGTACTCCTAAAGACATAATAGATCTATTACAATAGTGGTAACTAAGGGCCTGATTACGAGTTCGGCGGTCCTGGAGTGGGCCACCAGGCCAGCGCCCTGCTCCAGGACCGCCGAACCCGTAGTTAGACTGCCCATCAGATTAGGAGTTTTCTACTGGTCTGGCGGGCAGTAATCTGGTGTGTCCACGGTGTTGTGTAGTATTTTTCCTATCTTGCCACTCGACCCTCTCCGTCTCAAGGCATGTCTGTGACTAGCCAGAGAGCCTGTTCGGCAGACGGTTGGAGGAGACTCGAGTGGGTGATTCCAGTGTCGGCAGCTCAGGGTGATTTCTCCTTACAATTCTACTTGGTTTAATCTTCACCTTCGTACTCTGCTTATTCTCGCCCACTAGTAAATTTAATGTGGCAACAAGCTGTGGATAAGAAATCACCCTTCACATCACAAAGAAGCCCACGAATCGTGAAGCGGAACTTCTTACTGGTCTTCGCACTATGCGTCCTTCATCAGGAATCCTTGGAGAGGTGTGCAGAGACGCTAGCTTGCAGGTTCGTCTGGACGTGAAGGCAGTGTGTGGTGGAGGAAACACAGTGGTGACTGTTACACCAGCCGCAGCCACGTAGGTTGCTGATCCACGCTGAGGTGCCAGTGTGAGCAGGCTGACGTGTACTGTTTGAGGCCAACTGTTGGTGAGCTTCTTTCCCGGCCGCAGAGCGGTGTTCCTTGCCGCCTTCCTTCAGTTTGTCTGCGCAAAGAGTTTACGTCGAAAGATACACGCCCCCAGCCTCCTTCCTTGTCACATGTGTGGTGCTGTGCTCCAAAACCTGGCTTGTGCTGTGCACAACCGCACTGTCCAGCCTCGTTAAAGTGTCTCAGTAACAGGCATTTGCTTTGAGCTGTTGGGCTGTCATCTGCGCTAATACAGTGTGAGCTACATACATTGTGCTGGTTGCTGATTGGAACAACGGACAACTCTCACTTCCCCTATTCTGCATTAAGGAATTGAGATCACGTAAGATTACTTTGGTGTCCTTATTCAAAAAAAAAATAATAATAATAATAATGAGGGGAAAGCTATAAAAAAAGAAGAAAAGAACTAAACTTGTGAAAGTGCAGTACTGTTCTTGAGTGGTGGCATTTGCTTGCTGATTTTGTTTTTTACACTAGTAAGTTTGCCCCACCAGTCTGGGTTCTGGTCTAGGCACTGTGGGTTTATCTTTTATTTTCTAAGGGAGTCCCTCTCGGTATAAAAAGCAATTTTGGCGTGCATTGGTTATAGTGCTTCATGTTTCAGTAGTGGGGCACTCTGTCAAGTGCACACCACGGAAAGTGTGGAGTTTTATTTCATTTTCCACATATGGTGTGTTGTTGAGTGCTTTCCGGTTACTGTTGTTTCTGCAGAGCTGGGCTATAGGTTGCTGGACGTTATCCACTTGGAACACCTTCTCCCCAATCAGCGAACAGGAAATCTACAATATTCTCTCGTCTTTAAACCCATCTAACCACTTCTCGGACCCTCTACCTCCCAGCATATTCAAAGAGATCAAAACCTGTATCCTCCCACTATGGTCAAAGATTGTAAATGCCTCTCTACGCCAAGGCACTATCCCAGACTGCCTAAAAATCGGTCAAGTAACACCCATTCTGAAAAAACCTATGGCAGACTGCTCTGACCCAAACAACTTCCCGCCCATCTCCAACATCCCTACACTGGCAAAGCTCTTAGAAAAATGTGTACAGAAACAACTCTGCAATCACATAGAAAAGTTTCAACTACTCGATCAATTCCAATCAGGCTTCCGTCAAGATCACAGCACAGAATCAGCCCTTACCCATATTGTAGATGACATACTAAAAATGCTGGACAAGAACGAATCATGCCTTCTAATATTGCTTGATTTATCTGCTGCCTTTGACACCGTCAAACACGACACCCTACTAAAACTACTGGAACAAAGAATGGGCTTATCAGGGGCCGTATTACAATGGTTCGCTTCTTTCCTCCAAAACAGATCCTTACGAGTCAAAATGAATCAATCTCTATCTAAGTCACAAGCGATAACTCTTGGTGTTCCTCAAGGATCCGCTCTCTCCCCCATTCTCTTTAACTTATTCCTGGAACCACTAGCAAACCTCCTAAAATCAGCTAACATCCACTACCATATGTACGCAGATGACACCCAGCTATATCTCAAAATTGCCTCTCCAGATGACATTATATCCCTCAATTCCATCCTACAAAATACACACCTCTGGCTCACGGTTAACCACCTCAAACTCAACGCGGATAAAACGGAATTTCTTCTCATCTCTCCACCAAATAACAACATCAAGATTGATCTGTGGCTGAATCATCTTACAGCCCTCAACTGCTCGCCCCACATCATAGACTCTGCCAGATCCTTAGGTATTACATTAGACAAACACCTAAATATGCAGGGTCACATTAGTGCTGCCACCAAAGGAGCAAACTACCAACTGAGCATTCTGCGGAAACTGAAACCACACCTGCCTCATGAAGATCTAAAACAAGCGGTCCAAGCCCTAGTATTACCCAGATTGGATTACGGTAGTGCCACACTATGTGGCCTACCTAAATACAAACTAGCACCACTAAGAGCCTCTCTCAATGCAGCAGCAAGACTTGTCCTCGGAACTAAAAGAAATGCACTCATCTCACCAGCCCTAAAAACCTTAAATTGGCTACCATATGAAGCAAGAATCCAACTGAAAATTGCTTGCATGACGCACAAAGCGTTACACTTCAACACCCCCAGTTACCTGGCCCAAAAGCTAGAAAAATCAGGGGGCAGCACATCCTCACGAAGTGCGCTCACCTTGTAGCTGAAACCCCAACGAACCCACAAAAAGAAAACTGGGGCTAGAGCATTCTCGTCTGTCGCTCCCAAGATATGGAACTCTTTACCGCCGGACCTTCGCCTAATTTCCTCCACCTACGCCTTCAAAAGAGAAGCCAAATCATATCTACTGACTAAGTTCTTACCCTAAGTCAACATATCGATGACATTGAATAGATTCCGATAGCAAACTCTTATGTAGACTATCCTGCCTAGTACTGGCGTTATTTTACTCCAACCACTGTTAGCCTATTCTTAATCGTTGATTTGTTTGTCTCTCACGCATATGTTTGTATGTTGATCAGACCAAGTGCTAATCGTGTTATCTCCATGTAAAGCGCTCTGATACCCTCGAGGGTCACGTTCGCGCTATATAAAACTTTCTAAATAAATAAATCCACCGAAAAGGCAATCTGTGAATCCGCCACCTCCATTTTTGGACACTCTGGGGATCCAGCAATACCTTGGAGTCAATGGTTTGATGCATTCGAGATGTATTTAGGGGCCATTGGTGCATCAAGGTTTAGAGCTGAACGCAAAAAATATTTATTGTTATATTCCATTGAATTCGAAGGAAGTTCCATCTTTAAACATTTGCCAGACTTAGAAGTAGTAGAAGGGGAAGATCTTGATGACTTCCAAGAAACTGTAAAAAGCTTAGCAAACAGGTTTGATACACCACCAAGTTTGGTAGTTTCCATGCACAAGTTTTTCAAACGTGTTCAGAAACCAAATGAAGACGTTGACTTGTATATTTCATCATTATGTAGCCCGGTGACTGAGTGTCAATTTGAAAACTTTGCTGTCAATTCATCAGTCACTGCATTGACAAGAATATACGTAAATAATTATTAACTTTGAGCAACCCAAATTTAGTAGACACTATAAGGATTGCTAAAAGCATCGAAACATCTTTTAAGTCAGCAAAGGAATTGGAGAATAGAGACTGTGAGCAGGTGACACCTGTACGTGATAGAGATGAAGGGGCCAATAAGAAGAGGTTTCCACAATCTGTCTCCTCTAATCAGTCTGGTTCATTTTTTAAACAAACTAACGTTTGTTTCAGGTGTGGGAGTTCATCTCACAGCAGAAATGGAAGGGCTTGTCCGGCCAGGAATGTAACTTGTCGCTTATGTAAGAAAATAGGCCATTTTGAAAAAGTTTGTCAAGCACCTAAATGTGAAAAAGTTAAAATCCCAGTTGTTTGAGAAGAAAAGGGTAGTGACTCTGACAAATTAGTGAATGAAATGTAAGATATGGTGTTAGTTTTGGCTGATTCTAATGCTATTTTGATTTTCCTCAAAGACATATTTCTAAGAGAAGGTTTCCAGAAACTCTAGTATCGGACAATGGAGTTCAATTTATCTCTTCTGATTTTGAAATGTTCTTAAAGAACAGTGGCATCATACACCTTAAAAGTTCATTGTACCATCCTCTGACTAATGGTTTGGTGGAGCGGTTTAACCGTGTGCTGGCTGAGTGTGTGCGCTGGGCTTTGTATAATAGATGTTTGGTAACTTCAGCTCTCCAAACTATGTTGTGGTTCTACAGGACCACACCTCAATTCTCCACAAACTTTTTGCCATTCGAATTACTGAGGGGAAGGAAACCTGCTATTCAGTTTCGTCCTGCATGGATGTCCAAATGGTTGAAACCCAAGGTGGTTCTTGAGACTGTTGACCCTGTAGTGAGTAAAAATGCCAGTCAGGCTCAAGGTAAAAAAAAAAATACTATGATTCAAGGAATTGTGTGAGCTCCCAAGATATAAAAGTATGGGATCACGTGCGCATCAAAAATGTTCTTTTGTGAAAAAAAGAGAGTTAAACTTTTCTGTACCAGTCATGGTTGACAGAATATGTGGTAATGCTGTGAGGGTTGATGGTGGTCAGTGGTGGAATTTAAAAACAATTGTTAAAAATCCTGGTGAACATATTGTGAAATTGATATCTACAAGTAGAACTCCTAGTCTTGTTAGAGAGGAGGAGGTAGATGCGCAGATTGTACACAGACGTTCTCGTAATAGGAGGCTACCTGCCAGGCTTAGATGATTTTGTTGTTTATGCTCATTTTGTTTTCTGCTTTTTCTGAATTCTAAGCTCCCTTCTTATGGAGGGGTTCATTTTTTTTTTGTTTTCTCATGTTATTTTCTTATATGCATTGGTTATGCTGTTAAGGAAAAGACACATGCAGTTCTTTTGTAAGTATATTAAATTTTTTATGCTTGCTCTCATGGCAGGTGTGCTATGTTACTATTTTGTGTTATTTATTTTTGCTCTAACTTCTTTGTATGTTTCTGAAATGCAATATTTACATTGTGAAGGAAAAGACATATGTAATATTCTTTCTAGCTTGCCACTCAACACTCTCCATCTCAATTAAACTTGGTTTAATCTTCACCTTCGTACTCTGCTTATTCTCGCCTACTACTCGTTGCCTATTAAAAAGGCACCAAAATGGGAACACCAAAGCCTGTTGCTGCACGGCATGGACTGTAAAGTCCATGCTGTGCAGGAAAGGGGGTGCATGCAGACAGGGGGGCACACCATGTGCACCCCTGCATGAATCCCATGGCCCTGAGGCAACAGGGGGCCCTATAGGGCTCCCTAAGTTTCTTCACCACTGCAATTTTAATGGCGGGCTCACCGCCATTGAAAGTGAGGCGGTCAGGAAACTCCTAACATGCTTGGTGATGCTGCTGCATCCCCGCCAAGCATATTCAGGCCTTTGACTACTGCATCATTGCTATGGGATCAACGATCCACGATGGTTGTGTTGGTCCTGTGCTTATCCCACCGCCGTATTTGTAATACGGAGGGCGGACCACCGGTCTGGTGGTCCAAGGACCACCACTACGGGTTCGGCAGTCCGATGGACCGCTGAACTTGTAATCAGGCCCTAAGTCACTGACAAAAAACTAATAACCATAAAACCATAAAAAAGCACCTAAATAGAAAATCACAAAATTTCTGGTCCAAGAAGTCTCTCAACAAAAAACAGAGACAAGCCAAAAGCAAAATCTTAAGAGACGCAAACCAGAAAACCTTCTTAAGATTTAAGGCACGATCAATTACGAAAGAACCTACTACATGAAACCGAATAACTTTCAAGAGTGAAAGAATCAATGAGAACACATTTATTGACAAATGAAAATCTCTTAATACTAAATTGAAAAAATCAAACAAGCTAACTCTCAAATGTTGCAAAACATGTCAGAAATACATTCAGAACATTTTAAATGGAATCCCAAAAAGAAACGCTATTCCTAGAGCAAACTGTAGTCACAGATAAACAATGAACATTAGAACAAGCTGAACAAGATCATCCAACATCACTTGATTGACGAATAACTCCAAATAAAATAACAGAAAAATATATAGAGACCGAAAAAGGAAAACCCAGTGAACTGGATTCCATACTAAATGAGACGCCAAAACATAGCAGATAATTAAAAAGATACACTAGTAAAACAATTTAATCTGATCCTACAATGTGTAAACGTCCCTATCACAAGGGCAGAAAGACTCCTTAAGTGAAATGAAAGACTACAGACACTTGTCGCATAGAAATCAATAATGTGTTCAATATCAGGACCACGCTGCAAATGCTAATGAACCATTATACTACAAAATCACAGATAATATTTTGTATACTTTGTGGACTTTCAAAACCCCTTTGACTCGAACTGTCGTTGGAGCTATTATTGTGTAATCAAATCAATGAGGAAAAAAAATGTACTCCCGGCTCAAATGGGGTACCAAAGTGAATAACATGAAAACTGACTATTAAGCACAAGGGAAGCGCATATAACTCTTTTATCTAAACATGAATCACCTACCTATTACTCTGGACTATCAATTACCCTAACAAGATCATTAAACCAATTCTTTTGTAAGGCAGTGAAGTCTGTGGACATACTCTGAACCCAGACATTGTTAAATGGGACAGATCTAACTACCGAAATTATACATGTATTATTCTGTAAAACGATTTTCAAATCCAAAGAATAACCCCCCCCAAAACATGCACAGCAGAACATGACAGATACCCATCAGTGCTGGATGCAGAATACAGAAACTGAAGAACTCAAACAAAAGTGACATGAAAGTCCTGGTCGGTAAAACAGAAGATTTAAAACTCAGAAAATGTATCCCTGCACTGATTGCATAAAGAACCTGAAAAACGAAACAAAAAACATTGGAAAAACAAACAATGACTTATCATAAAAGGAAATCATACAGATCATTAATGAGGTGATAAAACATCAAATGAGAATAAAAACACTTAGCACAAACTATGATCAGATACAGTGTAAGTGGCCACAGATTAGAAAACACAGACATGCAGAAACAGATAAACTTGGAAACCAGAGGAAGAAAAGCTCAGGAAGGAATACAAAATAGATTCAAAAAAATTGAACAATTGTTTAATCCAGTTATGGAGTAACAAAGAGTCACTATTTCAGAGAGTTTGAAACCAAAATAAAAGGCTTTCAAAACGTATTAAATGTAATTACAACATTAGTTTATTAGAATGTATAATCTATTTAAATAAATATCAAATTTAAGACCAAGAAATAAAACAATGCCAGCTAGATAAGTGCAGTTCACTTAGATAACATGCTGCAGGCACATCCACGTCTGGTGATTTGAGTACAAAGACTAATTTCATTGCATGAGCAATTTGTCAAACTGAGTTAGACAAAGACAGCGGATGAAGCAGGCCTCTATGAAGAGGATACATGTATGACAGAAATCAACACATGGATCAATGATAGACCACCTACAAAATTACAATCACACTTGTCAAACCCCATTATTTCATCTCATTAGTCAATACAGCTCAGAAGCATTTTGAGTCACTACCTGGGCAATTTTAGATATCTGCTAATGGCTAAGAATGTTTTGTGTTCTGACCGCAATTTTAGTCACTTCCTGCCTTCCGTGTATTCCAGGTAGTCCAGATCAGATTTAACAAATTCAAATCTCAGTGGTTAATTAAGGGAATCCATACATAGTGGATTCTTTGTCTGCAAAGAAATTTGGTAATTTGTGACTTGACCCAGAAAAATGTTATGGCAAAATCTATTCCATGGCAAGGCATTATTCCAGATTACCTTTAGGTAAGTCACTGTAGAACACCACTCTGTAATAGATTGCAAGAAATATGTTATTGCTTAAACATGTACAAGTGAATTTGCTCTCTGGAATTATAGCATAACAAGATGGCCCTGAACAACTGTACTGCTTGGCAGTGAAAGATACCATTTCAAGCATCTCTCCTCCAAGTCATCGAAATAAAAGTACGAAGCAAAATATTATGATGGGACAGCCAAACATAGGTAAGGGTGCAATTATGCACCTATACGCTCTTATAAGCAACACCACAGACAGGCCTCCGTATGTCATGATAAATTTAATGAGCCATCACATGGTTTTCGCCACATTACTTGACTGCACCTCGCTATACAGAGACCAAGACAGAGAGTGGGTAAATATAAACCTCAAGGGGCATATTTACGTTCCCTGGCGCATCCCTGCATATCAGCAGGGATGCGCCAGGGAAAATGCGTCACGCAAGTTTACCCTTGCGCCACGTCCGATGCGCCGCATTTACAATGCGGCGCATCGTGGCGCAAGGATAAGCAGATGCGTGACGCATCTGCCAGGCGGAAGGTTGGCGCAGTGCTGAAGCTGTGTCGCAAGCGCGACGCAACTCCAGCACTGTTCCAACCTTCCCTATCCCTAACATGGTGCGTCAATCCTTACGCCTGCTTGAAGCAGGCGTAAGGATTTGACGCACCAGCGTCGGAAAAGTGACTGCGTGAAATCTTGTAGATTTCACTGCGTCACTTTCCGAGGCGTTCCTGTGCCGGAACGCCCCCTGCGCCCGGTACGCCCACATGAAACCTGACGCAGGTTTCATGTGGCGCTGGGGTTTACTACGTGACGCATCTCCCTAGATGCGTCACGTTGTAAATATAGCGCAACGTGGCGCATGGTTTGCGTCGCCGCTGCGTCACATGCGTGACGCAACGGCGGCGCAAAAGTGTCGCAAGGGGCTTGTAAATATGCCCCCAAGTACTTAAAAGAGCTACGATTAGATGTTTTTCACTATTCAAATACCAGGAGGAGCCTTCCCTTGTACTCCTAGGGGCATATTCTCAAGGACTTATTGCCGATTTATCAGCACTTTAGCGCCGCAAAAGTGGCGATAGATTTATCGCCCTATTCTCAAGCTGGTGCAAACTGCCGATATCGCCAGTTTTCCAGCGATAGCTTCCGCAAAAAACATCGCCACGGATGAGCGACAACTAACGCTAATGATATGCAGAGTACGCGTTCCCGTGCAAAAACACACGAAAACACCACTTCGCGATATCCTCAACGACCAGCCAGATCTGCGATGCGATCCAAAAACAGGCGATAAGGCGCGTTAGCAGCAGGGATTTAACACCTGCCTTTTACTGGTGTTAAGCAGGATGACAACCTGCAGTATGAAAGGAGCCCTGCCCAGAGCCACATCTGAAGACCAACACATGTCATGGAGCCACTGATCATGCAGCTCGGAGACCCAAGAGGTCCACAACACCCACCGCCACCACCCCCAGCCCCCCCCGGACCCCCCCCAGACTACCACCGAGGCAGCGCAGAACAAGACAGCTGACCTTCCGAAAGCGGCATGGCCCCTCAGCCACACAATTGCAGAATGTGGGGAGAGGTGGGAACCAAGTATGTGTGAAGGAGGCAAGTCACCCATGAATAAGAATGTACACAATGCCAAGTGTGGCGGTGATGTGCTGGACAGACTTCAGTATGCAGAGCACAGACATGTCCATGTGGACATATACTGCTGGTGTTTGTAGTGTTGTGGACAGTGGACGCAACCATGTTACCTCAGGCAGTGGGGAAGACCTCGGTCATGTAGCTGTGTCCCCCCCCCCTGTAAGCGTAAGCGGAGTGGGCTTGTCCGGCGTACGCCAGTCCAGCGTAGGAGTGTGAATAAATAGGCCAGGGCTCTGGGCATGGTTCACTTCCGGGATGGCCAACGCGTCTGCCAGGGCGGCGCCCCTCACCCTGCCACGAGTCCGCCGCCGTGACCGCCAGCCTCCTCAGCCGATCGCTGGCTTCCGCGACACAGGTCCCCAGCGCACCCAGGGGCACAGCACCGCAGAGTTATCTGTGTGCTGACTACTGCCTTCGGCCTACACTGCGGTCAGCAGGTCCCCCAATTCAAATCGAGTCTTAAGTTATTGATCGAGCAGTCCAGTAGGCAACAGACATTGCTTCCAGTGCGGCCCGCCCGGACGACGCATCATCGCAGGCTGCGCACCCGCTGAGCGCTTCAGGTGCCACTAACTCTGTGCAGCTCAAGTCAACGCCACGTGGCTGTGGGCCCTTGCTGAAAGCTGCCTCTGGCCTACACTGCGGTCAGCAGGGCTCACACATATCAAATCCAATCCTGACCTGCAAGGACACGCCATCATCGCTGGCTGCACATCCGCCACCACCGCCAGGACCACCTCCAACCAACAACTGCCAGAGTCGGAGGAGTCTTACAGCCAGCCTATCAAAGTTGCTCACACCTATCTTGGATGCCATCATCAGCTTGATACCCTGCTCAGCTCTTCAGGTGCCACTAACTCAGTGCACCACAAGTCATGGACCCTTTATGATTGAATCTTGTGTGTGTGATTTCAGATCTGGTGCCCCTACCTCAGTGCACTGCAAGTCATGGACCCTTTATGATTGAATCTGTGTGTGTGATCCGATGATCACTGTTCTAGTTGTTGCCAGCACCAACCACTCCCTGAGGGCTGGCTTACACTCACCCCACACCCATCCAGCACAGGTGTCACTGGACATGTGACACTGGTAATAAAAAGGGGCCGGGCGCACGTACCCGTAGCCAGTTCCACTATCTATCTAAGTGTGTCCGTGTGGTCATTATGTATGCATGATGGCCCCAGGCCCTACCACATTACATTGTGCTGTGGACAGCGGACGCAACCATGTCATCTCAGGCAGTGGGTAAGACCTTGGACATGTAGCTTTGTTGTCCCCCCTGTAAGCGTAAGCGAAGTGGGCTGGGCCGGCGTACGCCAGTCCAGCGTAGGGGTGCGAAGAATTTGCCCGGAGCTCTGGGCGTGGTTCAGTTCTGGCCTGGACAAGGAAGTAACTAATGCGTGTGTCTCTGTTGTAGTGTCAGTGCCACCCGGCCCGCAATCGACAATGTTGCAATGTAGCATGCACCTGGAGGGCGGGCTCGCACGAACGGAGAAATGAAGGAGCGCAAGACCGCTTGGGGTCTTGGCTCATACATGCCAAGTGTTGTGTGTATCTGTTGTTGTAGGGATTCTGCACATACACAGAGCTATGCACAGGAGATTAGGACCTCGGAATATGGTGGTGAGCCAACCATAAACCTTAGCACCTAAAACCCCAACCCGACTAGCTGTAGCATCTCATTAGCAACTATGCTACCAATGATTAGACAACCCAGAACACGGTACTCTCTCTCTCAGGACTCGCAGTAGCAAGAACACCCTTTCATAACTCACTCATACCTGTCCACAACGCGCGTAAGAAGAGACACTGTATAGTTTAAAATGTTTATTTCAACTAACGTGCTCTAAGATACAGTACACGTGCCAGTACTATCAGCATAATGCATAATGATAACATAAGCAGCATAGTTACAACTCCATAGAATACAAACGGGGAAAGCATTTCATAAAGCAGTGGATATAAGGCTAAATGACCTTACCACCCTCCCCGTGCTAGTAGCTAGTTTATTATAAAAATAGAAGACCTCTGGGCTTTGACTAGCGAACCCCCATACCTCAATAACTAGATGCAAGTTTTACATCATCAGATAAGCACAGCTCTTCTCGCTGGAAAGGTTTTTCTCCAAGTGTCTCTAACAGTGAAAAACACAATATTAAAAGCACACAAATTTCTCCAGGGCAGCTGTACATAGAGTGTTATGTCTAAGTGCGAGGGACTGGCCAAATCAGCAGGAACAAGGGACGTTGTTTTTCGACCTTGTACATGGTGTACAGACGTAGCCCAAAAGGGAACAGGAGAAAAGGTGAAAGATAGAAATGCAGACAGTGCTAAAATAGCCGGGCAGAAGCAGAGGCTTGAAAAACAATGGCACAAAGTAACGTGTGCAAAAAGGCCTCATGGCAGCTAGGCCTAAGCCAACGTAGCAAGGCAGACCAGGAGGCCACAAACCACACGACACCCTCCCCTGGTCAGTCCATCGTCCAAGAAGATGACACAGTTCAAATAAATGGAGCAGAACAGAACGTATGTTGTGAAGCGAACCCCAGGAAGGACAACGAAGGGGAGATGGGGAAAAAAATAAAATATATATATATATATATATATATATATATATATATATATATATATATCCAGCGAGGCAGGTCGCAGAAAGCGAAGGCCCTCTCAATCCAATAGAGTATAAGTGCAGAAAAACGCCACACCTTCCAAGAGGACTTCATTGGAATCATCGGAAAAAAGCGACGCCATCCAGTCAAGTAAATCAAAGCTGCAGTCATGATCCTCGCAAGAGGGAGCAGCGAACAGCAATGCGGGACAACTTGCGTGATACTCAATATAACTCTGTTGCAGGAGATTCCGAGCAGCCGCCCAGATATCCCATTGTGCCAAAATCCCCAGTGCAGCCGCACGTGCCATGTAGCCTGCAGCGGAACAGGCCCGTTCATGGGCCTCTAGGGGACCCACCAACTGAACAAAATCCGGAACAGACAAAGACGTATTGGAGAGGCAATAATCCATGGCCCACGAGTACGGACATCTGATGCAAGACATCACAGGTTGCACGCAAGTGAAATACGGAAAGCGAAAAGAAAGCGTATAGGACACACTCATTGTCGCCAACAGCAGGACGCCGAAGCCAGCGAGGATGCGTTCACAGAGCATCTGGAGCCGACCTGGGTCGAGAAGGGCCCATGGAGGTGCAGCCATTGCTTAGTAAACAGACCAACAGCAGGACACCAGCCGCTAAGGCGAGGATCAGTGGAAAGCCACCAAAGACACTGGAAAAGATGGAATGAATAAAAGCCGGTATTACACCAAAAATTGTTTGAAAAGAGGTCACAAGGCCAGAGCCCACAACTTTAAAAAAGTGCACCAGACCTTCAGTGCAGGACGCATTAAAAACACGGTGAATCAGTTCACCGAAATGTTGTGGGAGGTTAGTGTTCAAAAGGGCCTGTATTTCACTGTGGGTACTTGCCACCTGGAGAATGAACGTCTCCCGGGCAGATGTGAGCATAACCTCCTGGTTCAATAATAGCGCCTTTATTCTGCTCAATTTATTGAAATCCGCCTTCAGAGTAGGAATGGAAGGCCACACAGAACTATCTATGATGTCGTGCGGGGGAGGAAAAAGCACATTTTTGCAGCAGACAACCCTGTGGGAAACGGTAACAATATATGGTATGCCGGCCAGCAGGCCACAGCAGTCTTGGTTATTTAAAAGCAAATAGCTACCATTAGCAAGCACAGTGAAAGTAGGAGAAATAGCAGGAGCTGGAATACCCTTTAACACACAAGCAAGATTCGGAGCCGAAACGTTACAAGCTCTGTGCAACTTAATGTGTTTGCAAATAAGGGAATGACCCACAGTTGAATCGCATGACTCCCCCGTGAGAAAAACCTCCCTCCCGTCTCTAAGGCATTTAAACATGAATGGCAGGGACCAAAGTTCATGCAGGAAGGCACTGCCCAAAGGCTGGAAACGGCCAACAGGATAATGCTTCATGCACGAACTAAATTCAAACAATGAAAAAGGCAAAGCGATAACCCCGTGCACTAGCCACACAGCAGAATCCAATTCAGCAATAGAGAATGGTAAGGGCTCTATCTTTTCAATATGTAACAGAGTGTATGCTGCATCTTTCATGGACATGAACCGCTGTTTCTCAGTCAAATTAAAAGGTGAAAATAAGGCAGAGGTGTTCAAAAATTGCCAAGGAACTTTCCCCATTTGAAGTGTTTGCAAAGTCCATGCAAACTGCATTACGGAACGCAATTGATTTTGACCATGATACAACACAGAAACATCATCTTGGACATCAACAACAGAGGAAATAATATTCTCTAATGTTTAAATGCGGGAAGACAGGGTATTAATACTATTGTCAACAACAGCAAGCACCTTTTCCAAATTTGCTTGATCGATTTCCCGCAGACGGGAAGCAGCTTCAATTTGCGAAAGCTTCCAGAGTTCATTATAAGTTTCATAAATGAATCTCTTAGGTCGAGGACCACGAGGCCCCAGAACAAAATCGGATAGATCAATGTTGCCTGATAGGAGCGATAAATGTTGTTTAACAGAATCTAGGGAAGAGTGCTGCAACCACTGTTTACATAATTTACCAACAGAATATGTCGTCACAGTACGAGAGTCAGAAAACCGTGGATCAGGCCTATCCTGTTTGTAACCAGGAACTGAGTCATGAAAACGCAATTGGCAGGCATTAGATGCAATGGGCCAAGCCAACCAGGGTGACTGAACCAACGTAGAGACATTAAACGAATTGTTCAGAAACAAAACCTGCAATTCGGTAAGGGACATATTAAAGTACAAGCTTTTGTTGGGAGTGGAGGACAAGACAGGAAAGGATGGGGCATTCAATTGTTTGGACGTAGCCAAGCCCCAACTTGTTGTTTGATAGACGGTCTGATTTAAAAATAGAATTTGGGCTGGGATGAGGCAAGCACGGTGCAAGGCTTCTGTGCCCTGCACCTGACATGCTTTTGTGCCCCAAATAGATTTTAAATCTATGGTGTCACGCCAGTGTTCATACCCACCGACAGCCAAGGCGCTTAAAAAGGAGCCTGAATATAGCAATTTTGTATGGGTCAACATTATTTTCTGTGTAGAGGAAGTGTTTAATTTAAAGAAATAGGACCCAGGGTTCGATCTGTTAAAATCGGTAAAATAAGTAAACTTATTTCTAAGCGTGTGGGAGCTGCCTGGCAAAGGAGTCGGACAATGTTCCCACTGGGTGTAATTAAAAAGACCCCGAAGGGTACTGGGTTTATGGAGAAAATGGTTGCCCCAATGCTGGTAACAATACAAATCAGCATAACTTGCAGAATTCATGTACAGATCTTCAGCATGAAAAGCAGCATAATACTTCAAATCAGTAAATAATGCTTCAACTGCATGCACATCCCAATCGTCAGAATGAATATTACTTTTTACGACATCACCCATTGAAACACGAAGGACATTTGGTACATTAATAATTTCGGTTGGTCCATGAATTTGGAAATTTACCGCATCCCAAACGATGCCATCAGCAACTGGAAAAGCTGAAATGTTCACAAATGTGTGGTCTCGCTTCATGATGTGAGATGAAGAATGTGGAGCCAAAGTTCCAGCGACAGAGTTCACCGCAGAGCGTTCTGGCAAATAGTGTCCATTGATGAGCAGAAAAAACACGGTGACAAAGCCAATAGACATGAACAAAAAAATCAGGAAAAGTACCAACCAGATGTATGTCCATGGTGGGATCAAAAAATTGTCTCTGAAACAGGATACAAGAATGCTGAATTTGGACGGTACAAGTGACGAGGTGGAATTCGAGTCAAAGGAATAACTTGTTGGGCTCAGTGGCGTTGTTGGTAGGTGTGCCACCGACTCGTTAGCGGGATAGGTATACTCAGACTCGTCGTTGCAGGGGGAGTCCGGGTAGTCGAGTAAGCGATCAGGCAAATCTACCATCTCGATGGCAACATCAGTGACCGTTCGGGCAGGAGAGCCACAAACATTCATCCGGGAAATGACAGGACAAGAGACCGCTGGTGTAACACTATTCAGGATCGGCCAGATGTTGTAGCTTGACATTTTCCACTGAGATGTATCTGTTCTCTTTGCGACCAGGAAGCGGAGGTAAGATGACTGTACGATTTCCCTTCAAGCCAAGGACTGGAACCGGTGCACGATAAGAGGGGCCGAATTCTTTTTTGTTCTCCACCTTCTCTCGAACCAGATCTCCAATCTTTGGAAGCCAGCCGGCAACCGGAATCTGCAGCGCAGCGTCTGTGGCTGAAGGTAAATGTGCAATTGCAAGTTTGTCTCGGGCTTCTTGTAATTCCTGTAACATAGTAGAATGGTTATCTACATCAAAGATGGCGATTGCGCCGCCATGTCTAGACCATCAAGGTCAGGCACAAACATTCTTATGCCAAAGAGCATTTCGTATGGGGTCCGCCCACCCAGAGGTCTTCTCGGGAGATTATTAAGTGCACGTTGTACGGTATACAAGTGGGCCAGCCAGTTCCTGCCAGTACCTAAGACTCTAGCTGTCAAGGATTGCTTTAAGTCATGGTTCATTCGTTCAACAATCGAATTGCCCTCAGGCCGATATGGTGACAAAAATTTCACCCGCACCCCCAGTGAACCCATTGCGTCCTTGTAAGCCTTAGAGGCAAACGCTGGACCTTGGTCAGAATGGAAGGTGCCACAGCCGAAAATTCCCACAAAGACACGCAAATCCCTTATGACATTTTGAGCGTCAGCACTCCGTTGTGCCAGACCCAGATGAAATGTGTGCACGAATCCACTGCAACTAAGATATATTTATATGCAGTGTCTGAAGAGAATGGACCGCAGTGATCCAGGTAAACACACCCAAAAGGTCTGTTTGAAAAGCAGAGCGGGGTCTGTGGTGGCCTTGTAACCGTGGAAGGCTTAATCTGCTGACAAACGTCACAAGAAAGCACATAAGCACGGGTTTGTTTGTATAAACCACGCCACCAGTAACGCTGCTGCAAGATGGAAACTGTCGCAGACACCCCAGCATGAGCCGAAGCCATGCCTTCGTGTGCTGCAGTAATCAAGGAAAGTCTGCGGTCCGCGTTGGGAATCAGCCGATCACCAACGTCTGGAATTCTTACATAAGGAGCCTGTTCGGGACCTAATTGATAACAGTATTTGGAAGGGAAACCCCATGGGTAATTAGCACCTTCCTTTGTCGCAGAAATAGCTGCTAGAATATCGGAATCGATTTTAGACATGGATCTGTTAACTGCTGCGACTGAGCACGTGGCTACGGCTGACTTGGCAGCTTCATCTGCCAAACCGTTACCGACAGCGTGTGCGCCCACACGCTGGTGGCCAAGGGTGTGAACCACCTCTGTGAGGGGCAGACGCTGTTGCAAATCTGCCACTCGAACCCAAAGCATTTTATGCTTGATTGTGCTGCCTTTTGCATCTCTATAGTCATTTTGTGACCAAAAGAATAGATTGTCATTGTAAGACTGGACACAGTAGTAAGAATCGCATACAATAAGAGTGGTCACATCCGGACTAGCAAACTCAAGTGCTAGCACCAATGCTCACAGTTCGGCCAATTGTGCAGTACTGTCTCCTAGTGCCTGTGTATGCACTACAGTTGATTTGAACTTTCCGTTCACAAAGGTACCTGCAACAATAGCACATGCGGCTGAATAATCATGCTTGGAACCCGTGGCCGGTTGTGCCGAACCATCGGTATAGATAATACATTCGTATTCCTCAAGCGGTAGCAAGGACAGAGGAGGAGGATGAACGAATTCATACTGTAAAAACTCCTGAGTCTGAAGAGAAGAATCAAAAATAAAAGTGACATCTGGAGACGTCAAAGATGTTGCCCATTGAATCCAACGGGGTGCAAAGCTTTAGAGTTTCGGAACACTTGCTTTCGTCACTGCCTCTAGGGCAGGATAGGGTGTTACCACCAGAATGCGTTTTCCCTGTGCCAGTGCGCGTTCCTTCAGAATCGCCATCTGCACTGCAGTCAAAACTTTCTCCACAGAGGAAAAGCGCATTTCTGCAGAAGTGTATAGATGTGACTTGTATGCAATCGGTACTGTGTCACCTTCGTTAAAGGTCAAGTACGTGAAACCCACTGCCCCTGGAATGATTCTAATCACCAGGTTGGTGTGGTTATCACGAGTCAACAAGTATTTAGACTCAAGTAAGTCTGTCTGCAAAGACTGCAGAATGGAGGAATGCTCCGGAAGCCATAATGACTTCGAAAAGTTAGGTTGTATCAAGGCATACAGTGGCTTGATACGCTGGGCATATTCGGGAATGTAAGTACGCCCGAAGTTCAGAAAACCCAGTAAAGACTGAAGTTTCTTTAGAGTAGTAGGAGGGCACAGAAGTGCACATTTCTCCAGGAAATGGGGGGCTAAGCCCTTACCTTCATTGTTGAGCTCATAGCCCAAAAACAAAATGGTAAATTCAGCAATGTGAGATTTGGCAAAGTTAAACTTGTAACCTAGAACCGCAAATTCTAGAATAATGCGGTCCACTCGGGAAAGATGTGGGAACAATTCGTCGTCTGTCAGATAGATATCATCTACGTACGAACACGCATCTGGGTCTATGCCGTCTAACAAAGAGACAACACGGGCAGCGAATACACCTGGACTATTCTTGTAGCCCATAGGTAAACGCCTGAATTTGAATAATTTACCACCGGAGGTAAAAGCGCTCCATTGGCTACTCTCCGGGGCTAAGTTGTGCGTGTAGAATCCATTGGATAGGTCAAGTGTAGTTTTATATTTTTTACGAACAAGACTGTCTACTAGCGCAGAACTATGTGTGTTTTGCACCGCAAATGTCCGACAATGAGAGTTCAAATGCCGGTAATCCAAAACTAAGCGGTACGATCCATCGGGTTTAGAAACCGCGAAAAGGGGATTATTCATCGGTGACACGCATGTTTCAATCACTCCCTGATATTCCAACTGGGTCAGAATTTTGGAAACAGGACCTTTAGCTTCCCGTTTGATGGGATATTGGGGTTGTGGCTGTGGTAGAGACCGCAGAAGTATTTCATGGGGTGGTGATTCTTCATCCCAGCCCACATGGTTGCGGTATAACGCTGGAGCCAGGGACACAGCCCATTCAGCTGCAAGAGCCTCTGCTTTGTCTTTTGGGACATGTCGAGAAAAGCTCGGAAGGATTACCTCCTCCCCTTTACGCGCAGCAAGTACGAATGGGGGCAGCCAATCCGCCTCCGCCAACAAAATGTCGTACGAAGAGGTCAGATTTCCCCCAAAAATCCCTTCTATAACACGCTGTATATCACCTTCGATTTGAATTACAATATTATATAGTCTGTCAGGGGGAGCCACTCTGGTGTCAGCTGTCTCGACAGTAATGAATGTTTCAGTTGCTGTCGCCTCCACATGAGGACGTAGCGCCTCCCGCACTATGGTAACTTCCGCGGCGCTGTCTAGGAGGGTCACTGCCCACGTCCAATTCAGGAGTCTCGTTCTCACCGTCTGTGGCATATCTCGCTGTTACAGCGGCAACCTTCTTCTTCTGAAACTGTGGGCGAGAACGGTGAAATTCTTCTGCTGTCCCTCTGACCTGTTGTCGAGGTTGGTCTCGTCCCTGTGGAGTCTCTCGACCCCTTCCTCTATCCTGGCGATCTCCTCCACCAGCCTGCGAAGATGTTGGTGCCTGTGAAAAACGAGGAGAACGCGAATCAGGGACTTGAAATCTCTCTGGAGATTTAATTCTTGCCCTATCGCGCAAATCATATGTGCGTTCAAAAGAGACAGAAATAGGGGATGCACCTCGCGACCCCGGCTTCTTCTGTTGCTTACCCTGTTTTTTCAACCTCCAGCTCTTTTTAGTAAAAACTGGCTTCTCATCTTTCTCAGATTGAGTTTTAGGTTGTTGTTGCGATTGTGTTTGCGTTTTAGCAAAAGGCTTAACTCCCAGGCTATTGCGACCAATGGTTTTGTAAGCCTGAGCAATAATTTTCGGTAATTCGCGCGGCTTGTCCGGATCTGGGACCAAAGCCAAAGCATTAGCTACTTGAAAGTTAACTGCATCGCCCTTGACATTCGCAAGGATCAAATCAGCCACTACGTCGAACACTCCCACCAGTCTCATCCCTAAATCCACAGCCGCTTCAGGGCCATGTTCATCCTGCACACGTTTAATTACAGAGGGAGAACCGTCATGGAAGGAGTGCCGAAACACTTCGCATATACTGCTGCGAATACCCTACCCCAGTTGTTGCAGTCTGCCAACTCGGGGATTAAGTCTTTGGTAAACTAATCGTCAAAATTCTGTGTTTTTCCACGGGAGAGGTATTTGGAAAAACTGCCTCCAGCTGGTCAAATTTTTCTGCAAGCCAATAAGGAAAATCATCCTTATTTTGTGGGCGCTTGCCCATCACCGAATTCACCATGATAGGACTTATGGTTACACCGCCTGCACCAGCTGGATGGGCCACAACTCCAGGCGGGGCTCCCTGGATGTTGCCTGTAACATATTATACTAAAGCTCTATGTACTCGTATCAAAGTCGAATGCATATTACGCAGTTCAGCGACTGCAACCGTCATATAACGCGGATGTGGGGTATACCCGGCCAAGACAGGCCAAGTGGCCCCATCAATTGATAAGGGGCCTAAACGAACCACGGTAACCGGTTGGGGGAGGGCGCCATCAAACCAAACACGGTGTTGCCAAGCCGTGAGCGGTACTTCAAGATTCCTATACGGTCTATAGTGATTAGGAACAACAGTGGCTTCATATTCATGGAACATATTATCAGTCCCATCCACCGCCGGAAAGGTGACCCAAGAGTAAAACACCTCAAAGTGGTAAGCTGGATCTGCTTGTACCACAAAGATCAAATCGACACACGCGTCAGGCACTCCATACACTGTTAAGTGAGCCCGGAGCGCTGCACGGCTATGTGCCGCAATTTGAACAGCCAGCACAATAGAGGGTATTGTTTAAGAAACCTTTTAACAACTTCAAGCTTGAAAGAACCTATAAAAACGTCAATATAGGAGGTATCACCGTCACACACGCTTCCGGAAGCGTCTGTGAAGGGAGTTGTGGACAAGCATAAATACTACTCAAGCGTCTCGCAGATAAGCAGCCCACTCGTTGGTTGCGCCATGTTGTAGGGATTCTGCACATATACAGATCTATGCACAGGAGATTAGGACCTCAGAATATGGTGGTGAGCCAACCATAAACCTTAGCACCTAAAACCCCAACCCGACTAGCTGTAGCGTCTCATTAGCAACTATGCTACCAATGATTAGACAACCCAGAACACGGTATCTCTCTCTCTCAGGACTCGCAGTAGCAAGAACACCCTTTCATAAATCACTCATACCTGTCCACAACACGCGTAAGAAGAGACACTGTATAGTTTAAAATGTTTATTTCAACTAACGTGCTCTAAGATACAGTACACGTGCCTGTACTATCAGCATAATGCATAATGATAACATAAGCAGCATAGTTACAACTCCATAGAATACAAACGGGGAAAGCATTTCATAAAGCAGTGGATATAAGGCTAAATGACCTTACCACCCTCCCTGTGCTAGTAGCTAGTTTATTATAAAAATAGAAGAACTCTGGGCTTTGACTAGCGAACCCCCATACCTCAATATCTAGATGCAAGTTTTACATCATCAGATAAGCACAGCTCTTCTCGCTGGAAAGGTTTTTCTCCAAGTGTCTCTAACAGTAAAAAACACAATATTAAAAGCACACAAATTTCTCCAGGCCAGCTGTACATAGAGTGTTATGTCTAAGTGCGAGGGACTGGCCAAATCAGCAGGAACAAGGGACGTTGTTTTTCGACCTTGTACATGGTGTGCAGACGTATCCCAAAAGGGAACAGGAGAAAAGGTGAAAGATAGAAATGCAGACAGTGCTAAAATAGCCGGGCAGAAGCAGAGGCTTGAAAAACAATGGCACAAAGTAACGTGTGCAAAAAGGCCTCATGGCAGCTAGGCCTAAGCGAACGTAGCAAGGCAGACCAGGAGGCCACAAACCACACGACACTGTATTGCCGCAGTATGAGCCAAATGCCTAGCCTTAATCGCAGCGCGAGTTCAGCCAGGCATGAACTCTACATCTGTGTCTGCCCTATCCTTACCATAGGCCTACACTCATGTGGCCGCCCACCTTCAACGGCCAACATCACAGTGTCGTTGTCAGGCTTGTGGACATGCGCAGACAGGCATGACAATGGTGTGCCGTAGGAGTGCAAGTGATGAAACCGCGCAGTGCACACAAGTAAATAGGCTCGGGGGGAGGGAGGAGCAGCTGTGAGGCAACGTAACACACAGTGATGCCGCTCATTTGCCACATGCAAGACATGTCAAACGAGAATCCCAAAGTCGCACACATCCCACCCCACCCCCAACAAGCCACATCACATTTCCTGAATGCAAGCAGATGACAAACTAACATTAGGGATGAAAGCTCCTTTGTCTGCACTATCAGGCGGAAGCACATCTGCACCTCCGACCTCGGAATTGCATGTGCCCGGCACCCCCTGACAGATACTATAGCAGCTGATGACGACTCCCACACTACGCACAGCCCGACGAAAGACCAACGTATACACACCCCACACACAGAAGTCCTTGCTCGAAGTTATCTTGCATGGAATGGCCTTCACACTTACTCCCACACCATCCCAGGCATACAACCGTTGCACACTAAAACAACTCATTGATCCGAGCTGTGGCATTTCATCCACAGAACTGGCGCAGGTCAGAACAGTGCCGCTTCAACCAGAGCCACTAACGCAATGGCAGAACATCCCGGACACATGCACAACCCCTGTCACGTGGAACTGTACCGTGCACGTATGCTGCATTTACTGGTGGCACTGCCATTGGCAGTGCTGCAGATCAGTTACCGGCTAAGCTTCCGCCTTGCCAACGTCACCTGCGTTCAGCCTGTGTTGCATTGTCGATCGTGCATATTCGAGTGGTCCATGGATGTCTGCCTATCCAACAGGACGGTAGCTGAACTGGATTTTGACATGTGTGTGCTCCCCCTGTTGGCTCACGACCAGGAGTGTCACTGTGATACCCGTTTATGGGATGCCTTGATACTTGGCATACATGCTGGCAGCTGGACCTGGGAGATTGCACAACTCCTCGTGTGCAGTGACCACATTGAACCGCTCCCCTATTGGGCTGTAGTGCTAATTGGTGAAAGGGGTGGACGCAGCACATCTGTCCGGACCTGCTAATGGATTGCCTCACCGTCCTGTTTGATGAAGTCGACAACGACCTCATGTTGGAAATGATAGCCTACGAAGCTGCAATCGCTATCATGGATGAGTAACTACGTACCTGCAGCCACAACAGATTGGAACCCATTGCACATGTCCCAACACCTTGTTGCATCTTGGAGATCTGGTCACATATCCCATGACAACAGTGGACATGGCTGCATTCGCCTGGACTCCGAATACATGAGCGGACAACAACGCGGGTTAACACACACCTGTGAAAGGTGAGGCACTCCCCGGAGTGGACAGCGGCGCTTGGCAACGTTCCTCATTCTGACATACTGCTGCATTGGTCTGCATGTTGTGGCACTTATCTTGCCCGTACTGACACGCATATGCTAATAAAGTCTACGCACCTTCACTTGTATTCAACTGTGATGAGTGTTGATTTGAATGACAATGTGTGTCTCACTGCCTATCTGGGTCATGGCCATACATGCGCATTGATAGCATTACCCAGGGAGTACCTTTTTGTGGAATCACTGTCCCTACATTCATCCAGACTTTCATACTTGATTGATCATAGCCATGACACATCTGTGTGAATTAGAATGTTTTATTCGCATTCAGTGGAGTGTTGAAGCTGGACCAGTACAGGGCCATGCAAACCCCACTTTACATTGTTGCCCCGTGGAGAGCCAGCCAGAGTCCTTTAGGGATTGACAAGTTCATCGGAAGAGGAAGACTTCAGTCCGCAGTGTGATTGCTGTGTCATTGGTAACCAAACAAAATATGGCAGTCCATGTCGAGGTCCAAGGTGAGTGTCGCTGAGTGTATCGGGGGACAGTGGAAGGTGTTATTCCAGGGCATGATGCAGAGGGCAGAACCAAGCTGAAACAGGCCATATGGTGGAGATGAATGCTACCACTTCATTCTTACCACAAAGCCAGATTCATCATCATCTTCGTCCTCTGATGTGTCAGGTGCCTCACAGGTGGGTGGTGGTGTTTAGTCTGCATCACTGTGTGGCACTGACACATCAGGGGCCTGAGGTGGAATGTCTGCCGCACTGTGTGGCACTGACACTTCAGGGGGCGGAGATGTGGATGGAGTAGTAGCAGCAGCATTCATCCGTGCCAGGCCTTGTGGCGGCAATGCCATGACGAGGATTTGCAGGGCATGGAAGATCTCAGCTACATCTCGCTGGTGTGCAGCTGTGGCAAACATTCTTTCCGCCTGCATCCGCTCCAAGCTCTCCATCATTCTCCTTATGTGTCCCAACTCCCGGCTGACATCGCTGGAGCCACTCTGACTAGACAGTTGTTCTTGGCTCAGAGTCATGACTCCAGCGATGTCAGCCATGGATTGTTGGAGAGCATGGAGCGGACAGTGGGTGTCCGTTAGGGACTGAAAGTCGTCCCTGATGGGACTTAGACACCCACGTATGGCATCTAGTTTGGCTGCCATGAGGTCGAACCCCACCCGCAGCTGATCAGCCATCTTCTCCTGGCACCCTAACACACGGCGTTGGAATGCCATGTGTTGGTCGTGGGGGTCCTGGGAGACAGCCGTGGTGGTGGGTGCTTTCTGCTGTGTGGTCTGTGCAGGGGGTGGGGTCTCCTCGATGCAGCTGGGCTGCCCTGCTCCTGGAGGTGGGGTGCCGAAGCTGTCCATGAGCTGTTGGAGGGCGTTGGTGTCGATGTTGGGGAGGTCCTCTTCATCATCAGTGCTGAGTTGTTGGGTCTGCTCTGCAGGATGTGTTAATTCTCCCTCTGCAATCTGAAGGGGAGATGCAGATTGACATTGTGTTCACATGTATGTTCACGCATTGTACAAGTTTACTAACAGACTGCATGACAATGTACATTGTGACTGTTTGTGAGGAGATGCCTATTTGATGCGGGATAGTTGACATTTCTACATCATCAGGGATGTAAGGTTGTACTTGTACATTATTATCTCACAGTTTCCTGCTATGCCAAATGCGAATGGCCATTTTCTACACACAAGCGGCAGCAGTTGTGTCCTCTGTTCTGTTGTGAAAGTGTTGCAGTTTGTTCCACATTGTTGTCAATGTTGAGGTGCTCTGATTCTTATGTGTGTGTGCTGCATTGTGGGTGTGTTGCCCCTTCAGCTCTGATTTGGCTGGCCCTTATCCCTTTCAGGCGGTGTGCCTTTCACTTCTGTGCTTATACAGTGCTGAGATGTTGCAGACTTGGGTAAATTGGGCTCTTGGTCGGAGTTGTGACTCTTGGGCATGGTTTGTCCGCAGATGTGCTATACTTAATTGTGCATGTGTGCCATTGTGCCCATCTCCCCCCGTCCCCCCCAGTCCCAGGTCGTTACTCACCCTGTTGCTGTTGGCTCAGGTCATGTTGTGCAGTGTCCGGTCCCCCAACTCCTGCCACCGTCTCCCCAATGATGACACGGGTCACCATTTCCTCCATCTCATCCAGCTCCTGGTGTGTCGCTGGACTCCCACCTCCAGTCTGCATTGCTGCTTTCAGGTTGACTGCGAGTTTCAGCTTGGTTTTGCGCTTCACATCAGTCCAGCGCTTCTTGCAGTCGTCCACTTCCTTTCTCTTCACTCCGACTGCATTCACCTTGGCCTAGATGGACTGCCATATTGTATTTTTAGTTGCCAATGACACAGTGGAGGTGATGAACAGTTGGTGGTGGTGTTCTATCACCTCCATAATGAGGATCTGGTTTTCCTGCATACTGAAACGCCGGTTCCTCTTCTTCTTCTCCATGCCCTTCCCTGACCCGAGGTCCCAGGCTGGTCCTCCGTGGGGCTTCTGGGGTTCTGGTTGTCCTCTTTACTTGCTCCGGCTACCTCCATGGTGCTTCGCAGTTGTTTGTGTTTTTTGTTGCCGCTTTTATAGTGGTTTTTCCCGCCTGACTTGTGGGACTTGCAGGCCTGACGCTGCTTATCGCTGAATTTTTTATCGCAGTTGGGCCCATCGCAACTTTTTTCACGTTAGGGTTTAGATTTTTATCGCCGTCCCGGTAATTTTATTGCGGACATTTGACGCGTTATCGGGAAACTATCGCATGTTGCTGCCGTGTTGAGAATACGACGTTAACACAGAGTTATTTTCCCGCGATAGACGGCGATATGAAAAATTTCGTTAACCTATTTTGGAGATGATTATCGCACGTTCTTGAGAATATCCCCCCTAAAGTTTACAGCTTGTGTCTTCTGTATGCAATTGTCAAGCAATTGATCTGGCAGTCCTAAAACAGATCATTAATTGTCACTGAAACTCTGATCCTAGACGTGTCCAGTACTACGAGATCACCAGAGTACAGACAAATATTAAAAGGGATCAATAAGACCTTGAATGACAACTTCAGGCATCAACAAGGGCTGCAGCAACATCACAAAGATACAAAAACAAAAAGCTGTGAATTTTGCAAGGTGAAAACTGAGATAGCAGAAAAAGCTGCCAAATACCAATCTGCGTAAGGCACCAAAACACCCTAGAACAAAAACAGTCACTGGTCAAACCAAATTACATTTTAGAAATGGCATAAAATACAAAACTGCATTTTAAAATGACCCCCATGAATATTTATTGGTTAATAAATTGAATTTAACAAAAAATGTAGGACGAATTTAAAAAAATACATTAGCATTGTTGTGCAATTAAGAGCCTATTAAGTCAGTTTATATTTTTGTAGAAGGTTAAAATTCAGATACAAATACATTTTTAAGTAGAGACCAACTTATTTTTATATCCTTCTTTGTAAATTTGCCAAGACATCACTAAAATGCTAAAAACAGGTCATCCCATAAAGCTCCACTCCCAGGTGTTACCATGTCATCTGTATTGCAATAAGTACTAGCACATGACTCCAACCCAGATAGTTATAGGCCTTTTCCCCAGTAGTGCAAACCAGCGAAAGGATCCCAGAGGCCTCAAACAGGCCTGCCTGAAGAAAAGGACGAGGACGTTTTCAATGCCACCTCTTACAGAGTGCCTGTAGAGGGGTTGTCTGATGGTACAACACATCCCTGAACAACGAATGCCTGTACCACGTGGTCTCTACCACGACTGTGTCTTTACCGCGCATGCCGCATTGTTAAGGCCGTTCCCCTGTAGAGGGAATGGAGAAGTTATAAGAATATGAGGAAGAAACAGAACAGTGACTGTTAAGGTGCTGCATGCTGCCACTGTAAGCCACAAAGAGATGGTAAAGCAGCTGAAGATTCTGATCATAACTGTTCCTGCTAACTCTGGAATCTCACCTGTATGGTAGACAGGCATGTACCCCTGCCCTGAGTGCCCGAAAGTATGCAAACTGGGTTCCTGACTTTTTGTTTGGCCCTGGAATCATGCTAATCTAGTGGGTGCGCAACAGCCTAGACCTGACCATCGTAACGTGTAATGTTCAATGATCTGTAGGAGTGCACCAAGCATGTCTTTAAAGTGGACATAGGATTACTATCCATGCCCTGGGTGAATGTCACAAAGCAGAGGTGGCAGTGTACTGTATTTTATGAACAGTTAGTGTAGCTAGACCTTTTTCTCTGTTTCAGCGAGAGTGCGGTCTACTCACCCCTCTCATGTAAATTTTCGCTATTATGTGAACCCCCAGAAATTGAGCTTATATCTCATATGCACATCAAGTGCTTGTGTGAGCAGGGAACAGTAGTACTCAGTGTATTTTCTGTAGGATCCATTTTAGATGTCCCTGTTTTGGGATGGAAGAAGATGGAGGATGAGTACAGCTTCCTTGGGCAGTTGAAGTGCATTGCTTGCATTCCTGTGGCTGAAGGGAGGAGACCAGACACTGAAGTGAGGGAGAATGAAGACAGGGCTTCCATTAGAAAATCAACAAAGTCCTTGTGGTAAAAGGCTGCTGATTAGATCTTCCTGATCAATGCCATTTGGTAAATGAGAGGGGTGAGGGATGAGGCTGCAGTTTCTCTTTTAGAGGTGATGAAGTTTCCAAGCTCTTTTGTTTGTCCCTGATTGCTGCTTCAGGAATGCTGATTACAGACTGGTGGAGTGATCTCACTCTTCATTGGGCAATTATTTTGAATACTCCTGCTTGGAGCCAACCCAGTTACTACCTACAGTAAGAGCCATCAGCTTGCATAAAGGCCAGAACACTCAGAAAATGACATTTGAAAGAAAACCAATGCAAACTGGTTCTGAAGCCTTAGACAGACATTTTCCCCTGTCTGTATAAATGCAGGATCCAAACCACCCCACTTTGTTCCAGTTCCCAGTTCTTCTTGATCAAAGAAGGGAGTACTCTACAGAGTACTCGGAGAGCTGTTGTATGACCAGGGCTGGTGTCTGCCTGAAAAACTGTCTTCCAGAGGTGACGGAACATCACCAGAAATCTGCACTTTCTGATTGGAGGACCTGCAGGTCTGTCTAGTATGTCAAAGCCTGACTACCTAATGAGAGAGGGAAGGAGATTGCTTGGCCCTGGAGGAGAAGAGATTGTCTGAGAGACGAATTCCAGCGTGTTCCCGGCATGGGAAACACCAAAAGATTGCTGATGAATTCAGGAGTGACCAAAGCTGTGGCAAGCTCCATGGCCCCGTGGCATGGTTCCCGCATTGAAGTGTACCAAGACTTTGATGAGAACAAGAATTACTGCTGGACCTCTCAATTGACTTGAGTGTGAGAAATTGGCTGACACTTCTCTGTCAGTAAGAGGAGCTGCGTTGCTGCCAAAGTTGAAGCCCTGAATGGCTTGGATGCTGCAACTGTTGAATGCCTGCCATTATGGATGACTCAGCCCAGAGGGTGCAGTTGTCATAGCTGAGCACTTGTCTGCACCAGGCCCGGAGACCCAAACTGAATATATATGCCAGTGCATGCAGACCTGTGACACTACCAGAACACCATCCAGCAGCAAAAAGCAAGGCTTAGTCTTTGGAATGAGAGACTAGAAAAGCACAGAAGAATCTACCATGTGGGTTCAAGACTTTTTGCCTGAGTGAACGTAAGTGGCGAAAGACACTGAACTGGGTTGAGCATCTGATCAGTAGAGTAACTTGAAGCAATATGCACCTGTGCCTATTTAATGCCTGTGCTCACTGTATGCCAGCGACTGTAGCCAATAGAAATCACCCAGAGTGGGGAGCGAGTACCGGAAGTTTAGCTCCTTACTGAAGATGGTAACTGAGATTACAACCCTACTTTTGCATTTCCTACAGAACTGTGTAGTATTCTGTTTTGCTGTGAGATTAAAGTACCTTCTTTTTACAAAAAGATAAGCACTGGTCTGCACAGTATGTTATGATGCCTGTTGGTTGATTGAAAAGTTCTGGGTTCTTGTTCTCTGCTCTTCCTCACTGAGGAGCCTCTGACTGCTCACCCACACTACCCTGAGAGTTAAGAGCAGAAAATGTTGTACTTGGTCCAGTTTTCAGTGCCATAGTAGGACAGACCCCAGGAAATCAGTGACAAAGTACCTCAACCACCAATGGTTTGGTCCAGTACCCCTTGTCTGCCATCTGGCCCCCCGAATGGGGCCTGACAGTTTGAAACTCTGGGCCCCCTAGCAACACATCAAAGGACAGCTAATCTTTCAGAAGGGAAGCGCCCGGGGAATCTATCAGTGAAAAATGGATGGTGTGAACATTAGAGTAGCAGCCTCTGTGATGAAAGAAAGGGACTAAAATACTGTTCATGCTGCCAGCTGTCTTCTGTAAACAACATTGACAAAGCCAATAGATTTGACACTCATAGTCGAGCGCTGGCAATGGACTAAAAGTACTTGCTTCTATGCAAACAAAATAAAAAAGGATTGCATGGATGAGATAAAGAATTATGGACCACATGTTTCAACCAATTTCGCATTCGCAAACTGCCCGATTCGCAGTTTCGGCCCGTTTGCAAATGCAAAAAAGGCTTTTTACATGTATCAAAACCCATTTTGCGATTCGGTAACCTGTTACCGAATCTCAAAATGGGTTTGCGATTCGGTATTTGGAAGGGGCGTGTTTAGGGTGTCCCTTCCAAATAGCGAATCCTAATGGTATGTATGAATGTTTTGTGACCGTGAATGCGGTTGCAAAACATTTGCATTTTACCACCTACCCATTCGCAAATGGGAAAGGGTCCCCAAGGGACCCCTTCCCCTTTGGGAATGGTTGTAAAACGTTTTTAAGAGCAGGCAGTGGTCCCATGGACCACTGCCTGCTCTTAAAAATGAAAAGAAAACTTTTCATCTTTTTGTTTTTTTAACACAACCCATTTTCCTTTAAGGAAAACGAGCTGCATTTAAAAAAAGATTGCTTTATTTAAAAGCAATCACGGACATGGTGGTCTGCTGACCCCAGCAGGCCACCATCCCCGTGATTTTAGCGATTCCTAGGGGGTTGCAAATTGCAATATATCTCATTAATATTAATGAGGTAGGACAATTTGCCACCCACTAGGAATCGCTATATGAAACTCATGGAGTTTCATACATTGTAAATTGCGATTCACTAATTGCGATTCTCAGAAAATCGCACTTAGGTAATCGCAATTTCCAAATTTGAGACATGTGGCCCTATATGTTTGCTAACATGGTGTGCTTTTCAGATGTTGGATAGTCCCTCGTGCATTCCAACGCAAAGGGAAGGATACACCCAACAGTTGAAAGAAAGAGATACTAAAATACTGTGGACTAATCCAAGGTATGCTTGACAATGTCTCAAGCCAAAGGCTGAAGGTTTCTAAGTCAAAGAAGCCAGTGGCTCAAGGACACTCAGCCAAAGACCCTTATTGTATGTATAGACTACTATATGTTTGCCATGAGTGGTACAAGTTCCCTTACTCATCAACAGAGGCGCAACTAGAGTGAAATTTCAGGGGGGGGCTAATAAAAATGTCGGGGGGGGCTAATTCTTCCAGCAATCAGCAGAGTGAAGATGCAGGGGCTCTAAGAAGGGGTGAAAGAACAACAAGACCTCGTTAAGTAAATGGTCTTTTAAAGACCTGTGAAGTGCTCGGGTGCGGCTGTGTGTGTGCCCGGGAAGCTGTCTCAGGCCGGGCTGACACACAACGGGGGGGGGGCTGAAGCCCTTTGAGCCCAATGGGCGTTGCGCCCCTGCTCATCAACCCTCAAAAGACTGATCTTGTGCGTTGCATACTACTGCTACACTGTTCCCTTATATACTCCTTTCTGCCATGTTTTGCAATTTGCTTGTATTTTATCATGAAATCAAAAAAAAGTTTCAATATAATTTAACTGAACAGCCTTCGCATTCTAAAAAACAAGGTCATTGAATAACTAGGGCTTCACCAGTGAGACCGTCCAAACGGCTCTGCTCTGCTGGCGCCTGGAGATGTTCTCTTCTCAGAGTTGGCACAAGGAAGTGTGTGGGCCGGGGTGCCAGCACACACATAGCAGTCGCTGCCCAATTACAAGGATTGTTCCAAATACAAATATGAAATCTCAGCCACTTTACTCTCATATCCCCTCTCGCCAGACCACGCTGTTGCCAAAGAACTCAGCATGGAAGCTCAGAAGATCCCAGCATATCTTCTTCCAGTGTCAAACAGGATATTAGAAACTGCGCCACGCACCTGCTCAGACCTGAGGAGACGCCAGGCTTTAGTGTGTGCGAAAGAGCTGAGCTAGATGGTCCTGCAAATGAGCAAGGGGCAGCATGGAATGGATGTGCTGATGGGGCAGATGGTACTGGGCCTGTGGGTGGGAGTAAATGCTGACAGACGCGTGGGTGGTGCTTGACCTGAGTGTGGGGCAAATATGGCTGGATGTGTGGGTGGGGGCATATAGCTCAAGTCCTGAAGGCAAAACAAAGGTCCCTAAGGGTGAGTAAGGGATGACAGTGGGTCAGGCGACATTGCCTGGGGGCAGGCAGATAACATTGACCTCATGGATTGGATCAGCGGATCTGAAGGACACGTAGTGCCAGCAACGTACCCGGCAGAATATGGAGCAGAGCAGTCATGTGGCACCTCACAAGGTGGTGGGGGGGGGGGGAATGGTGCTTCCTCTCTGAGTCCCGACTGTCGGTCCACTTCAAAAAACAGTTCAAGTCCCAGTTGGCATTCTGGGAGAACAGGCGAAAGCACATGCAGGGACTGCCTGTTTATTCTAGCGGGCATTTTCTTGGTGGGCTGCAGCCACTGAAGGCTGGTTTTTTATGTCAGAGGGCCCCTGTTGGCACCTCTGCCACTTTCTCCAGGTCTCCTAGGAAATTATTACAGAAAGCACAGTGGGTGCTTTAAACGAGAGACAAGGAAAAGAGAGAGGAAAGAGAAAAGGAGAGAGAGAGAGAAGAGGATGGGAGTGGGGCTGGTTGGAACCTTCTGGCCAGGGTTGCTTTTGCTTCCCAGTCGGCCCTGGGGTTGCTCAGCGTGGGCCCTCCCACCAATGAAAGGGTTTCAAGGTTTCTCATGGGCCCTTCTTTAAAGCCATGGCCGCCTTATTGATCCCTGACTAATAAAGTAAACAAAGACAGAAAAGCCATGTTAAAAATGAATGCATACAATTTGATATAGTTCTGTTTTAAGTATCCTGCCGGGGCCTTCGCACAATCTTAAAACGTGAACAAATGGCTGGTATATTTCTCTTGGAAAGATAACAACCTTCAGAGGGGAAGGAAGTCAGGCCTATGAAACTTAATCATTGTGTAAAAGCTAATGGGAGGCGGTTCTTGTTAATAGCAGGGAAAGCACAAGAGATGAGCATGTCACCTATAGGAAGTTTTGTTCTATAAAAATAGGAAAACAACTTCATTAGACTCGGTGGGAGTCCGCTAGTGAAAGGAGTGTAGTGAGCCACTCGGCCACTACGATACAGTGCAACTGCCGGCATCCGAGGGGTCAGGCGCGGACCCGAGGATATAAATAAATGTGCGAGGATCCCTTGGGGAGCCAAGCACGTAACAGCATTCATGTGGTCCATATCTGTGTGCTCTCTTCTGTATGTGTAGGCCTGCATGCGCAGGGCGCCGCAACAGGTTTGTGGACAACCACAAGGAGGGATAGCAGAACAAACATGGGGGTAATGTCCAGGGCCGGACTGGCCATAGCGGGCACCGGGCGTTTCCCCGGTGGGCCGCTAGGGTGGGGGCCGGTTTTGGCCCTCTGGGGGGCGTTTTTGTTACAGGGGGCCTGCAATATCGGCCCCCTGTAACAAAATCGGCGAAACCGGCTCGAGCAAACAGCTCGGCCGCACCCCCCTCCACCCCTAGGGTTTGCCAGGGCCGGTTTCGGTGCCCAGTCCGGCCCTGGTAATGTCTTTTATTTGTTCTCCTTAACTAGACTTCCGGTTTCATCATGAAAGTTTGGTTGAACTTCGTAGTCGTAAAAGTGTGTTTACCCGTAATAGACAGGTTCAGGGGCGTAACACAGGCCCCCTGCAGCACAGGGGTGGGGGGATTTGGGGAGCAACCGTTCAGAGGGTCCCCCAAACCTCCAGGGGGCCCCAATTTAGCCGAGGACAATGAATTTCCCTAAAATTTGGGAGACTTGGGGGCAGCTCATCACATTCTGCAGGGGGGTGCCATCATTGCGCGTTATGCCACTGACAGGTTTCCTGTGTCTGAGGCCGATATGGAGCCATTTCTGGAGTCTGTGAGCATTTCTACGGGACGTTGAGGCACTGCTGGCTCTCATGTATATATCTGAGGCTGTTCATCTCACATAGGCCATATACCCTTAAAATGGGCACAGTGATATTTGTGATATTCAACCATTCTGATGAAATGTTTTATATCTGTGACCCATTTATGATGATTTTTGGTCATTCTGTCCATTTTTTGGACATTTGAGTTATTTTGTCTCATCCCCTTCTGAGTTGACAACTATCACGTCTCACCTGCCCTCCAAGACCTTTAATGGCCACCCACGACCAGACTCTCACCTTCAAGGCTCTCAGCATCTCCTACGGGGCAATCTGCAGCCAGTGCCCAACCTTCACCCCTTTAAAGCTAGAAAGATGCTTGAAGACAAGGACCTCGTCTCTAGAGTTCTACCTCTGTGACCATCTCTGTATGCAAGAGGAAGCACATCAGTGGAACTCCCTCCTGACAAACACAAGAAATATCCAAGACCACCTGGAATCCTGTAAGGCAGTGAAGACTTGACTGTTCCCAATGTGCAGTGTCATTTTAAGGATTTCGGGGTCCCTGGGCAAAGACTTATTTGTGGGCCCCTGTGCAGAACAAATTTGAATTTCCTGCTACTTTTAGCCTGCATGGTGCCAAACAAAGCTAAATTATATGTTTAACTTTAACAGGGCCACCTAAAACAGTTGAAATATTTCTTCCCGGGACACCAAAAACCCAAAAGATTACAGTGGGTAGAGAGACCGAGTCAGAGGTAAACAAAGGCAGAGAGGAAGAGAGGTTTAGCTGGAGAAATTGAATAGATAACGGGCAACTAGAGTGAGCATTCACTTTCCCTGTGGCCCCTTGGAAGGTGGGGGCCCTGGGCAATTGCTCACTTTGCCCATGCCTTAAAACGTCTCAGCCAATGTGGCGATGAAAGGTCACACATCCGGAGGAAAGAATCACTTACCTTCACTAGTAGGACACTGTTGAGCAGAGCTCCGGATCATACCCACCCAGAACTGGAAACAATCTTCCCCAAATATGGTAGACACAACCACATGCACATCTCCACGCTCAGGTACGCGCTGGCAGCCTATCATGTGAGCAGCTTATTATGTGTGCGGCTTCTGCCAGACATGCACAACACAAATATATTTCACAAATAGACTTTACTGTATTCACTGATCCATCCATCCATAAACTAACATCTTATAGGTTTAAGTGCCTATAACTCACGCATATTGCTTTACCCCAAGGTGCAGTGATACGAATACCAGGTCCTGCTGAATACTGGATTTCCCTATTGTTGTGTAACAAACGAATACAATAAGGGCACTGCTCTAGTCATCACGAATGACATTGAAATACTTCCTGCATTGGCCACAACTGATCCCTCACTTCAGCACCTTAACAGGGCTCTATATGTTGTTAGTTTTGCTTTTTTCGCTCAATTAATGCTGATTCTTAGTATTATTTAACATTGTTTCAGATTAATGAGCTAGTTGCATGCAATACAAGTTTTAGTTAACATGGAACACTGCTCTTTTACTGTCTTTTTTCAATTTGCACAAATAATGCACTTTGCACAATCTTGAAACAAACTTAGTAATAGATTTCTCTTTGCAACTTGTCTTTGTAATGCTCACATGTCTGTAGGATATTCATTTTTATGAAAAGCCTCTTCAGCTATGCCTTTAATTCATTTTATACAGGGTTAGTCCCAGATTTACTATCTATCGTGCAATAGGGTGCTGCATGAAAAATTGCATTGCGGAATTGTTCACATTTTTATTAAAATGCTCCATAGGATTTTAACATATGCAAAACCCTTCTGCGCAGATTCCATAATAAAGATAACTACACTGGGGTCTGTTGCTAAAGGTATGTGTTTATGCACAAATGTTATGTGTTGCTATATCAGGCAGTTTACAGATTGTCCCGCTGCTTATGCCTATTTACACTTGGCATATAAATGTGGTGCAAAGCCACTACTCCAGTTATTTTGACTTTTCAATAAAGTCTATGGGTATCTGTGCTTTTCTGTTTCAGACAAGCCCCCCCTTTTTTTTATAAATTAACAGGGGTTCGGCCAGTCATGGTGCAAAATGGTTTTGGTGCCACATCAAGGTTAAATTGTGGTCGAATGTTGATTGATGCTGAGTCTGTGGGTGCCCTCACAGACCCTCAGTTGAACTGCAGGCGTATGTTCTCTTTTATAGTAATTAAAAACGGATTTTTCACTATTATAACTTCAATAAAGTCTCATGAGTAGCATCATTAGAGTATCCTGGCACTCTTAGCTACTCTACATTGCCGAGGTGCCCCGCTGGTTGTCAAGACACCCGATAACGAGGCTTCTCTTGACACTCAAAGGGCCCTCTGTCAAGGGAACAGCTTATGCTGAGGGAGGCTTCCAAGTTGAGAAGCCCACGGAGAAAGCCCTCCAGTACGAGGAGACCATGTCGTTCTGAGCAAGAACCTTGAACGCGATAAAGCTCTCGATCTCAAGCTGTCACGATGCTATGTGTTGATCTTCGATGCCTTAAAAATGTCAGAGTCTGCTCTATACAAGTGATAATCAACATTTACATGAAATTGTTGCTCAAGCCCAGGTTTAGCAGAAAAGAGCAAAATCAAGGTCAATTTTTTCTTTTATAAATGAGAAGGTAAATCGACCTTTCAGAGATCCTAGAGGTGTCAAACAGAAGCCAATGCACATGATATTCAAGTCATATTCATTTGTTTTCCTATTCTTATCCATACTCTCAATTTGGGCAGACACCAATCTTTTGTGTCAGTTTCCAGGTTTCTCACTCCCATCTTCTGCTTCCCTCTTTGTGGAATTGTCTGTTACATGTAAAAAAGTAAGGAATCTGAGAAAGATCCCATACTGAGGAAGGAAAAGCTATAAACCTCTAGGAAGGTTCTTTTGAAAGGATGCCCTTCTTAGATTCGTATCTGACCTATCTATCCTCCTTACGACTTACACCAGCAGAACTCTGTCGCGTTTGTGAGCTGCAAAAGTCAATTGTATCGGGAGTCTTTATGGCTCACCATGCATGCTGTAGCGGCTGCTACCAGACCCGGGTGGTGGGAGGCGGACGAAGGACGGAATGACGCAAAATAAAAAAAATGAAAAAACAATTACCGGGAACAGCCGGCCCACCGGTCGGCTGGCCGGCCACCGCCTCTCCTCCGTCCTCCGTCAACTTCCAGCAGCAGGAAGCACCCAGCTCCCAGGCTCCCCCAGGCCAATCACAACGCTGCAAAGCGCCGTGGTTTGGCGCTCAGATGGGGAATGGGAGGTTTTGCATGTTCCTCACCAGGCTGTGTAATGCAGCCTGGTGGGGAAGATGCAAAGTGCGCAGGACTGTTTGGCCTGCCCAAGAGGGCCGGCCAAGCAGTCGTGCGTACTTGGGGAGTGCAAACCACTCCTCTCCCTGCTCCGCCAGCCCCGCCCGAGAGCCACTGACAGCAATAGGAAAAAGAAAATGATAATAATGAAAGTTATTATCATTTTATTTTTCCTTTTGTCAGTGGGGCGACGCTCCTCTGCCTTAGCGGAGGAGCCGCCACTGCATGCATGCTCAGATTCTACTTTCTAACCAGCTTTCTGAGCACACATTTAAAAAGGTCATTCTTTTCACTACAAGATTACTTAGTTCATTTCAATACATATCACCAAAATCTCACTATTTTTATGACCTGTTATGTGCATGGAGGATTTGAAAAGGAAGCGGCCATCAGGAAATCGTAGAGGACTGAGCAGAAAATGAAAAGTCATATAATTGTCCCAGTAAGGAACTTAAACCATCATTTAGAAAATATAGTGGCTGGCTGCTGGGAATAAATTATTAAAATGCTCACAGATCGAGGAAACAACTCATAACAGATAGTTGGGGACTTCAAGATCTCATAGAAACCAAACAAATTCTAAGGTAGGTCTCGTTATGGATGATAAACAAACGGCAGAGAATTGTATTTAGGGGTGGGATAAGAGAATGTGCAAGTTGGTATGAGAGTCGTGGAGAAGCTTAAAGTGTAATCTCGAAGTGGGGGTGGGGATTGAGGTACACTCCAGGCTACCAAAGATCCTGTGGAACCATAATCATGAATTTCTATTACTTGACTGTTGATGTTCCCCTGCACCCATGTATCATAAAGTACGCTGGTTTTATTTTATAATCATGTCATTTTTCTATTAACCTAAAGTGCCCATTAGCCTGTCTCCATGCAAAGTTTCTTGACTTCAGTAGGACTAGGAACCATTTTTTGGGGGTAGAACATTTGCATATTTCCGGTATGTCTCGTAAAGCGTAGCCGTGCTTTCAACGTTGGCAACCAGAAGCGTGATTTTATACTGAATTCAGCAGTGTGTTCAAGTACTTGTGTCTTACTTTCAAAGACGTTTCACAATTTCTCCATGAGAAGATCATGTCACCTGCTTATTAGATCTGTTTTGCTGAAGTAACAATTTTTTGTGATGTGTTTATCAGCCATAGACTTGTATTGAGGGAAAAGTGCATAACAACTGTTTAAAATTGCATGCATTTTACAGACCCCTCAGGCTTTTGGGGCCTGGGATGGCAAATTTTGCTGCAAAAAAAAAAAAGTTTGCTGTCCCAGACCACAAAATTAGCAGTTTTTTGTGCAAGGCAGAAAACGTTCTGGTTATAAAAGTACCATTTTGTCTTTGGTCTGTCACTCCTGGAGAATATGCACAGTCACAGTCTGTGGTCTAGTTGAGTGTCCAGCAGCACCACGCCTAAGAACAGGAGGGCATCTAATGGAAGAGAGGGGAGATTTCAATTTGAAAACTCAGGGGGTGAACCAGGAGGGCACAGGGGACTTGCAAGGGTGAATGGGGGAGATAGATGCATGGGCTGGGGATGGGGTTGGTGACAAAGGAAGGGGAAAGGGGGTTTGTCCACAGACGTCATGGGTGTAGAAGAGTCAAGGGGCAGCAGGGGCTTGGTAGACAAAGGGCATGTGAGATGGAGGGAGCCTGGGGGCATATGCGGGGAGCCAGGCTGCAGCTTGCTAGCACAGGTGTATATTGGCGCTGTGCATCTGCAAGCTGTTAACAGACAGGCGACAAAGCAACTTTTGTTAATGGTCTGCTGTTCACCCTATTTTTATTGGCTCAGTGGCAGCGCAAGCCAGAAAAAGGAGGCTTAGCCTAATTTTTTATTTTTAGAAATTGCAGTTTTGTATGTACTTCTGTAAAAGATTGTGTGACTTTTGCAAAAGTGCTGTTTTTAACAAGTTTTTTGCAATTCACAAAATCGTGATATGCCGGGGATCTGATTTTAGCATTACATCCTCCAGCTGGACTTTTTGGATGAGAGCTCTTGGTCGGTTGACATGACAAATGTCTCCTGATTATTTGCTGTGCAGCTTGCTTGTTTTTCATTAAATGCATGTTAGACTTTGGTTTTTCCAAAGTGTTGTGTTTTATTTTAACAATGCCGTTCCCATTAATTATGGTCTCTTTCAGCCCTGCTGTGATTCTATCACAGCTAATCTCGATTCAGAGTTGCCTTTTATTGTTTAATGGTGTGATTGCAGACTGCGGCTCCTAATAGGTCATTTGAATACAAGTCTTTAAATAAGGCAATCCCTAAATCAAGGCTAACCTCACAACAGCAATGCTGGCCATGACAAATGGAAAATCCAGCTGCAACACACAATCACACAAAAAAGTAAACGCAAGTAGCATCAGAAGCATACAGGCAGTAATGCTTTGAAATATCCCCTTGCACACAAACTTCCTCTGCGCTCTACTGGGTTTTGCTGATTAAACCAGCATCCAAACAAGCATTTCATCTAGATTAGTCACGTCAATTTCGGCTCAGGAATTTCAACAAGGGGGTGATGGTACAAGCAGGTCAAAGTGATGTAAATTTCTCAAGAAACAGGCCACATTCCCCCAAGTAGGATCTCTATTGTTTTCAGATAGCTGGCAGCTCAACACAGAGGGAAAGGTCACAATTGGCCTCAGGAATGGCCTTTGGGCCTGCAAAGCTCAGACATCCTGTGTTGTGGTGAAGCATCTCTGAGCATATTTGTTAGCAGAGATGGTCAGACTGGAGTTGATGACTTCTTTGTAAGTAGGCAAGTCGCAAAACTGGATGAAGACTGCTGCCAGAAACCAGACAATGACAAAGCAGCTATGAGTTCTCTCAAGCACAGCTCTAGGGGTTGCTGAAAGGACCAGTCAACTGCAGTGGCCTTAAGGATGTACAAGAAACTACTACTTTGGTCTGCATGCATGTATCCTTTCTGTGGACTTCACATCAAGAGGGACAGTAGACACCTTCCCCAGGGATACATTTCAAAAGGACTGCATCCCTGTACTGTGAATCAACTACCAACCAACATGAGTTACCACTTAGAAAACATATAAAGAGCAAGCCAGGATACACAAAATGGATGCAGAATGTCAGTTAACTGTTGTTTGTTCCAGCATAATCCCATTCTGAAATGTTCGTACAAAACGGAATACTTTAAAAGTGGATCTGAAATCTAACTGTGTCTTTCTCCCACAGTACTTCTCCAAAAATAAAAATCTGTGTAGTAGCCAAACTGCTATGCAGAGAATTGTTCCAAGGGCAGACATGAAAGGTAGGCATGTAAGGCAGATATCTATGGCAGACATGTAATAGTTAGGGTGGTCCCAGCTCCCTGCCAATACAAGGCTACATCCTGTTCACCAGGGTCTACAGCTGGCAGCAGATTCCACTGAAGAGAACATTTTCTTAGGTACAAACTAAAATGTATTAAAGACACAAAGCACTGATTTATCCCCCACAGGTAGCCTGGCAGACAAGACTGGCTTGAAGGGGGTCCTTGTGCACTTCAGAGAGCTGCTTTGAAGTCACCCCCTTCATCAAAGGCACTTTTGGGATTAAGTAATGGATCTCTGACCCCCTAAAATCAGAAACTACTGGACTTGTAACTGAAGCTCAGCCAGAAGAACTTCTGTGCTGCTTTAAGGACTCAGCTGGACTGCTGACCTGACAGGCCTGCTTTTCTGTTTGTTGTCCTGCTGCTCTGCCTTCCCTACAATAATTTCCAAGGGCTTGTAGGCTTGCCTCCTATTGCTTGAGACTCAGGGATATCAAAAGTCTCTACCCCTGCTCCTGTGACTGGCTCACTGGAGTGGTCCAGAAACTTGCAACATGGATTTTGATGCATCTCCTGTCCATGTGTAGCAGAACCAGCGCATCGACCCGGTTGCAGGAGTAAAATCGGCACATCGCATGGGAACCAGCGCTTTGCCTGCAGAGATAGAAGCATCGGACAGCATATAGCTGCAGGTGCAGCTTGGTGAGATCGACGCATCTCCTTGACTGTGTGGCAGAAACCGGCGCATCGCTCGACGCCTCTTGAATCTGGCACGCTTCTTCGGAACTGATGCATCGCCTTCACTGTGTGGAGAAGATCGACGCATCTCATTGCTTGCGACCAGAAAAGGTACTTTGTTCACCAAGGCCTGTGTAGGTCCTGTAGTCAGCCTGCGCTTCCACGAGATCGGCCCGAACATTGACTTTGCCCCAGTCCAGCGCAACCTAAAGTAACCTTTTTAGTGCTACTTGCTTCTTAGCACTTTACTGCATGTATTTCTTTAAAATTCAATATCTCAACTCTATACGTTGGATTTCTGTCATTTTGGTCTTGTTTTGTTCGGAGTATAATAATCTTTTTTCTACACCTTTGCGGAGTCTTTTTGTGGTGTAGTCATTGTTTTACTGTGTGTGTGAGAGGGTGAGCACAGATTATTCTGTAGTTTGTATCTAGCTTTCCCTGACCAGAGTGGTGTTTCCTGCCAGATCTGGGTGCATATCTCAGCCAACCAGGAATGCCATTTCTAACACTGATGCAGTAATTACTCACAAGACCTTTCAGAAAAGTACTTTGAAGCCTCCACAAGGGAAGAAATGCACAATAGAAATGTTCAATAAAATAAAATACAAGGTGCTGAGTTAATTTCATATTGAGCTTCACATATGTTTGCCAACTTTATTATGCAACCCTCCTATGTGAGGATCTAGGTCAGAGGTCAGTGGGTTCTTCAAATTAAAAAAGCACAAGAAGCGCAAAACACAATGTCTGTGGCCAATGTTGTACTATAATTGACAAACCTCAACTAACCACCAAGGTTTTCATTGACGAGCAAAAGCAATATGCCTTTGTGGCATATTCGAGAGTGATATTACCAACATCACAAATTTTAATACATTGGTGGTTACAGAAGAAATAAAATAATTAAGAAAACTAGCTTCAGTAATTTAGGAACACAATCAATGACATAGCAAGGAAATCCATATTACAAACTCATGTGACCAGATTTAGAGATCTAACTAACCAGCCTGTACAGCCGGCCGTGGCGAGGTGGAAGTAGCTGGCAGACTCGCAGCATGGACAAACGCAAGTTTAAAATGTTTTATTCTTCAAAAGGTATTTTACCTCTTCCAAGTTTTACATATGAATATACCCAGCTGTGCTCTATAGAGGTTATAAGATGTGCAACGCTGTTATCGAAAGAGCGTGAATTAAGAGTCCTTTTAAATTTGCTGGTAGTTCCGAGGAATGTAGGAAATTTGACTAATCCTGAGTTCACCAAATTTACAAAGGTCTCGGCTCAAAGTAGTAATTGAATAGCAGAAAACAGATTCCAAGTATTGGTGGTGGCACACTGAATCTACAAAGGTGTCTTGGTGGGGTACATAAAATGGCTTCCAAAGGCTTGTGAGACACATACAACATACAGGAGTGCAGTTACAAATGCCACTTTGGCGCCTTGGTACAGGCTGGGTATTACAGAAGGACAGGTCTTCAAGCTGAATGTAGACTCCAGCTAGAGAACCGCTACTGGCAAATAATGCCACGTGCTCTCTGGGAAGAGAGACCCCCTTTACTAACTCTCTAACTCTTATTGCATCAAACCAGAGTTTGCACTGACTAGCAGCAATCAGAGAAAAGAAGATGTGTTTGAAGCATTCATAGCTAGATCCCTAAACCAGTGGAATCCGACTTCTACTATGTCCAATGGAGGGAAATATTTATGTATCCGCAGTGAAGGCAGCAGATCATTAGAACTGTCAGGGCAGCTCTATTGGGAGCTGTACAGCTTTTACTGTACAGTCACTCTCAGGCAATGGTGCCACAAATTGGATTTGTGCCTATGCAAATGGCTGTATGGGGACTTAGAAAAGCTCACAACATGGACATATACTCCGACCAAGGTTAGGGATCTTGGGTGACCAAATATACTGAAGGATAGAAGATACAACACAGAACTGTTGCATTATCAAGCGCACTATCAAAAGAAGAGTGTGTACACTTCGGAGTTGGCGGCATGTCTCGCTGGCCAAGTTTAAGAAGGATTCTCCAGACCACTCCGACCTATGCTGGTGTTATGATGGAACGTTTATATGATTTCTGGTAACTCCCCAACGTATTCCTCTTCTGAGAGGACCTGGCGATTAAAAAACAGCTATTCTGTCTTCACTCTCACTTTTGAACAATTGAGCTTATGTCTGACTGTGTGACTAGCAAATGCATAGGCACTACGCTCTAACCTCAATTTGCCATTTAGACAACTTGTACTACTAAATGACTTGTCTCAGCTGATGAGTGTATGGAACAAATAACATTCTCCGTCCATGGGCAAGCATGAACATTCAGACAAAACTCATCTTAAAATCAATAATGACAACAAAAACTGCAATCTTTCAAACGTATTTTTTTATGAGCAAAAAGATAACTCTCCTTGGAGTTCACCTGGAACAACATAGATATTGTTACTGTGGGCAGTCGGCCCTTAGAAGAAGCTCTCACTAACCCAAATGGACTGGTGGTGTTGGAGAGATCAGTTAATGCTTAGATTACACACCAATAACCTTAGGAGCCCTATCCTGGGAGAAGAGCATCCCACTTCATACCAAAAAGAAAAAAATAAACAAATATCTCTCTTATAAGTGGCCTCTTCTACCCAGAACTCTCCTGGCCAACTCCCAAAGTAGCTTGACAGACTGTTGTTGAAGGCAGACACACAGTAGGGAGTGTAGGAGGAGGGTTGGACAGACCGCGACGATGAAGATTCATTGCAGTAGTGGTTAGTAAATCAAAAGCATTCTCTCATCATCACTTCATCATCCAGATTCCTACATAATGGGGAACTACCAAAGCAGGCGATACTGATATCCCTTGCCCACTAAGACATTTAACCAGAAAGGTCAAAGTCCTGCTGAAAATGAGGAAGATCCTAGTCCAGGAGACCAACATAGCCCAAAGAGCCAGCACGAAAGCAAACTGATAAGAACAGGCAGCCTAAAAAGCAGAAGGCATAATTACTATACACAGACAAGGAGAAACCAAAAGAGTGGGTACTGGCAACAGCCAGCCGCACAATGCAACAGAAGGGCAAAGAAAATCAAAAACAAGAAACCAGACAAGTAAGCACCACACAGAGTCAGTATCATGGGATAAAAGAAAAGCTAGGAAGGACCACAAAGTCGTAGCATGGAAGTCAGAGAAAGTGGCCGGAAAGCACACTCCAGCCCAAATAAAACTGAAAGCAGAAGTGTGAAATTTCTGCTATACCCAACTCCAGGAAGGGCAGAATGTTAAGGAAAGGAATGTCTATGAGAAGTCATGAAGCCAGTCCACGATTTAAGGCTATAGCCCCCAAAATAAATCTAAATCCAAGCACAGGGAGAGGCCCACACATAGGCACCACACCCACATCAGCCTGACCTACGATCCTAAGGCCAATCAATGGAAGCATCCAGACGAAGGACAACTGTCACCTGCAAGACGGCAGAACACCAGCCCAAGTGATCTGGCATAGCACAGAAAAACTTCAAGGCATGTGTCTTTACACAACAAAATAGATGAGGCCACTGCAGTGCAATACCCTCAAAAACAAGTCCAAAGGGCCGAGAACCACCAGAGAACCTACAGCAAGGAACCAAACAGACTGGCCTCACGGAGATTCAACCTCTGACCTATACCTAACAGGAGGCACAACCTTTGACCAATATAGGATATGTGGAGACAGAGGAAAAAGTCTCCAAAGAAGGCATTTAGCAGCAGGCATAGATTACCCAGAGCTGATCAATTATTAAGTCCAATAAGGAGGACAGGGAAGCCCACACACAGAGAACACATGAAAATGAAGGGGTGCACCTAACAAGCCTAATAAGAATAAGTGCACCAACTAGAGGAAAAACACCAGTGACTCTCCAAGCCAAAATCCCCAGATTCAACAGGTGTGATAACCCCACAAAATCATCAGAGGCCCACAGCTGGCAGACCCAACTGAGGGCAAGAAGACTGGAGCAGCAGAGGAAACCACATCCTGCAGAAAAAGGCAGAGTAACGACCACAAGCTAGAGAGGGGAGTGGGGCCATCATAGAAGGTACAAACATCCCAACCTCTAGTATACGACAGAACGAAAGAGGGACAACATAAAAGAAACAATGGCTCAACACATACGGGCCAACCTACAGCCAGACCACCCCTTCAGAGATCACTCATCACAAAAGGGTTGGTGGAGGTGGTCTTAGGAGCAAGAAGACACCAACAAGTTCATACCAAGGTAGCTCTAAGCACTCTCAAACACACACACAAGGAAACATTAATGAGGAAGGAAGGAAAATATGTGAGAACCAGCCAGGGTCTACCAAAGAACAAGACATCAATAAAATCCAATTTAAGCAACGGCAGAAGACAAAACCGCAGAACAATATACAGCACACATTATTCTTGTTCACTCGAATCAAAGTACAGGGACCTGCGCTATCCAGCCCACAGAGGACAAGGTGGGAGTCAATGCAGGAGTCAATGCAGGAACCCCATAGATGAGATACAGTGTGTGCCAACAACCACAACTCATCTGCATGGCAATACAAAAGTAGGGGAGGGTTAGAAATGGAGGGAAGTGCAGATCAAAGAAACACTCAGAAGCCCACACAGGGTCAGCAACCTAAGATCCCAGACCCTATGAGCAGGCACAAGCAGGTTCTCAAAGGGAGGCCGAAATGCGACCCTCTCCCAAACCGCCCTGAGAAAAGGCCCAGAAGAGCAATAAGTGCTATGCAAAAAGTCTTCAATGCACTCTGCAGAGACAGGGGGCGAAAACGACTCAGAGCAAAAACTTACCATGAGAGACACAGGACACGTCAGGGTAACAGTGAGTGCAAGAAGAACTCCAAACAGGATACAAATGTCCAACCCTCTGTGATGGTCCTGATCAAACATGAATCAAATGGGACATCCCACCACCAGACTGCATTGCCTGTGACTAGGATTCGAGGGTGGGTGGGTGAGGTAAGCACAAAGAACCAGCCCTGTTGCAAGAGTCAACCTGGGAAGAAACACGAATCCCACAGTTCCCATAAGCCTATATACAAATCCAGTGCAGAAGGCTAGAAAGAAACACCAATGAAAACAGAATCAGCAACTCTCAGCAAGAATAAAAAAATCTCTAGTTCTACCTAGAGGCAAGGGGAGTGCACTCACAGAAGACCAAGAAGGCACCAGGAAACATTATGCGTGATTTAACAGGGAATCAAACCCATACACTACAATCAACAAGCTGCAGCAGGGTACACAGGGGCAGATCATCCCAACCACAATACTAGGAATAAAAATAAAAGGGCACCAAACTAGGAGTCTCAAAACAGGCACATTAAGTAACATAGGGGACAGCCCATCATACATATTTCATACCAAACAAAAAGGAGGGCATGAAGGGGAATTGGTTGGCACAGAAAGTCAAAAAGCCCATGCCACAAGACCCCGAACGCTCAACAGTGCCCACAGAGCAGACAGGGTCAGCAGCCCAGAACAGGGGAGGATATCCAGACAACCCATAAAGTCAGAGATGGAGCCAGGCACTCAACCAACAAGCCCCAAGCCTAATGGGGAACACAGGGGTAAGCCCAGTCCAGCCCACTACGCAGGTAGAGGAACATAGTGGAGGAAGGGCATACATTTGACTTCTAGTGATAGGGCCACTACTCCAGCCCACCAAAGTCAACTCATTGCCAGCACATAACCCAGAGGGGAGACAGGAGCGCACAACAGCTTAAACATAAGGCCTCATTACAGGGAGACTGGGCACATAACTGAAAGGTCCCAAGCACAGATAAGAGCCCAGGGGAGTCCCTTTCTCATCCCTGACGGTAGCAGAACAGGAAACAAGCATTGGTAATGCATCAGTTTCACCTATGTAATGAATAAGCTGTTTTTATCAATCACCGTCCGGGACAAAGGGAAGAGCTCCCTCACAAGAGTCACCGAAGTGGAGAGGATGCGGCACAGCGGCCAGAGCTGCTGACTCGAAAGCTGGGGATCCCGGTTCGAGTCTCAGTGGCGCAACTTCCTCTGGGTGATACGTGGAGCTATATAAATGTGCTGCAAGATGAGAAAGGGGAAAGAGGCAATACTTTATGAAAAAAGGTTCCACCAAAGCAGACGTTAACAGTATTTCGGCTCCAGGAAACTGATAAGAGAAGCAGACGAGCAACAAGCATTGGTAAAAGCAGGAAAATATGCTGCAGCCAATAGAAATGGAGAAATAGTACGTGGTAAACACAGGAACCAATGAAAAGCCAGGAAAGAGAGGGGACGGGATGTAAGCCCCTTTTAAGTTTATATTGAAAACAATAGATTTTATAAGCACAGCGCAAGTGTTGTGAAGGCGACACCTAAAAAAGGGACAGAAGCTCAACAGTCGTTGATCCACCAAGCAGAGCAATCCCAAGTCCAATAGGGAGCCAGGGAAGAGCAGGACAAACATCAGAACCAGTACCACTCAGCCCTTAATTTGCCCAGAAATGAGGCAGGGACACACACCAATCCACATAAAAGGTAAGGGCTCTAGGAGACAGATAACATACTGACATCTGGCTTGATCGATTGATTGGTTGACGGATTCATACCGAGTGCGTGCATGTGATTGCTCCTTTGCTACACATGGATTATATTCCTTGATCTGAATTTAATTGTAGCTTCACAGGCCTAAGATATCTCTGAGCAATTCGGTCCATATTGAATCCACTCTGGACTCATGACTGATTTCTTCCACCCACTACTCGTCCTGATAATAACCTCATAATAACACTAAGGTTGAAGTACCATTGCAACAAGATGATATATAGGCTCTATTTACCCCCTTATTTAAGTTACTTCCTGGAGTCACAAGTCCTGCATCTTCTTATGTCTACACACTTCTCACTTCTTCATTTTTTCTACACTGCATGCTCCCTGTCTGAGTACTTTTGTATTCGGTTATTTGAATTCTATCTATGAAAATAATCGTACCAATTACCTCTTTACTTTGTTTGGTGTTTGCAATTATTTATATTTCAATGTCTTTGATTGATTCATTTGAATTTGTTTTTGACTTGATGGATTACACAATCCCCCATTAACAAAGTATTCTATAAGAAATAAGTCCACATTGAACCACTGTATTGTGACATTTTCAAGCCCATGAACAGAAAGCTGATTTGGTCATGTATAGGCACACCTGGGCAAACATAAGTTGTACCCTTTTTTATGTTATTTTGGGTAGGCAGCCAGTGCCTTTCTACAGTGTGCAGACCCACTTCATTATGTAAGCATTGGAACGTAGAAGTGGTGAGGAGGTAATATTATTATGTGCCTTCAGGGAGAAAGCACTAACTTTGATTCTATTGCCGCAATGTTCCCCTACTTGGTATTGTTTCTGTAGATACTGACAAGAGTGACCCGTGGAGAGTGAGTCTAAAATGATGTAACTTATTTAAAGAGTTCAGGCATACCGCCAAACACAGCCGAACAACCTCATTATTAGTTCTGTAAATCTCATGTCAAACTTTAGTGTACTTGCGTAATTAAAAAAATTACAAAAACTGTGAAAAAATAATGTTTTAAATATATATATTGGCTCGTGCCGCAGTCTCGGTGGACTGCAAGGGCTCTTTCAACATTAAACTGGTTAGATTAAGATGCTTACAATGAACCATTTTAAAAATTGTTATTTGCATGATTTTGTAAAAAAATAGTAATGACAGGCTGGGCAGATAAAATCACGCTATAATCCCAGGGGGGTGAAAAAAACATGAAAACATTCAGATAATCAAGAGAACAAAAGTCTACTTGGACAACTAGACGTGCGAGGAAATGGTAGGAAAATAACCTTTTTAGGTCAAGCCTGAGACAGCGCGCATGCGCTGCCCTGCGAGACATGCATTATCTCATCTATGGGCATTGATCACACCTCCGGCTTCCCATTGGTTCCTTTGTATGTTTTAAAAAATTCCCTTCCTTTCAGTGGCTAATTGTATCGTTTGTCCCGCCTTTTGGTGGGTGGTTACTGTCCCTTGCGACTGGCCCTGTTACGTGTAGTATTGCTCTTCGGTTTAATTTCATTACATTGTTGGACTTCTTTTTCTGTTTTTTTAAAATTGTGAACAGCTCTTCATGCATGTTTGTGTGTTTACAAAGGAACACCAGCAGCAGCAGTACAACCTTCTATATGAAGCACCGGAACCCTCAGCATGTTTTGAGTTAAGTAGCTTGGAGCTAGGGTGACCTTCTATCCTTTATTTTACACGGACAGACCGTTGTACGTTATTTATAATATAACAGATAGCATTTGCTTTGAGAGCATGGCTGTAAGACAGACATTTAAATCGGCATTTTCTTCTACCATGTAAAGTGCTTTCATACTTAGTATGTGTTTTGCAGCTTTACATAGCGCGAACTAAGCCCAAGAGCATTAAAGCACTTTACACATGAAGCAGAAGTTTTACACTTGAAAGCATATTTTTCGGTTTTTATGGCACAGGGGGATTAAATGATTTGCCCACAATCACAGGAAATTGACCCGATGCTGGGATTGACCTCCCCATGCCACAAAAACAAACAAGCATTTGCAATGCAATAGGTCTGGCAAGACAACGCCTTTTATTTATGCGGTGTTTTTCAAAACAGATAAATAAAAGGCATCGTCATTTACAATGCCAATAGCTTAAACTCTTGCAAATGCGAGACCTATTGCATTGCAAATGCTTGTTCAGATTATTGGCACAGAACACTATTTGTCCACACAGTAACCACTATTTAAAAACATCAGTGCTTGTTTTCTCCAGATGCTTACACATAGAGATACTTTGCGAGCCGCAACTGGCTCATTTTCTACATATCGTGCTGACCTTAGCCTGTGTTTTCCTGCTGTTCCCACCGAACTTGGTGGGGAACGCTGACACTTTTGAGTATTTGTTGTGGAACCGGAGGTCTGCTACATTAGAGACCGTTTCTTAAACATTTTAGTCCTTGGGGCTCCAAGGACCGCTTCCCACATTCTGATAACCTACACATGTGATAGAAATTTGCTTAATAACTCCTTGCCTTGAAAGACTGACAAGCCTTGAAAAAGTCATCATTACGACAAAACACGTGTCGGCTGTATTGTTCATCTACTGACCTGTGTGTCAACAGATTTTGGATTGGAATGTCTGAAAATTAAAGTTGGGTCTGCAAGATTGGAAGATCATAATTACCATATTTGTGTAGTGCTCTGGATTGGTTGATACTTTTTTTCTCCATATTTTAGGAATTTTTCCCTTTGACCTGCATTTGACCTTGCGGGGTAAGCCTTCCACTGACTCTAGGACTCTTACCAAGGTAGGAAAGTGTTCCCTAATTTGCTGGGCTGTAACGTAAATAACTTTAAAAAAAAGACCAAACAGGAAACATGGGTTACAGCCCAAAAAAAAGAAATTCGGATATTTGGTGTAAAAATTAGACGTTAATGGGAAAATAGGTGTAGGGAGCAAAAAAGGCACAAAGCATCAACTCCAGGAGGCATAACATCATAAATTCAAGGTTGAGATTTCATACATGCATCACTGGAAACAGGGAGAGGGGAGGCGACCAGTGGAAAGGGTATATTAATGCTGGGAAAGGGCTGAAACATGATCATTACTGTTGGAATCTCTTAGGTATGGGACTAGTTATGCTGAGTCATGGGGTCATGGAACGCAATTGTTGGCTTCTGACAGTGATCACAGTTCACTTCCTTTCTTCCTCTTTGTTGTCTGAATTCGGCTGATTGTTTCCCGCCAAGTTGTCTATAGCTCTGCCTGAGCTGAGACTTCGGGGGGCGTGATACCTTGTGGTCTAGAAATGGGGATATTGGGATGTTTCAAGCTTTTATCCAGCTACATGCCCCTCCCCTTCAATTTACAAGCAGCTTGCTGACTTTTAACGGTTGCGCACTCTCAGGTGGATCGTCATGGTAACAGTGGTAGGGCCATGTCACCACTGGTATGCCGCACTTAAGGGCTGGTTAAAATCACGACTGGGCGCAGAGGGCGCTACCACTTACAGCCTCTTCATAGAGGCCGCAGGGATGTCAGCCCCCATTGCCCCTTAGGTCTGCCTGGATTGAACAGCACAGTCACTCTCACTATTGCCTCAGTCTTTCAGCGGCTACCACGTTTCAGTAATATACGGCATTGTTAAAAACAAAAGTGAGCCAGGCAGGGTCGATATGACCTGTGTGTGGGTGTAAGTCTCACAATAGAAGCTGTAGGGCGAGTGGAGGAAACATGAGTGCACAACACAATTTTAGAACAGCGGAAAGCTAGAGAAAGTTAACGTACAGCACCTCTCATGCTGTGCTACCTGACTCTGCTGTTCCTTCAACCTTTCTTCTTAGATTCCTAGCAGTGATAGGCAAAAGGCTGCTTTGAATGACAGAAGTGACCTCCCTTTGGGTACCGCTCTGAGCACATTCGTACACGTTTGTTCTTCTCTGGTTCTAGAGGTTGCTGTGATCCGTTTTGGCCAGTCTGGAGCACGCTTGGTCCTGTCTGTACTGCTCCTCACCATGTCTGGAGATACCAGTGCCCCTCCTAGAGGCAGCTGATGTGCACTCCTCACAGGTTCTGTTCCACCAGCTCAACCAGGCATTAGTGCCTATGTCTGCCAAGTTTGAAAGAACTTTCTTGTAAGAACCTAAATCTTGATTTTCGGACTAACCCTGCTAACGCCTTCAGTACTGAAGTGCAGGGATTTCATCATGCCTTCAGCATCTGTGGGTCTCTGTAGGAGATGTCCGAGGATTACCTTAGAACAAAAGTACCAAGAGCAAAATAACACATCTGAGCTGTGAAATGGATAGTGCAATAAGGAACAAAGAGATGGATGGAATGCTTGAATGAATCTCAGCCATTGTTGATCGCTTGAGCTGCATTCCGGTCCATCATTTTTTTGCCCACTGTGCCACTCTAGATAAAGTCCACCTTATGCCATTAGTCTTGGTCTTGCTCCAATAGGAGTAGTGCAGCCTGTTCTGCCAGGGCTGGTCCCTTCCAGATGGGAACACATGCACCTCCAGAAAAGTTTCACCCTACTTCTCATCAGTGAGGAATAGCTTACGTCCTGTGGCATAGTGACCACATGACTCACATCTTGGCACTGCCATACCCTTCACCCTTACAGCATCTACTGCAACAAGCAAAATGTGATGGATGACATGTTCGAAGGAGTCTCAACCACGGGCAATCCCTTGGGACTGCATTCCATATCTTCATTATTTTGCTACTGTAGTGAAATGGGTGTTGGTAGCACAATACTTGTTCTGAAGTGGCTGGAAAGCCAATATAATACAATAAGCAAAAAAAGCCTTATATTGGGGTAGGTTGCTCTTCAATATGAGTGCCCAATGGGATGGCTTAAGTATCGCTTGTTGAGTGTGATAATGTTCACCATGTTGGTTGGTCTAGAAGACCTTGATGGTCTAACACAACCAGGCAACTATGACCCAGGAAAGCATATTCGAGAATCTATGGTAGCTCTTGCATGGCTACACTTCCCTGGGTGTAGCTACCATCGGTGCAGCAGGTGCAGTAGCAGCGGGGCACAGGGTCCCGCGCGGCTCTTGAACTCTGGCATTGCTGTACTTTACTACCCCAATAGCAGTCAAACTGCCATTTTCCTTGCTTGCACCAGACCCATTGTGTCCTTGCTGCCAGTGCTTAATTTGTAAAATAATAAGTGCCGGTGCCCACATTTTTTGTGAGGGCTGAAGGTCGGGATTTCCCAATACTAAGGCTCAATAGTCTTAAATCCACCACATGCCTCTTTCTTCCTCCACCCTGTTCTCCCTACCCTCTTATCTCACTTTTGCACGTTCTTTCGCATTCCTGCTTTCTACCTTTGCCACTGTTCCCCATCTTTCTCTTCCTCTTTTTTGATCCCTTTTTTCTGCCTTTCAGTCTCTTCTTCCTGGTCAAAATCAAAGGATGAACCACCTAGTGGAGAGGTGTGGTGCAGCGGCCAGGGCAGCTGATTTCGGAGCATAGGGCTCACGGTTCGATCCCTGGCTCCGGCGGCAGCTCAGCACCTGTGACTCTGGGCAATAGCTCACTTAATTTCCACGACGGCCCCCAGCACCTTGAGACCTGTAAGGGTGAGTAGTTCGCGCTTTACAAATACGGATTTACATTTATTTAAGTCCCAGTCCCCAAAAATAAGTGCCACTGGGCCCCATCTACAACCACCGGTTCAAATTAAGCTCTGCTTGCTACGCTACTGACGGCAGATAGCACAGGCACAGCGAGCAATCGACAGTTTGGCACAGAGAGTGCATTAAAAAATCCACACGTAAGAGAGCGCACAAAATGTCATCAGAGTCTCAAAGGACCTTTGAGAAAGATAAAGGAAGTCTGGCACTTGAGAGAAAACAACATGGCTAGAACAAGCTGGAAACGACTCTTAGAAAAATAAGACGCTTTCACCTCGACTCTCGCGCCCTTGTAATTATTTTTTTTTTTAATACGCTTGCATTTGCCAGAAATTGCTGCATAATTGGTTTGAGGGCAATTATGCTGGCTCTATCGACATGGGTTGTTTTTACTTCCGTTTGCCGGCGGCTTCGAAATGATAGAACATCATTTGTTGAAAAGTAATTCTCATTTGTCGAGGAAGAGTCGCTGTGCTTTGGAACCTTTGTAAACACGGCTGAGTCACTTTGGCTGAAGAAAGGCTGGCGCGCGACTCTCGCGCTGGGCCGAGAGACTACACGCATCACGCTCAAGGGGTGGTGCTGGCTTGGGAAGTGCGTTTCATGGCCAACATTTCTATAATTCTACAGCATTAAAAACCATGTACCGACGAACATATTATCTGAAACAGGCACATTTAAGGAGAATATTATTCAGGGCTACCTTTAAAGCGATCACCAATTCATGGTTATATGTTCGAGTCAATATAGCAATATTCCGTGGAGGTTTAGTGCAATGTTACACAAAATAGGTTATATTTTTATTACCATAATAATGTCCAAATGCCGTGAAAGAAAAATCGGTTTCCCCTTTCTCATCGTTACTGCAGCAGCACTGCCAAAATGATGTGGGAGTGACGTCACAGGTGCTACTAAACCTCTGCTTGCATTCCGAGATTTTTTCAAGTAAAAGGTATGTGACTAATGCAAACAGAAGCTAGAGTGACCACCCCCCTCCAAAGCATTAGATACACACTGCTGCCAGTCTTTGACTCTTCTGTAATAGCCTCATACCTTGTAGATCAGGGATCTCCAACCTTTTCTTTAACAAGAGCTACTTATGTTGATCAGTGGCGTAACGAAACTTGAGGGCGCCCCCCCCCTGCAAAGTACATGGAGGGGCCCTCCTCCAGACCTACTCAGGAGCGCTCAGGCCAGGGTACTGTGCTGAGGAGGCCACCTGGAGCTCCGGGCCCTCTCACTGCGGGGGCCTTTGTTACGCCACTGATGTTGATTGAAAATCATCCATGGCTAATAATATTATTAGTGTCGTCATAGTGACCACATCACACAAGATTGCATTAGGGCAGCATAACAATCATAGCTGCAAAGCCGCTGGCACCAAGGTCCAATATTAGTGATGTCTCCTCAACGCGGCACAATTTATCACTCAAATATAAGCTTTAAATATATTTTGATAATTCAACCTTATTTCTCCAGACATCATCTTCTGAGTTCTGAAAATACACCCATTTTCATCTCGAATACTCTATTTTCCATTCTGGGATACATCTATTAATTCAACCAAGCAAATGCTTCTATTTTATTAGGCTGGGTAGCACTCAGGTGAGCTACTTTCAGGTAGCTGCCGAGCTACCGGTAGCTCATGAGCTATTCGTTGGAGAAGCCTGTTGCAGATGTGGTAGTCTTGTTTTCTTTTCTTTGAACTAATAAGATTAACACACCTGAAATCAATGATTTGTACTTGGAATACTCAAGACCAGAGACAGTGGGCCTTACTTACAGTTTGACGGCCGAAATGCTACGTAATACGCGCAGCAGATATCCGATCTGCCGTATCACAATAGCATTATAGCCTAAGAAGCTTGTAAGACAATGGAGGGGATATCCTTCGCGTTTTGACAGATTATCCTAGCTGCCAAACTGTAAAAATTGTGCATTGTCCTAAATGACCTGGAATGAGGTGGTCACCCAAACAGAAACGTCATAAAAGGTGACCGTCCTGCAGTGTTTTTAGGTTCTTCCTCTGTATTAGGCACCCAGTTGTTATGTCTTTCTTGCATACTTCACTCCACTGCCCTTGTGGGTACGGTCAGTGGAGGCAAGAATGCAGGTGCCGCTAATGCAAGTAAGTCAATTAGCCTCCCCCTGGTTAGGTATACCGAAAAACAGCTATAATTGGGGTGCAGAGAGCCCCTCATTAGCCTGGGATCCACTGCCACTGCAGCTGCCACACTATTGATAGCTAGCTCCTGTGTATGTTCACAGTATATACATATATTCATGAATTATTCAATATATTCATCTACAATTTGGCATCAAATATGGGCAGGAAATATTGATCTGTCTGGCTCCCCATACAATGCTTAATTTGTGCCGATGGTTGCAGGTGCAATTTCTGTCTTTATTTGCTGTCTCTAAGTATTTTCTCCCCTCAATGCCCACAGAGGTACTGTTTGAACCTCAAAAGGAAAGAGGTTATTGGAGCACCCCGAAGAAGTACCCTGGGATTCCGTTTCTGTTTTGAAGATTATTCCAGACTGTGTCCATTTGAAACATTGAGACAACTGGGGGGGACTAAGGGCCAATTAATAGGTCCAGCATACAGGCCCACAGAAACCACAACAAGGAAGGGTATGCTGTTCCTAAAGAGTCCTACAGGTCTATGTGTGTAAAGAGAGCATGTGAGTGCAATTGAAGGTCGGAGAAAATCTTTTCTCCTTTCAGAAAAAGACCCTCACACACCCAGCCAGCTAGGTGTCTTGCTTCATCACTGGGTCTGCTCCTTATCGGGTCGGCGCTGCAATACCCGATCGGCGCCCGTGATGGGGCCTTCTTGGCGGAGATCTTTATTCTTAGCCGTTGGGTGCGTGTAAGGGCCCTCGTGAGTGTAGATGTGTAGATGTGTAATGTGTGAAATATAAAACAGGAGTTAGTGATCCACCCAAAACTATTTTAATGACTGTGGTCACTATCCTGATTAAAAACCAAAAGAGGCGCACACGCCTGCTCTAAGGTTGCAGGGTTGTGCGCTAAAACTCAGGCCAACATGTTTCTTGCCTAGTGTCAGATTGACGGCAATTCTTCAGGACCTATTATTGATCATTCTACAGCTGTGTGCCAGTTGGAAGCTGCTGCCGGTAAAGAAGGAAGTAACATTTGAGCTTCTCCTAAAGGTTGGCAACAATGTTGCACTAAGAAATTAGAACACAAGGGTGTCAAACTTCTTCAGCCCCCGAGTGCACACCCTGAACTTATGTGTTTCAACGTTCTCGCATTAATGATGAAGGAAAAGAAGACACTGTGAAAAAAGTCATTTCCTAAGATCACACAATGTTGACAAGTGGAGCCCGTGATTGATGCAATTCAACCACTTCATGGGCATTGTTGTTGATCGACAGGTACCACTTTATAGGGTGCTGTATGGGTGGTCACTTAACTGTGTAATTAACAGACCACCGACCATAAAGTGTAGAATGATCAATAATAGGTCCTGAAGAATTGCCGTCAATCTGACACTAGGCAAGAAACATGTTGGCCTGAGTTTTAGCGCACAACCCTGCAACCTTAGAGCAGGCGTGTGCGCCTCTTTTGGTTTTTAATACTGTGGAAACATGGTAGAATCCTGAAGAGCCCTGGCATCACAAAATGGATGCCACCAGTCACAGACACTGGGCTGCCCTCCTGCTGATGACCAACACTCGCAGTGGAGGAGGCCCAACAATAGGTATCCTGTCCCAAGGGGGTGTGACCACCTCCCAGACAGGGTTTAGTGTATTGGGGCTGGGTGGGTGTACTCCTAGAGTGCTTTGAAGTCCTGCACTGGGGGAGCAGAAGGCTCCTCTGTGCATCTGCCAGTTCAAACCAGCTCAGGGGCTACCTGCCCCTGCTCTGGCACGAAACTGGACAAAGGGAAGTGGGTGTAGCCACCCACTCCCCTGACCCTCCCATAGGTGGGGTCATAGAGCTAGTCCCTCCCTTCTTTTTAGTATAAGAGAGGGAACCTGTGCATGGCACTCTAGATCTCCCTGGACGACGCTCTTAAGAAGAATCCTGGACCTTCGACGTTCCACTACCTCTGGAAGACTGAAGAATCTCCCTTGGAGTCAAGGAGTGACTCCCCTGCTTGGCAGGCACCAAAAACTACAACGACGGTCGCAAACTACACCGCTCCCGCCGGAGCCCGAAGATCCTGCAGCCCAGGAAGAGGATTTCCTGACTTCTCCAAGGCCATCGTGAGTCCCCAGTGAAGCTGAGGCAAGTGGACCCCACGAGCGACAAGGAACCGCAGACCCTGGGTACCGTGCACTATTTTCGAGTGCAACCCCTTCACGACATTCTACAAACTTGTGCTTTGGACCACGTGTGGTCCCAGCCTCTAGCAGAGACTCCTCCCAGGATCAGAGGCCTACCCCATCCTGAGTGACTGTGGGCCCCTGTTGAGTGAATCCTCCCGAGGCGTCTTTGCGATCCCTTGCCAGCCGGCTTGTGGGTCCCCCGAAGACTTTTCTACAAAACCGAAGGGCTCCCCTGGTTGCTCCAGGCCTGCCCTAACCTACCTTCGCTGGGTGAGTTCCCCAGACCTTGCTGGTCTGTGCCATTGACATTTTGCTCTTTCCACGAGACTTGCTGCTGCCAAGGCTTGTTGGCTCCAAATAGGTCGCCGAGACCGCAGTCAGCTGCAGACTTCGTGGGACACGCTGAATCCAGCTCCTGGTTGTCCTCGACGCCTCCTGGACCTCGTGGCCGAAGAGTCAAGACACCCGTGAACGACCTGAATCTGTCGACGACGGTGGGCATTCATCTTCCTTGCCCCGGGTCACTGCCCAGTGACTTTGAACACTGTCCACTCTGCTTTCAGGTCTTCCTCCTTCCGAATCCAGGCTTGGATTCCACCGGACACTTCTTCTGTCGTCGCAAGCAGCAAGTCTTCACTGGCTCCCATTGAAAACGACGCCGCAACCCGCCACCAAAGGACACCTATGCACCCGGCTCCCCTGGGTGAGGTAACTTCAGCACTACTGTGCTCCTGTGGGTGTTGGCCCTAGAACTACTTACCCTGTAACTGACTTACTTGTAGCTACCCTAGAAGTGCCCTAAAACTCCTATTTTCCCCGTGCGATTCTCGCACTGGCTCATACAGGATTCGCGTCTGTGTTAGACACATCGCGTCCAACTCCCTTGTAACTCTACCAGTATCCGCGTCCTTCGACTCGTACTGACCGATCGGTGTGTTCGCCTCGAACACGCCAGGGACCTGTAACATTGATAACTCAATCGCGTTCTCTCGCATAGACTCGTACAGGACTCGCACCAGTGTCTGAACACCGCGTCCGTCCCCTGTGGGTCTCCTACAACTACCTGGGGTGGTTCTTTGGGGTCCCTCGATTCTATATGCTCTAGACCCCGGTCTAGTCAAGATAAGATTGTGATATTTACTTGTGCTAACTTATTTTGATAAAACATTGACTTGTACATATGTTCTTGCCTTCTAATCTCATAAAGAGATTAGTAGAGAGTTGTTTAATAATAAATACATATATATTTTATATATATACCTGTGTGGTGTCTTTTCATTTGGTGATTCAAGAGATTGTGTGGTAAAACAAGCTGCTTTGCATTCCTCCAAGACTTAGCCTGAAGGCTGCTCTCCACAGCTACCACTAGGATAGCTTTCTATAAAGGTTGTCTTAAACCTACCTACCATAAGAGTCGAATTGTACTGGTGCAAGGTGTCCACTTTAACTAGTGAACAGCATATACCAGGCCAACTTCTCACATTTGTGATGACAGCACTTACATGCACAAAGGGCTAGTGCTGTTGAACAATATTATTGCCTTGGGAAAGCAGCATGAATAGTAAAGATATCGGAGCACTCAAGTTGAGTGATGTATCTGTAAAAGTCACTGATCAACAATGTAGATCATAGATTCGTGGGTCTTTCTGGATTTGTGTAATAGGTTTCACTAGTGGTTAGATCAGTCTTGGCCAGTAAACATGAATGACATCATCACATCCAACAGCTCACACGTGTTTCATCATATAGAATTTTTCAAGGATTCTGTATAACTGAGAAGTCACTCTCAGAGCAAAAACATATATAAAACAACTAGAGACAGTGGTTATGGCCTTTCTGGATGGCTTAGCAGTTAGTGCAGTAGTGGCTGTATATAGGCTGCATCTAAATAAAGTTTGTACAGACATATGAAGAGGTAATCACTCAAGTGTGAAGAACTGAACTAGTCATGTGTGTTTGTACAAAAACAAGGACGAATATGATAAGCCCAATAATAAGTAAGAAGACCACTATTTAACATAATAGTTTGTCAGGTAGTAGGAACCAGATGACCACAGTAAACCGAATGACTGTGCGTATGAGAAGTAGGGTGAGGAGCATGGTAAAGGATGATATTAAATCTAAAATGTGTAAGCAAAACCCTTTGCTGATTATTTATGACCAGAATCAAATAGGGCTGTATTCCCTCACTAGAAATTAAAACATTATGAGTAATGTCCCTCTGCTTGTGAGAGTCTTTGTTGAATCTGTTCTCTTCTAAACTATGTAAATGTAGGGATTTTAAGTCCCCTTTTCTTACTGCATTCAGCGTCTCCGGCTTATTTTGATAAAACATTGACTTGTACATATGTTCTTGCCTTCTAATCTCATAAAGAGATTAGTAGAGAGTTGTTTAATAATAAATACATATATATTTTATATATATACCTGTGTGGTGTCTTTTCATTTGGTGATTCAAGAGATTGTGTGGTAAAACAAGCTGCTTTGCATTCCTCCAAGACTTAGCCTGAAGGCTGCTCTCCACAGCTACCACTAGGATAGCTTTCTATAAAGGTTGTCTTAAACCTACCTACCATAAGAGTCGAATTGTACTGGTGCAAGGTGTCCACTTTAACTAGTGAACAGCATATACCAGGCCAACTTCTCACATTGGTGGCAGCGTGTGGGATTCCAGCTTGCTATTGTTTTACCAGAAAATCTCTATTTTTGAATTACTAACTGAAAACCACTATAGGTACTCAAGGTACATATAAAGTCAAGCTTAGTATCAATAAGTTCTACTGAACCTAGAGCTGTGTGCCAAGGGATAGCACACACTTTCTACAGCTCAAGCTAGTATCAGTAGGCCACAAACTAGTGTAGGTAGTACAACACTGCACAACACTAGAATGTCCTTAAGGGGTGGACCCAGTGGATCCACTCAGCCTCAGTATAAGGACATGACTTTCTTTGACTTGAAAGCCATGTGTGCTGAAAGGCACCTGAAGCTAGGACAGAGTCCCTCTGTGAGAAGTTGGCCTGGCATATGCTGTCCACTAATTATAGTGGGCACCTTGCACCAGTCCAAACAACCCCTTATTGGAGATAGGTTAAAGACAACCTTATTGAAAGCTATCCTAGTGGTAGCTATGGAGAGCAGCCTTCAGGCTAAGTCTTGAAGGAATGTAAAGCAGCTTGTTTTACCAGTCTATAATCTCTTGAGTGATCAAATGAAAGAGCACCACACCAGGTATATATTCAAAATATATGTATTTATTGCTAAACACACCCCTCTAGTCTCTTTATGAGGCTAGAGTTCGAAGTACACAAGTTATAAGTTATTTAAACACAGTAATAGCACAAATACACGTTTGGGCCTTAGGGGCGTACTCAAACCATATACCAATAAAGTGGTATAAGAACCACGACTGAACTAGACACTAGGCCTAGAGCCTCTAGAAGTGCTTGGACCACAAGGAACCACCCAAGGTAGTGACACAGGGGACCCACGGGGGACGCGTGCAGTGTAAATACACAACCGCGATACGCCGTTAACTTCTATGGAGAAAGTCGCGATCAGGAAATTAAAGAAAAGGGACACTTAAAGGAGGACTTGGAGCAAACCCTTTGAGAACTAGGTTGTTCTAGAGTCTCTACCCACGGGAGCACCGGAGTACTCTTGTTACCTCACCCAGGGAAGCCGGGTGCATAGGTGCCTTTGGGGTCTGGTTTCGTCGTCGATTTGAATGGCGATCTGCTGCAAAGTGCTGCTGGCGACCAAGTGGAAAGTGTCCGGGTGGATCCAAGAGTGGATCGGAGATCTGAAGAACCTGAAAGCAGAGGGGACAGAGTCTGGGTCACTAGCCAGTGACCAGGAAGGCGATGGACAGATGCCCACCGATGTCGCTTGCTTCAAGTGCATTGACGGTCATCTTGACTCTTCAGCCACGAGGTCCAGGAGGCGTTGTCGGCAACCAGGAGCAGGATTCGGGCTGGTACACGATGTCTGTCGAGTGCTGTGGTGTCGGCGACCAGATTGGACCCAACAAGCCTTGGCAACGGCAAGTCTCGGTGAAGATGAAGATCGTCGATGGTGCAGACCAGCAAGGTCTGAGGAACTCACCCAGCGAGGGTAAGTGAGGGCAGGCCTGGAGCAACCAGGGTGCCCAAGAAGAAAAGGATTTGCCTTCGTGAAGGGCTACTAGCCAACGGGCTAGCAACCGCGAAGGAGCCTCAAGACGTCGCACGTGGATCTGGCTCACAGGACGCTCGTGGAGTGGAGGCCAGTGATCTTCGGTGCAGTTGGTGCTGGAGGCTAGGGCTACTCGGAGCCCAAAGCACGACTTCATGGGAGACCCAGAAGAGGATGCACTAGCAAATGCATGCAGTGTCCAGGGGTCACGGTTCCACATTACCCACGACAGCTACGGGCCTCAGCTTTGCTGGAGACTCAGGGCAGCCTCGGGGAAGTCTGGAAATCCACCTCTGGTGATGCAAAGACTTCGGCGTCCGACGGGAGCTTAGGCAATGCAGACCGGACAATTGCTTCTTTGGTGCCTGCCAAGCAGGGGAGTCACTCCTTGACCCCAAGGGCGATTCTTCTGTCCTCTAGTCTTTAGTAGAGCGTCGAAGGTCCAGGATTCTGTTTCAGAGTTTTGTCCAGGGATAATCTAAAGTCCTAAGGACTGGGTTCCTATACTTATACCAAGTTTAGGGGTTGGACTACTCTGTGGCCCCACCTATGGGTGGGTCAGGGCAGAGGGGTGGCTACACCCCTTTCCCTTTGTCCAGTTCGCGCCAAAGCAGGGGCTGCAAGCCCCTGATCCGGTTTGAACTGGGTATGCACAGGGACACCAAATGTGCCCCCAGTGCAGGACTTCAAAGCACCCGAAAGTGCTCCCGCCCAGCCCCAATACACATTATCCTGTCTGGGGAGGTGGTCACACCTCCCTGGGACAGGAAACCTATTGTCCAGGCCTCCCCTGCCGGAGTTTCGTCCAGCAGCAGGAGGCCAGACTCGTGTCTGTGGCAGCAGCATCCATTTTGTGATGCCAGGGCTTTAGAAAGAAGTTACCGGCCAGGCCAGAGTTAACATGTCTCTCCCTCTAGAAGGGTGGAATGCTACCCCCGCCGCCAGAATTGGCGGGGGTAGTATTCCAAGATGTTTGACACCAAACACGACAGGTTTAGGTGCAGCCATTCCAAAGTTAGCATTTAACGCGAGGTTATAATGCGCTTAAGAGTATATGGTCAGGCTGCACTACAAACAGCATCAGAGAAGGGTCTCCGAACGCTGCAGAGGGGCCCTGCTCATGCAGGGGCACCCTCTCACATAGGAACCACGCACTCTGCCTTCAGGATTGATAAGGCCTGCCATAGGAGTGACTTATAGGTTTATATGTGTGTATGTATTTAGTGATATAGGTAACCTATATCACAGCAAGGGGTGCATGCACCACCTTACCCAGGCTGCAGTAGCAGACCTGTGGTGTCAGTTTGGATGGCCTTCCAGGGGTGGCATAATACATGCTGCAGCCCCTGGTAGGCCTCTGAGGTACCTATGCCCTTGGTACATAGTATACCATATACTAGGGACTTATAAGGGCACTCCAGATTCCAATCAGTGATGTGCCTAAGGCACATGGAAACCTTTTACAGAGAAAGCAGATAGACTGGGGCCCTGAATAGCAGGATCCCAGTCCAACTAAGTCATAAACCAGCAAAACACCATAAAAAAAGTGGGGGCAACCATATAGTCAGATTCCACCTTCCTACACCCTCCACACTACACCTGATAGATCTGCTGACAGCAGATGATCTTATATTAGCTCTAGGAGCTAATGGGTCTGAATCAGTGAGTGGGTCAATTACAGTGTCTGGGTCAGATGATGGACATCAGGATGACCAAGACTCTGTGGTTGTAGGGCCAGGTCCCAAGGGGTCTGAACAGGACAGAGGAATTCTCCCTAAGAGAACTGACATAGTGGAGGTGAGGCCTAGGTCCCTTTCTAGGGAATCTGAACACTCCTATCACTCTGGCAGAGAATCTGTCTACCAGAGGAACTCCTACTTTCCAAGAAGAGAGACCTCCTCTGACAGAATGTACAAACTGCTGCAGTATGAGGAAGCAAGATTTGCCCTCAAAACCAAGCAGTTGGCATTAGATAAAGAAGCCCTGGAGCTCCAGAGAGCTTCTAGAAAAGAGGGGTTAGAACCCCCTGGTGGCAGCAACAGTGTCCCTAGAGGCAGAGAATATATTCCAGACCATAGGAACCTGAGCAAGGTTGTTCCTCCCTACCAGAGTGGGGATGATATCCATAAGTGGGTAACTGCTATGGAAAGGGCCTGTAGAGTACAACAGGTCCCCCAAAAGCAGTGGGCAGCAATCTTGTGGCTCTCCTTTTCAGATAAAGGTAGAGACAAGCTCCTCACTGTTAGAGAAGAGGATGCTGATGACTATGAAGTCCTGAAGAGTGCACTGATAGATGGGTTTGGCTTAACCACTGAGCAGTACAGCTTGAAGTTCAGAGACACCCTGAAGGCACAGACTCAGGACTGGACTGACTTTGCAGATTGTGCAACCAAGGCTCTGGAGGGTTGGCTGGTTGGCAGTAGGGTTACTGATTTCAAGGGATTGTATAATCTAATGATGAGAGAACAGATCCTTAATAATTGCCAGAACCAGTTGTTGCATCAATACCTGGTGGACTCAGATCTGACCTCTCCCCAAGAATTGGGAAAGAAGGCAGACAAGTGGGTCAGAACCAGGGTGAGGCAGAAAACCCAGAACCAAGGGGGTGACACCAAGAAGCAGGATTCTAAGGGATCTGAGAAAAGTGGGGATAAGTCAAATGACCAGAAGTCTTCACAAGGACCCCAAAAATCTGCATCTGGTGGAGAGTCACAATCCAACAAGGGAAAAGGCCAAAAGAAGCCCTGGTGCAAATTCTGTAAACAGAAAGGGCACTGGACCTCTGATTGTAACAAGTCCAAAGACCAAACCACCACCACTCCTGCCCCTAAGGCAACTGTTCCCCCTAGTTCAGCTACTGGTGGAGGTGGTACTCAGATTAAGGGTGTAGTAGGGTTGACCCTGGGTTCTGAAGTGGACTCTGGCCTAGCCAGGGTACCCACTCAGGCAATGCTGATTTGTAATGGAGACATTGACATGTTCTTCATGGTGAGCCCCAGTAATCTGGGCAAATACAAACAGCAGCCTATCATAAATGGCAAACAGGCTTTGGCATTTAGGGACACAGGTGCTAGTGTCACCATGGTGGCAGAGGATCTTGTGGACCCTGGACAGATCATCCTGGGCGAAATGTACCAGGTGACCAATGCAAGCAATGTCGGGACCAACCATAGTCTGGCAGTTGTGAATTTCTCCTGGGGAGGGGTAACTGGCCTCAAGAAGGTTGTAGTCAGTGCAGACCTCCCTGTAGAATGTCTATTGGGCAATGATCTAGAAACTTCAGCCTGGTCTGAAGTAGAGTTATGGACTCATGCTGAGAATTTGGGCATCCCTGCAGAGGTATTTGCTGTGACTAGGTCACAGGCCAAAATGCATGACACTGAACCAGCTCTGGATCCTGAAACCATGGACCAGATGCTTCCCAAGAAGAGGAGCAGTAGGGTTAAGGCAGTGCCTTCCCCTCTGTCTCCGATCACTGATTCCCCTCTTGAGGGAGGAGGAGCAGAGCCTGAAGAAGGAACTGCCCCAGAGGGACTTGAGCCTGAACAGGTTGAGTTCTTGGGGGCAGGGGGCCCTTCTAGGGAAGATCTGAGTCAGGAGCAACAGTGCTGCCCCTCTCTTGAACCCCTCAGACAGCAGGCTGCTGCTGAGGCTGCTGGCAGTGCTAGTGGGTCCCATAAAGTTTATTGGGATGAGGGACTCCTATATTCTGAGGGTAGAGATCCAGCCCCTGGAGCCACCAGGAGGTTGGTAATACCTCAGAAGTTTAGGGGTTCCTCTTGACCCTAGCACATGATATCCCTTTAGCAGGTCACTTGGGCCAAAACAAGACCTGGGACAGGCTTGTTCCACATTTTCATTGGCCACATATGTCAGAGGACACAAAGGAGTTTTGTCGCTCCTGTGTCACATGCCAAGCCAGTGGCAAGGCAGGTGGCACCACAAAGGCCCCCCTGATACCACTACCTGTGGTGGGGGTACCCTTTGAAAGGGTAGGGATTGACATAGTTGGTCCCCTTGACCCTCAAACTGCATCTGGGCACAGATTTATCCTGGTGGTAGTGGATCATGCCACCAGGTACCCAGAGGCAATTCTCTGAGGACCACCACAGCCCCTGTGGTGGCAAGAGCCCTCATTGGAGTTTTCTCCAGAGTGGGTTTCCCAAAGGAGGTCATCTCTGACAGAGGTACAAACTTCATGTCAGGATATTTGAAAGCAATGTGGAAGGAGTGTGGTGTAACTTATAAGTTCACCACCCCTATCACCCACAATGCAATGGGTTGGTTGAACGCTTCAACAAAACCCTGAAGGGAATGATTAAAGGACTCCCAAAGAAGCTTAGGCGGAAATGGGACCTTCTTCTTCCCTGCCTGTTGTTTGCATACAGAGAGGTTCCACAGAAGGGGTTGGTTACAGCCCATTTGAGCTTCTGTTTGGGCATCCTGTAAGAGGTCCATTATGTTTGGTAAAAGAGGGCTGGGAGTTACCTCTCAAACCCCCCAAACACGATGTGATGGACTATGTACTTGGTCTCCGCTCCCGGATGGCCGAATACATGAAAAAGGCAACCAAAACCTGGAGGCCAGCCAAGAATTACAAAAAGCTTGGCATGACCAAAAGGCTGTGCTGACTGTGTACCAGCCAGGACAGAAAGTGTGGGTGTTGGAGCCTGTGGCCCCAGCAGCCCTCCAAGACAAATGGAGTGGCCCCCATACAATAGTTGAGCAAAAGGGAGAAGTCACCTATCTGGTGAATCTTGGAACTCCCAGGAGCCCCCTGAGGGTGCTCCATGTCAACAGATTGAAACCATATGTTGACAGGGCTGACATGAGCTTGCTCATGGCAACTGATGAGGAACAGGAGGAGGAGAGTGACCCTCTCCCTGACCTGCTCTCACAGAACCCTGATGATGGGTCAGTTGATGGTGTTGCTTTGGCAAGCAGCCTCACTGACCATCAGCAAACTGAGTGCAGACAAGTTCTGCAGCAGTACAGACATATGTTTAGCCTGACCCCTAGTCAGACTACCTGGTGCACCCATGAGGTGGACACTGGGGACAGTCTGCCTGTCAAGAATAAAATCTACAGGCAACCTGACCATGTCAGGGACTGTATCAGGACTGAAGTCCAGAAAATGTTGGAGTTAGGTGTCATTGAGCCTTCAGATAGCCCTTGGGCTAGCCCAGTAGTCCTAGTACCCAAGCCTCATACCCAGGGTGGTAAGAAAGAAATGAGGTTTTGTGTAGACTACAGAGGCCTCAATGCAGTCACCAGGACTGATGCCTATCCCATACCAAGGGCAGATGAGCTGATTGATACTTTGGCCTCAGCCAAGTATCTGAGTACATTTGACCTAACAGCTGGCTACTGGCAGATCAGGTTAGCTGATGATGCAAAATCCAAAACAGCATTTTCGACCCCTGGTGGGCACTATCACTTTGTGGTGATGCCCTTTGGATTGAAAAATGCACCTGCCACTTTTCAGAGGTTGGTGAATAAAGTTCTGGCAGGGATGGAAACTTATTGCTCAGCTTATCTAGATGATATTGCTGTCTTTAGTTCCTCCTGGCCGGATCACCTGGTCCACCTCAGAAATGTTTTGGAGGCTCTACAGAAAGCAGGCCTCACTATCAAGGCCACTAAGTGCCAGATAGGGCAGAGTCAGGTTGTGTACCTGGGCCACCTTGTGGGTGGAGGCCAGGTTCAGCCTTTACAGAGCAAAATCCAAACCATAATGGAATGGGTTACTCCAACCACCCAGACACAGGTGAGAGCCTTCTTAGGCCTGACTGGGTACTATAGGAGGTTTGTGAAGGGATATGGATCTATAGTGACCCCCTTGAATGATCTGACCTCAAAGAAAATGCCAAAAAGGTTCAGTGGACAGCTAGTTGTCAGAAGGCATTTGAAGACCTAAAGCAGGCCATGTGCACTGCCCCCATCTTACAGAGTCCAGACTACACCAAAAAGTTCATTGTCCAAACAGATGCTTCTGAGTTGGGTGTGGGAGCTGTACTGTCTCAACTGAATGATGAAGGTCAAGACCAGCCAGTAGCTTTTATTAGCAGGAGGCTGACCCCTAGAGAGAAACGTTGGTCAGCTATAGAGAGGGAGGCCTTTGCTGTGGTGTGGGCCCTGAAGAAGCTGAGGCCATACTTGTTTGGCTATCACTTCATAGTTCAGACTGACCACAAGCCCCTCCTATGGCTTAAGCAGATGAAAGGTGAAAACCCAAAACTTTTGAGGTGGTCCATTTCCCTACAGGGGATGGACTATACAGTGGAACATAGGCCTGGGACCCAACATGCCAATGCAGATGGACTCTCAAGGTATTTCCACTTAGAGCACGAAGACTCAACTGGTCAAGGTTAGTTTAGTGTCCCTGCGTTTGGGGGGGGTTGTGTAGGAGAGTAGGATCTGCCTCTTATGTTGCCCCCACTTTTTTTCTGATGTTTACACTGGTTTCTGGCTATAGTCTGGCTGGGACCCTGCCAATAAGGGCTCCAGCCTCTCTGTTCTCTCTAAACGACTTGGAGTGCACTCTAGGTGCACTAGTGATTGGATACTGTGGTACCTCATGAGTCCCTAGTATATGGTACCTTAGGTACCAAGGGCATAGGTACTTCACAGGCCTACCAGGGGCTGAAGCATGTATTATGCCACCCCTGGGAAGCAGACTAAATCTGACACCACAGGTCTGCTACTGCAGCCTGGGTAAGGTGGTGCATGCACCCTTTACTGTGATATAGGCTACCTATATCACTACATAGATACACACATATAAACCTATAAGTCACTCCTATGGCAGGCCTTATCAATCCTGAAGGCAGAGTGCTTGGTTCCTATGTGAGAGGGTGCCCCTGCATGAGCAGAGCCCCTCTGCAGCATTCGGAGACCCTTCTCTGAGGCTGTTTGTAGTGCAGCCTGACCATATACTCTTAAGCGCATTATAACCTCGCGTTAAATGCTAACTTTGGGATGGCTGCACGGAAACATGTCATGTTTGGTGTCAAACATCTTGGAATACTACCCCCCCGCCAGTTCTGGCGGCGGGGGTAGCATTCCACCCTTCTAGAGGGATAGACATGTACCTACTGTGGAAACGCGGTAGAATCCTGAAGAGCCCTGGCATCACAAAATGGATGCCACAGTCACAGACACTGGGCTGCCCTCCTGCTGATGACCGACACTCGCAGTGGAGGAGGCCCAACAATAGGTATCCTGTCCCAAGGGGGTGTGACCACCTCCCAGACAGGGTTTAGTGTATTGGGGCTGGGTGGGTGTACTCCTAGAGTGCTTTGAAGTCCTGCACTGGGGGAACAGAAGGCTCCTCTGTGCATATGCCAGTTCAAACCAGCTCAGGGGCTACCTGCCCCTGCTCTGGCGTGAAACTGGACAAAGGGAAGTGGGTGTAGCCACCCACTCCCCTGACCCTCCCATAGGTGGGGTCATAGAGCTAGTCCCTCCCTTCTTTTTAGTATAAGAGAGGGAACCTGTGCATGGCACACTAGATCTCCCTGGACGACGCTCTTAAGAAGAATCCTGGACCTTCGACGCTCCACTACCTCTGGAAGACTGAAGAATCTCCCTTGGAGTCAAGGAGTGACTCCCCTGCTTGGCAGGCACCAAAAACTACAACGACGGTCGCAAACTACGCCGCTTCCGCCGGAGCCCGAAGTCCCTGCAGCCCAGGAAGAGGATTTCCTGACTTCTCCAAGGCCATAGTGAGTCCCCAGTGAAGCTGAGGCAAGTGGACCCCACGAGCGACGAGGAACCGCAGACCCTGTGTACCATGCACTATTTTCGAGTGCAACCCCTTCACGACATTCTACGAACTTGTGCTTTGGACCACGTGTGGTCCCAGCCTCTAGCAGAGATTCCTCCCAGGATCAGAGGCCTACCCCATCCTGAGTGACCGTGGGCCCCTGTTGAGTGAATCCTCCTGAGGCGTCTTTGCGATCCCTTGCCAGCCGGCTTGTGGGTCCCCTGAAGACTTTTGTACAAAACCAAAGGGCTCCCCTGGTTGCTCCAGGCCTGCCCTAACCTTCCCTCGCTGGGTGAGTTCCCCAGACCTTGCTGGTCTGCGCCATTGACATTTTGCTCTTTCCACAAGACTTGCTGCTGCCAAGGCATGTTGGCTCCAAACGGGTCGCCGACACCGCAATCAGCTGCAGACTTCGTGGGACACGCTGAATCCAGCTTCTGGTCATCCTCGACTCCTCCTGGACCTCGTGGCCGAAGAGTCAAGACACCCGTGAACGACCTGAATCTGTCGACGACGGTGGGCATTCATCTTCCTTGCCCCGGGTCACTGCCCAGTGACTTTGAACACTGTCCCCTCTGCTTTCAGGTCTTCCTCCTTCCGAATCCAGGCTTGGATTCCACCGGACACTTCTTCTGTCGTCGCAAGCAGCAAGTCTTCACTGGCTCCCATTGAAAACGACGCCGCGACCCAACACCAAAGGACACCTATGCACCCGGCTCCCCTGGGTGAGGTAACTTCAGCACTACGGTGCTCCTGTGGGTGTTGGCCCTAGAACTACTTACCCTGTAAGTGACTTACTTGTAGCTACCCTAGAAGGGCCCTAAAACTCCTATTTTCCCCGTGCAATTCTCGCACTGGCTCGTACAGGGTTCGCGTCTGTGTTAGACACATCGCGTCCAACTCCCTTGTAACTCTACCAGTATCCGCGTCCTTCGACTCGTACAGACCGATCGGTGTGTTCGCCTCGAACACGCCAGGGACCTGTAACATTGATAACTCAATCGCGTTCTCTCGCATAGACTCGTACAGGAGTCGCACCAGTGTCTGAACACCGCGTCCGTCCCCTGTGGGTCTCCTACAACTACCTGGGGTGGTTCTTTGGGGTCCCTCGATTCTATATGCTCTAGACCCCGGTCTAGTCAAGATAAGATTGTGATATTTACTTGTGCTAACTTATTTTGATAAAACATTGACTTGTACATATGTTCTTGCCTTCTAATCTCATAAAGAGATTAGTAGAGAGTTGTTTAATAATAAATACATATATATTTTATATATATACCTGTGTGGTGTCTTTTCATTTGGTGATTCAAGAGATTGTGTGGTAAAACAAGCTGCTTTACATTCCTCCAAGACTTAGCCTGAAGGCTGCTCTCCACAGCTACCACTAGGATAGCTTTCTATAAAGGTTGTCTTAAACCTACCTACCATAAGAGTCGAATTGTACTGGTGCAAGGTGTCCACTTTAACTAGTGAACAGCATATACCAGGCCAACTTCTCACATTTGTGATGACAGCACTTACATGCACAAAGGGCTAGTGCTGTTGAACAATATTATTGCCTTGGGAAAGCAGCATGAATAGTAAAGATATCGGAGCACTCAAGTTGAGTGATGTATCTGTAAAAAGTCACTGATCAACAATGTAGATCATAGATTCGTGGGTCTTTCTGGATTTGTGTAATAGGTTTCACTAGTGGTTAGATCAGTCTTGGCCAGTAAACATGAATGACATCATCACATCCAACAGCTCACACGTGTTTCATCATATAGAATTTTTCAAGGATTCTGTATAACTGAGAAGTCACTCTCAGAGCAAAAACATATATAAAACAACTAGAGACAGTGGTTATGGCCTTTCTGGATGGCTTAGCAGTTAGTGCAGTAGTGGCTGTATATAGGCTGCATCTAAATAAAGTTTGTACAGACATATGAAGAGGTAATCACTCAAGTGTGAAGAACTGAACTAGTCATGTGTGTTTGTACAAAAACAAGGACGAATATGATAAGCCCAATAATAAGTAAGAAGACCACTATTTAACATAATAGTTTGTCAGGTAGTAGGAACCAGATGACCACAGTAAACCGAATGACTGTGCGTATGAGAAGTAGGGTGAGGAGCATGGTAAAGGATGATATTAAATCTAAAATGTGTAAGCAAAACCCTTTGCTGATTATTTATGACCAGAATCAAATAGGGCTGTATTCCCTCACTAGAAATTAAAACATTATGAGTAATGTCCCTCTGCTTGTGAGAGTCTTTGTTGAATCTGTTCTCTTCTAAACTATGTAAATGTAGGGATTTTAAGTCCCCTTTTCTTACTGCATTCAGCGTCTCCGGCTTTCGTACAATTCAGGGCTACCCAACGTCTCACAATGGGTCTTAATAAAAAACAGCTTAGGAATATTCCAGGGTGAGTCTATGCTAGGCAGTCTCTGATTACTTGTCTATTGAGAGCTGCCTGCTCCTGTGAAATATCCTGTGCCACAACCGAAAGGGGCGAGATCATCCAGGAAACTAATCCACAGCTCCCGATGGCAAACACCTCTTCTCAAATAAGTTTCTTCTGAACGGTCCTCCCACATATGGCTTTTACAATTATCATTACAATCGAGGGTGCCTGAAGCACCGCATCCATCCTTGTGACTTGTATGAAACTCTCCTTTCTCCGAAAACCTCCAGGTTTTTATCCAGATCTTCCAGATTGGAGCCACTGACGTTTCTGTTCATGTAGAGTATCCTTTCTTCTCCTCCTTGTTCCTCTTACCTCTATATTTAGAGATTCTGTGTTTTATTAGTTCCAGCTCTCCACCAGCAGAGAGTTTGGAGGTGATACAAAAAACAGATGTTTTGATTCTCCAAGATGTTAAATTTCGTATTTCCATCAAGACATAGCATGGCTGAGTACCTGAGATTCACCAGAAAGTGTTGATATTATCAGTACAAACTCCTACCACTCAGTCTCATCTTTGTTCCAAGTGGGTGCATAAAAGCATTCTCTGCAGTGGCTTCCTATATTGGCTGCAAGTGTACCTGTTTATCCTCACTTCAGATGATCACAGGTAAAGCCCCAACCATGTGGAGTGCTTTCATTTGTTATGTCAAACTACTAATACCCTGTTTTTCAATCCATCCAACATAATTACACCTGATTACTGGCTGCATTACCATGGAGCACAGAAAAACTCTTCCTGAAGGCTGCCATTTTATGTTGCCTCCTCCAAGGATTGATGGCACTAGAGCGATATACCCCCATTTTGCAACATGTGAAAAAGGTATCCACTCTGTAGTTCCTAAGACTTTTTGGCCTCATGGATTGTTGCCTTTATTTCGTCCAGTTAGCGATACTGAGAATGACAATACTGCAACAACGTTACCTTGCTGATAGGAAAGCACTGAATAGTGGAGCTCTAAGTTACAATCTCTGGTGTCGCATGCTACAGAACTGCTAGGTATCTCTACCCTTGCTGAGCTCCTTATATTAATCAGCAATTTGAGGACCTTTCGTTTGTGGAACCAGGGGAGGAAAATGCCTCTAAACAGTGGCAGCTGGCAGGGAATGGGGGTGGATAGGCAGGGGGCTGACAAAATATATATTTTTTAAAAACAAAACATTTACCTCCTCACGCCGCGGCCGCCTCGGTCTCTTCTCCGTCATTGCTGAAGAGTGCGGAAGCACACAGGCTTCCCCGAGCCAATCACAACTCTGCAGTGCAGCGTTGTGATTGGTCTGAGCGCCGTGGTCGGCACTCAGACTGGGACAGGGAGCCTGTGCATGTTCCCCACCCAGGCTGTAATGCAGAAACAAAAAATAAAATGATAATAACCTTGCTATTATCATTTTATATTTCCCTTTTCCACTGCTCTGAGAGCAGTGGGGCGACGCTCCTCCGCCTTATCGGAGAAGTCGCCGCTGCCTCTAAAGTTGTGGGAACTTTGTCCTGCATGCAAAGCGGACAAAGATGAGAGAAGGCGCAAGTAAATGGAAGATTTCACATCACCCAAAGAGTCCCCCAGCCACGCAGGCTACAGAACTCAGCGCATGGCTGCAGCTGCTGATGCTGAGGTCCCTGTTGATGGCTCGGAGACTGACATGGGGAGAATTCTCAGAGAAATGAAAGCCAGGTGGTTTATGTTATCAGCTAAGGAAAATAAAGTTGAAATTAGACTGGACCTAATGCAACAGGAGCTTGACTCTTTGGTTGGTAGGCTCACTGAGGAGGAGGCAGAACTGGGATTATTGAACACTTGATTGGAGCACCGGAAGGTACTGCGCTGTCCCTGCAAAGATAAAAACAGGCGCACTGACAACTGAAGACAATGGGATCCATGGAAAATTGTCAAATGTATTACTTGGGGAGTAAGTTCACTGGTCCCTGGTTCCTCATCCACCATATGAAAGTAGTTACCCAGTTGTCGTGAGAATATTAAATTATAAGGACCGAGTCAAGCTTTTGTGGGTTGTTAGTAGTTGGACATAATTCTGCATAAATATAGTATTCGATTTAACTCTGGTTGTAAAAGAGCTCAAAGCAATTTGGGTCTATAAAAGCTGCATTGCAATAAAATAAATTTGAAATATGTTATGTTATATTGTGTATAACTGAAGATCATACTGAAAGAGAAATCGCATTTTTTATAATCCCAAGGAAACTATTGATTTTGTTTGAAAGAAAATTGAGTCTAAAAGAGGATCCCCAGCTCAGTAAAGCAGACTGCTGCTTGGAATACCCAAGTGGGCCATACAAGTGAAGCGGAGTAATGGCATGTCGGTGGGGACTAGCGTACTTACGTTGGTTAGGAAACTGAATGGAGGAGGGTTTTTGCGATCTGCTAGAATTGCCTGCATATTGCAATATCAATTTAGCTGTAGCTGTCCTAATAATAGCAGTGTTAGAAAATTAACACACATGTAGCTTCATTTGTGAACATGCTGCATTTTTCTGTCGGGTGCGCTAAGGGGTTCTTTTTCTGCCTCTCTTTTGAGAGGGATCAATCCTCCATCTACTAACTGTGTGTTTGATTTGGAGATGGTGGGACTAAGGATTGCAGCACCGCTCAGAGTGCTCCCTGGCTCTTGCATGCCTCATCCACATGGGCAAGTTAGATGAGCTGGTTGGGCAGACCTGCAGTATGAGTTTAGCTACATTCCATAAATTGAACAAAAGTTTGGTGCCTAAGCCCACTGGAGGATGGAAGGGCTCTGATTCACTCCATGTGGCACCAGCCAGAAGGTTTGTGCGGGCAGCTCTGACATATGAGCTATGCAGTGCCCAAGGATGAGCGTGGGAAGCCTGTCCTGCACCACAGTGGATCCCAGTCTGGTTGGAGTGCTATAAGCTCTTCCTGAATATTAAAGGGAGGATATTTGTAGGTGTGGTGGTTAGAAAAACTATCAAGACTTCATCATGGGAGGGCATGTTGAAGTGTGATGATATGGGCTGATCCTTCTCATGCTCAATTTAAAGTTAGGGGTATACAAAAGTTTCAGAAATTGCTTTGACACAATTACGCAAAAAGTTAGGGAAAATTATGTGAAATTATGTGTAATTACGCAAAATGTTCATCTGTCATTTAATGCTATATTTTAGGACGCATTTTGTAGGAAAAATAGCATGAAAACACAAGTTGAGATCAAGAGCCTCTTGCAGTCTGGCCGGTCATGTTATTCCCAAGTTTTCACTGTAAAATTTTGAAATGAACAGCACATAATTATGTAACGTTGTGTAATGGCATATTTTCCGGAACTTCTTGTAACAAATATAGTGTGGAATTCCAGATTTTACACGATATATGCTACTGTAATTTCAATTTCTCTCTGGCCTATGTGTGTAGAAGAGGTGTACTACCAGAGCCTGTCTGTATGGAATGTTGTTTTTTACGATTTATTTCATCAACATTTTTACTAAGGGTTCTACGTTTATCACAACCCTAAGTTCATACAACTTCTATTTTCCCTTCTTGGAGCCAGGCCATCACAGATTTGCTGTTTCCCAAACAACAGAGCCCCAAGAAACGGTGCCTCCAGTCATCAACCTACCATTCTTCAATGGTCAGTCAGAGTATTGCATAGTGGCTCTAATTGGAACATATTATTGTTCCTTTAGTGACTTCCTAGCCCCAGTGACGGCCCTGATGCTGTTGTGTTGCTTTGACCTCTATTTATCTTAGTCTGTTACCCCAGACAGGACTGTCTTGTGTTCTTACATTCAGAAAACATAAAATTACACCCAAAAAGTGCACAACGAATGATTTTGTATGTTAATAACAAAGCACTGTAAATGTCACAATGCCAAGCATCACTTTGTGAATCTTACTTCTACAGTCTTCGCTTTACTTTTTCTGTTATATATCTGTACAATCTCCTTTTGTATATACAATTTGCCATATAGAGCTAACCCCGAATATGAGTGAAGTAGCTAAATAGGCTAGGGGCCTGATTCACAAAGGTAACTTACACGTTTGAGTAAGTTTACTACTTTTTGGTATTCACAAACTCTGAGTGTAAGTTGCAAAAATAAACAGTAGTATTAAGCCCAGCACTGCACATGGCCAGCCACTGACACTGCAATACCCTCCCGTTGAAAATAATAGAGGTAGGGACTTAAAATAAAATCTCATAGGAAATGAGGTTAAATCTTTTTTTTTTTAAATAGTTAAAAATACAAATAAATATAAATTTATGTATCTATCTATCTATCTATCTATCTATCTATCTATCTATCTATGTATCTATCTATATGTATAAATAGTACATATTTATGATGTCATTATCATATATTTTAATAATAATCTATTTTGAATTTTTAAAGATAATGAACAATAAATGGAATTAAAAAGATCGTAAGTAACTTTAATTAATTCTATACATCACTTTATTTATGAATCAGGCCCTAGGAGTCCCAAAGTCAAGGACATACACCCCATACGTCACGTCTGGGTTTCTTGTAGGGTGGCCAAGCCTTTGTGAAAAGAGGTTTGCTTTACTCGGTACAATGGGTGTCTAGAGTCTTGTTTAAATAACCGCGTGATTCCCTAACACATCACTGTGGTGAGATGCCACAAGGACAGCAACACACAAGTTCATGGCTGATTGTGAAAGTCTGGTCTGATAGTTCTAGATATCATTCAGCCTTGGTCTGTAGTGTCTGTGAGTGAGCTACTCCCTTAAAATGGACCCTATCACTGTGATGGTTATGGCTTACATCAACAGAGTCCTTAACAAACTATCTTTATATTCTATGAAGCAAGTCTGACTTTGAGTAGTGTCAATGCTATCCATTTCTTGGGTCTATAAAGACAGAGATGAGGCAAGGTATTTGTTAATGAGGATGCAGCACATGTTGGGACGGGAGTGCTCGCTCCCCTCTACTGACACTGAGCCTGCACCTGTACTTTGGAAATGTATTACTATCATCTCCCTGAGTTAGGGAAGGTTGGCAATGGAGGCAGCATGTTGAATTATAAGTGAAGGACAGGAGTGTTGAGTGTGGACACTGCAGTGTGCAGCAGAAACTTTTCTGCGATCCAGGGTTGGTGTCGTTGGCAGCCATCCCTGTCTCAGGTCAGAAACAGATCCAAAGTCTTGCAACAATCTCGCCGAGAGCACTGCTTGGATAGGAGGTTTGAAGGCAGGAACTATTAGTGAGGATAAGGGGTATTGGCCATATCCCTACCTTCAGCCCAGTTGCCTGGAGGAACTAGAGCTGCACGGTATGGCCCACGGTATGGCCCAAGCGAGACAATCAAAGCATAGAGACTGACATCGGGGATAGCAGACAGTCCAGAGCTGTGGTGAGACAACCTCTGTCCTGACCTGTTAGTGTGCTGCTGAGTCAATTCAGCCTGTGGCCTACGTTGTGGTGTGTTATCTTGAGTGTAGAAGTCTCACTGTGAAGTCTTGGCGAAAACTTTCATCTTGTGGAGCACAGTGTCCTAAACTTCTACAGCATGGAAGAAACCATAAGCGACTTCAGCAGAAGTCCTGTTTTTGGAGACTTGCCGTTAGGATATGCTCTTTGTTCCGATTTCAGTAGAAGCTTTTATTGAGCCTGCAGATCTTACAGGAGGCCTCGGGCAGGGCCATGAAGAGTAAGAGAGCCATAACAGGCTCCAGGGCTCCTGACACGGGCTGCTGCACAGTGACCTGCTGCTTAAGCTGTGGATCCAGCTGATAGTCTTCAGGATCCCGAGCAGAGGTGTGATATCCCTGAGAAAGGTGTGAGATTTGAAGAAAACTGCATAAACTGTAAAGTTAACTTAGAATCTCTAAGCCGAAAAGCACCTGTGCACTAAATTCTAAGGAGTGGACAACCAAAGTGGGTGGAGGCCCAATCTCGAGGTGAGAACTGTAGGTTCCATGGTGAACCTGGGCAGCTTTACAGAAAGCATGAAGCGACTGTGGAAGTGTGGCCTTGGTGGACAACATCTGTTAAAACTGAGTACTGTTATGACTTCCCCATTAAAGTTAGCTACACACTTCTAAAAGACTAGTCACTGTGCAGACACCTCAATCTGGGAGACTATGAGGTTATGTGTAGTGCACTGCATTATGAAATTGATTAAAGTGCTGGTTGGAATTGATTTATTACATGTTTTTACCTTCTATTGAGTTCTGAGTCTCTTAACCCCACACCACCTCCCTGAGTAAGCATTAGACTGCGCTGCTTCGCTACCCCAAGAGTCAAGTGCTAAACGGCTGTACTCAGTTTTTGGTCCAATAGCAAGTTGGGATATAGGGCAGGACAGGCGAAGACTCCAGTTGACAGAATTGGAGCCCAGCAGCTCCCGAACCAGCTCCGACAACATACATTGCACCCACATCACACTATGGATTCCAGACCTCAGGCATCTTTGGAAACCCCCTCCTCTTTACTGTTTAATCTACAGGTCGTGCCCTCCCTAATGTGCATATCGCTGTGGTCCTCATTTCTTCTAAAGGGAACATGAAACTAAGGAATTTAAAAAAAATCGGTTTATTCAAGTTTTTGTCAATAGTAAACAGCCGCGGACCGTGCAGGTAACAGCGGTGGGGCGTTGGTGCCACATGGGGGGATTTCGAGGACGATGCAGGGGAAATTAAATAAATAATTAATTTTCCCTCGGCATCGTCCCTCGAAATCCCCCCCCCACACGGCCCCACCGCCTCACCGCGGTTACCTGCACGGACTGCGGCTGATAGTAAAGCCCAAGAATTTAGCAGAGTGTAGCAATTTAGGTGAGAACGCAAGTGACTTTGTGAGATCTATCTTTTAAAAAAATATTTTTATGGAAGTTTCCTGGGGGAAGGAACAGGATATCTGGGTATTTGGATTCAGTTTTAAAGGGAATGCTGCCATCTGTGCTTTAAGCTTGGACTTTAGATTACTTTTTGATTTCAAATAAGTCAAAATATATCCAATCAGAACCTGCTATTTTAACCAATCTCATTGATTGCTAATGAATTAACCACCACTGGTGCCCGTTTTCACAGTATTCTGGTTTGCTCCTAGGAATAGGGCAGCCTGCACCATCTTGGACTGTTCTGCAGTCTTTAGACATACATGTCGCACACATTTTTACTTGCACGAACAAGAATAAAAAAAGCCTCCTTTGTAACAAACATTTGGAACCCATGCTTTTCACTTTTCAGTGAAGATTTACACTTGACGACTGCCTACTCATCCATAATCATGCAGAAAATTACATTGATAAGCTACTCGGTGGGTGAACCAATGACGGTTCGCACCCCAATGAAGAAACAGGGTGTGGCTATCTACACACAACTTATGGGTGTTTGGCTGCACAGAGCTTTGTTTACCAGCTTTTCCAACCCGTTTATATCCCAACCTCTAGTTGGAAAGGTACTCTTGAGTTGGCAAAATGAGAGTACTTGAAGTAACAGGGTTATCGCAAAGGTAAACATATGCTTTTCAATCTCACAGGGATGAAGGTAATTCATACCTTTGACGCAAAAAAACTTAGTCATTATACATGCCAAAAGCTCCAAGACATTTTGCAATATTGTTTGAGTGGAGGAGCGTCGCCCCATACGCCAGAGCTGAAAAACAAAATGGCAATAAAGTTAATTTATTACCATTTTATTTTGCAGCAACCGACTCGCCCTGAATTGAGTGACAGGATGGGGCCGGGCCAATGCTGCCGAGTGGCAGCAGCAGGGAGCTGTGCGCTTTAAAATGCGCATGTCTCTTTGGCCGACTGTTTTGGGAAGGCCAGCCAGACATGCACATTTTAAAATTCTCTAACCTAGCTGTCTTAGACAGCTGGGTTAGAGAAAGCACAGGCCTCCAGTGCCCTTGAGAGTGCTGAGTGAGGCCTCTCCAACCAATCCTGACACTGCTCTCATGCTGGTGAGAGCAGCACCAGGATTAGTTAGTGCAGTTTCCTAGGTCCTGGAGTCTGTCTGGAAGAGAGATGATGGTGGAGGAGGACGTTGCGTCTCAAGGTAACTGTTTTATTTTTTTTTATTCTCCCATGCCCCACCACCCTCGGTACATGGCAGGCGCCACTGTTTTGCATTGGTCCTTGGCTTAAGAAACAATGAGTTTCACCTTACAAAACAAAAAATACAAGGTGAATGTTAGCATATCTCAAGCTCTGTGCATGCACATGGCGCATACTATGAATAAAAAGGCGGCAATCACTTCTACTATGTAACACTCCACATGAGAGGATATGTTAAAGGGCATATTGGAGATTAGTGTATTATTTTCTCTAAGCAATTCTGCCTCTACTCAGAAATGGAGTCTTACATCCTCTATTTGTCTACAAAGATCACGCAGTGCATAGTCCTTCTCTCACACATCATACCTCTGCAGCATAAGGAGATGCCTTAAAGGATGAATCCACTTAGAGGACGCCCAAATAACAAATGCAAGCGTAGGTCCAATGCTGTTTTAGGTTATGTTGAAAGCATTTGTTCACCAACAGTTTTTTGGCACTATGCTCTATGCTTTGGGTACCCTGAAGCTGCTTCACACTCTTCAGCTACACATGAGTCTGTCTAGTCTGCATCAACCCTACTATGCACTCCGTTCCGCGTACCTCTGGGTCTAGGCTGAAGTCTTGCCCATAAGATCTCAGAGTGAGTTCTACAAGATCTAGAAGGAAAGACACTAGACTCAGATCAAAGGTTGTGGTAGGAAGTGGTATGTCAAGTGCTCTTAATTTCAAGTAAGTTGAAGTGTATTGGCTATCTCTTAGGGCTAGGGCAAATCAACACCAAATTCCAGCAGGAGCGGCCCGCGCAGGTAAGAGAGGTGGGGCGTTGGGGCCGGGTTGGGCGGGGATTCGGCAGACGACCACGAGGAAAAATTCGTCCCCTGTCGAAATCCCCCCACACCCGGCCCCACCGCCCCACGGCTTTTACCTGCACGGGCCGCGGCTGAATTCCAGTGAAGTTTCCAGACTGACCAACAAACTTGTACATAATCTTTCTTGGAACTGATTACTTTTACATTTTGCTCATAAATCCTGTTTCGATTTTACTATCCGGTGGAATGATTATTCCAGCCCTAAAGTTGCTGGAGGATAAACAGCTAAACAAATAACGTTCAATGTCAGCTGCTAGCTTGCCATACATGCCAGGGTGGCTACCATATGGATACACTAGCCAAACTAAGGCAGCTCAGCAATATGTCACACCGGAAACATGAAGCATGACTGATATTATAAATGCATTGTATGTGGGTTTTGCATTCTGATGCAAGCAGAGCATATGGAGAATAAGACATTAAGTAGGTATCCATACTTTGCATCATTCTAGAAACATACATAATTGAAATTCATATAACACTTTCAGTATGGCGCGGATGCAAACTGTGAAGTCTGTAGGGTGCATGCAATATTGGGAAGTTCACTCTGTGATGTTGACAAATATTACAGGTATGGATCTTCTATTTATGTATAGCCGTATAGCCAGGGTCAAACTAGGACTGAAAATAGGCTTGTGCACCAAAATAAAAGTGCCACCCATTAGTGTATTAGAAGGCTAAAAAAGTGTCCTATGTTTGCTAACTGGAACAGTTTTGAACTTGTAAAGACACGCTGTATAACATATGGGCTGCATGGATTTGTGCTTGCTGCAGGCAATGCTTGTTTTATTATCAGGGACATCCACAGTAAAATCCGCCCCAGAAAACCAAAGAACAGGCCCACAAACAGCCATAAAATCGGCCCACACACTGACCTGTCAGACCATCCCATCGGGCACTGCTTGACTGCCCTATAGGTCAGTCCGAACCTGTGTATAGTATGCATGTGCACCATTTATGATGATTGTAGTCTATGTAGGCTGTGTGTGTTACTGTACATGCCTTGTACACAGATGTATGACACTATTCTAAGGTCAGTAATATCGACCCACAATTATTACATATACAGTGCATTTCCTACTGCTATATCGTCATTATAAATACACTAATATTATTTTTACTATTACAACATCTACCTAACCCTGACAACTTCTGTACACACCTATTACAGTTACCTTGCGATATAGCGATATGACGATGTAGTAAATGTGCGATAATTGCTATGTGATATAACGAATGCAATATAGTAAGGTATATCTCTTAAGGCCCTCTCACCATGGATTGGTGTTTACGAAATCCATAGTGAAAGTCCCATTCTGCAGAAACAGATACACTCTGGCCCAGATTCTGAAAGGTGTCAGGCAATGCAGCGCAGCACCCAAAGATGCTGCGCTGCGTTGTGTGACAGGGAGCGCCATATTCACAGCGATATGGCACTCTCCTCCCCTCTCCCTAGCGCTGGCACTGATTTCAGCTGCTGTGCGCCACGTACACACCTTAGCGCCATAGTGCTAGGGTGTGTGCCTGAGTCTAGCATAGGTTTTGTATAGGAAAGGCCACCTCCTGTCAAAATACTATGCTTAGAGAAGTGAAAAAGCTTTTCCTACTTTGTGTGTGTGCTGCACAGTGCAGCAGGCCTGCAAAGTCGGAAAAGCACGGAGAAATTAAAGCGTTCATTTTTGGTGCAAAACCTGTTCTACTGATGTTTGAGAATAGGGTTTAGAGTCAAAAAGCGTGCCCTTGGCGCAAAGTAATTCAAAGCAACGTTTCGCATTGCTTTGCATTACTTTTCCATGCAAACCAGCGCAAATATCAATTTGCGTTGGTTTGTGAATCCCCAAAATTGTTTAGCGTTGGTTTAGCATTACAAAACTAATGCTAACCCGACGCTAAACCTTTGAGAATCTGGACCTTTGTCTACATGATGCATTTGAAATGTAAGCCATGTCTAAAAGCCTCTATAATCCTTGGAAGCTGTAGAGCAATTTCTGCAGAAAGAGCTGGAACTAATGAACGTATAAATTCTTTCATTGCAGGTGAACAATATTGAGTTAGTCAAGATCTCTGAAGCATAAAAACCATCAAAAACTGTTTTTACAACAGACAACCCTAACAGTTATGGGCTTAATTTAAGTTAGTATCCTCAAAAGAGATTCGTTCTCTCTCCCGCGTTGTCCTTGGGATCGATGAACTAATAACCGGGTTTGTGAGCAACGCTTATTGAGAGCTGAACAGCCGGGTAACAGCAGGAATCTCAACATTTAATGGGAAAGAAACACTGAATTCAGTGAAAGCTGCAAGCACAAACCTGTCAGCCATTGCCAGACTTCACACCCAGTGCCCTAAAGTCACTCTGTGTCAAGCCCTCACAAGCCGGATTAATGCCGGTGCTACAACACCATCAAAACGCCCAGATCCCCTTTGTTCTTGACAAAAGTGTGCGTGACGTGAATCCTTCCATCGCGCAATAATGCCTCAAGTGCAGCACCGGCAAAGCTCCCGCACAGTAGACTGTAAAACCTCATGAGAAGATGCCAAACCATGTTCTCAAAGACTTCTTTCTTTACAACTCTTGAGTACAATGTCATCACAAACAATGCTACTAAATCTTCTTTTTATGATGAGCACTCCTACATCAGGCCCAGCTACAGATGTCACCTTCAAAGTTCTTGGTCAGTTGGACTGGGACATAAAATAATCCCAGGAGCCAAAATAAAAGTGCCCCCCCCCCCCACTAGTGAATCGGACAGCTAAAAAAGTGGCCAATGTTTGCAGATTGGGTCAGTTTTGAAGTTCTAAAGACATGTTGTATAAGTATTTTTCAAGGTATGGAAACTGCCTGGATTTGGGCTTGCTGCAGGCAATGTTTGTATTAATATCAGAGAAATTAACAGTAAAAACCAGCACAGAAGATCATAAAACAGTCCCACAAACAGCCAAAAGAAACCAGCCCACAAACTGACCTGTCAGAGCAGCCCATCAGGCACTGCAAGATTGCCTTATAGGCCGGTCTGACCCTGCCCCTTGACACAAAACACATTCTAACTTTCAGTATCCCTACACTAACACGATTTGTAGCAGTCAGCATGAGACCTGATGCAGGAAAAGACTGCTTTGCAATAAATTTCCATGGGTTGATTAATCAAATGAAGCCATTTGAACAAGATCTGTTCACATGTTTTGACTCAACCCTGGGGTGTACAATCAGTAGTGCAACAAATGCCTTGGAACTGGGGTCTTGGGGCCTAGATGTACATTGTACCAAATAATGGCTGCCTTTACTTCCCAAGTGAGACAGAGGGGACAATTTCTCTTGCTCGCATGAGAGCATATCGAACCCTTCTCAAAACCACTGTTATCCCTTAGTGCTGGATTCATATGCTATCTCGAAGTTTCCTATCCAGCTACAAGTGTGTCCTTGGAAAACCTTTCAAATATATAAAGATTGTCGATTACCTTCCCGTCACCCTTTCTCTCCATTATGATTAATTTCAAGATGACTGCATGATATGAAAGACAACACAAAATGTCTGTGATGGATATTTATGTTACATACCTCTTACTTGATGATTCTGGGAGGACTGATACCTCTTCGGAGGGTGATACTTCATTATGTGTTTTATTTTTACCAAACAGTATTTATGAGAATATATTACCAGAGAGCTCAGCTACTTGATAAAAAATGGATGACAGCCATTTACAAGACCCAGGCCAATCCACTTCTCCTCCCTCTTTGTTTTGTATTGTCCATCTTTTAGTAGCTGTTACTTATACTTATAGCCAGGTGCAGCCGGTGCAGTTAGAGTGGTGGGGCGGGGCGGAGGCAGGGCGGGGGAGGGTGGGGGTGTGTGGAGTCGACAGACGACGGAAGAGGGAAAATAAAATAAAACCACTTACCTTGCGCTTGCCGCATCGCCGAATCGGCTTTGCGGCGAGCGCAAGGTAAGTAGTTTTCTTTCTTTTTGTATGTTATTTTCCCTATTCCGTCGTCTGTCTACTCCCCCCCCCCTCCCTGCCCCAACGCTCTTACCTGCACCGGCCGCGGCAGCTTGTAGCTCATGTTGAACTCTATCAGTACACTCACAGAAGTCCCCCATGTATATCAAAAGGGAACTCACCCTGGCTCTGAACTTAAATCTAGTCTATTCATAACCAAAGCTGATAAAGGTTACAACAAAACTGTGTAAACAATAATATCCCATAGTTTTGAGTGCTGCCATCAACCCAGCAGACAATCAACCAAACTCTAAACCACAGTGTAATCAGCATTAAGTTAAAGCAAAACAAGGAAAGGGAAAGTTGATAAACTCCTCAATTTACGGACTAGATTAAACTATGCTTTCATTAAATCATTATTGATGAGACACGCGTACGTCTGTCTCGCCACATAAGTGAACGAGTAAGTGTGGTTCTATCTTATATTTGGTTTGAGTCATAAATTAGTCCTACAATTTACATTAATACTTCTCGCTAAGGGGTTAATACATACACTGTGCATCTCAACTCCTACCTCCAAAGCAAATCTGTTTCAGTAGTCATGCAAATCTAAATGGGATAAATCTCCCCCTGCCACACATTATAAGTATGTTGCAAGCCACTGAGAAATTCCATGACCACCTTCTAATGATGATAAAGGCAGATTGCTGGTCATATTTGCATTGGGAAGGGTCAGTAGGACGGTAGCAATTGTCCAGGCATTTTAGTGAATTAATAATAATTGTTTATGTTAGGTTTAATTGGAGTACTAAAATAATATGATTGTAGTTGAAAAAAATTCAGTTTGACATGCAAAAATGTATTTATGAATGTAGTTTAGTTGTGCCACATTTTCAGTTCAGTTCAGTTCAGTTCAAATAGCTTTATTCGATCACTAGTATCATAAAAGCAATGTGCAACAAACGTACAAAAACGTTAAAATTATACAGTGATTCACATCAAGTTAAAACATGATTAAACTAGATTTTTGAGTTGCTAAATTTATGAGAGGTTATATGTAAAAAGAAGGATACTAGTAAGGGAAATAAGTCCTGGGTGATTTTTAAGAATTGAAAAAACAAGAATGTATAAAATCTTAGAGGAAGAGGCACTAAAACACCACCAAGCAATAATATGTAAAACGTGGGTATGTAAAAACTATACAGAAACACACACAAACAAGGAGAATATATCTCAAGATAGGACACTCTATTTTTAAAAACACGTACGTTCCTCCCAGAGGTTCAAAATTAGTGAACTCTTCAACGTATTGCAATAAATGTAAGATAGGGGAGGAGCTGCCATTATTACTTGTCACTCGGCATATGAGAGCCCTTCAAAGCTTTGTGTCTGATAATCCAGGCGCGACTCAGAAACTTAGCCACCCCACAAGTAAAAAGCATAAATTTGCCATATTAGTTAATATGGATGCTGTTTGTTGCTGTTTATTCCACTCCTGTTCTTCCCCCCTACAATCCTCTATCACTGGGATGCCTTCTCTCCACACAGGCTCTTGAGAACAAGAGACAAGCTGATATCAAAGAGTATTTTTCCAATATTCATGTATTGTGAATGAATTTTCTAGTGTTTGTTAACAATTTGTAACACACGAAGGTCTTTCCGTTCTGCTGTACTGTATGTTGCAAGGCTTAGCACTCTTCGGCTGGTGTAGGCTTATTTTTTAAAATATGTTGCATTTATCTATGACAATGTGTTGCTGAATTTTGAGCCGTCATGCCATATAAATGGCATTCCTCTGTACCACTTTAACTGAGATTTTTGTAATAAAACCCCTTAACTTTTCCACTGATCTAGAACTCAGTTATTGAGTGGTCCAAGAAAATTTATTTGCAACTCTGCTAAATTATTGTTGTTTCCGGTTGAGGATGGTGTCCTTAATCGCAAAATCAAGGGTGAAGGAGCGGAACATCTAAGGTAAATTTGGGTGATCTAAGTTTTAGGGTGCATTAAATTTGGGGTTCAGGGTTCTGCTCGCACACTTTCATCCTCTAATATCAATTAAGGCAAACTGTGGGTCATATCTTTGCAATGGGAAGGTCTAGCAAGATGGACACAAATATTCTGGAATCAGCAACCATAGCCCGAGACATTGCAATGAACCTTAAATTGAAGGGGTAGTTTCATTATTCCTAGCTAGCTCGACTTTGCAGGCTTTCACCTTCTAATGCTGATTAAGGTAGATTCCGGGTCATATCTTTACGAACAGACGGTCAGTACAATGGGACCAAGTACCCAGGAATCAGCAAGGCTAGGCGGGACATTGCCACCAGCCTAAAAGTAGTAATGGGTAGTTTTATTTTTCCCTAAAATGTGACTTCAGGGCCGAAATCCAGAATCCAGAACAAGGCAAACAAAGGTTTTGCTCTCCCAGTGCATATTTGAGCTGCAGTAACCAGCAAGCACAATCAACACACCATACTGGCTGGAGCCAACAGTCAGAGAATTTAAATTAGGATTGTTTAGGACAGGCATTGACACCTATTGGCTACTATTCCTGTAGTTGAAAGGCCTCTGGCGAGAGATGAGAGTAGCATTAATGGGGGTTGCAGGAGAGAGTAAGAAGGGGCCAAACAGAGGAAACCTGTATGAAAGTCAACTTGTGAAGATAAAAGGTGTTTTTCAAAAGGCTTGGAGCCAAGAGCTGTGCTAAGATGAACAAATTGAAAACTACAAAATTGATGCCATGCTGCTGCCCTAGTCAAAACAATGGATGAAGTGTAAGTCTCCTATGTCTACATTGTCTCTTTTTTACCCTTAAATGCCACTTACTACTAATAATGACAGTGGAAGTTGTCTGTGAGGAAATTCTAAAAGGTCAGGAGTATCCCTCCTTATGTAAACTAAAAAGACTAAGGGTCTTTGGGATTTAAGAAAAGTTTTTAGCTCTATGGAGTGGTAAGGATATTAGGGTAACATGTGACATACTGATCTGCTCTTGAGGTGTCGGGGAAGCAAACGACCAAGAGCCTAGTTTCTCATCCTCACATATACAGAATATGGCTCATTACATCGCGATGTATTACATCGCGTGCTTTTACAATGCGGTCGTTACAACGACCCTGTTGTTAGTACGCGATGCATTTACATAGCAAGTTATTACAACGACTTGCACTAGGGGGCGCGCTGGACTTAGGAATAGTATTAATTACTATTCCTACTCCAGTTTGCGCAACAGTAGGGAAGGTGTTGGAATTAATTTCCAATACCTCAGCGCCCCTAGTGCAAGTCGTTGTAATGACTTGCGATGTAAATGCACCGCTTACTAACAACGCGGTCGTTGTAACAACCGCGTTGTAATGGTAGCGCGATGTAATGACAGCGTTGTAAACGCTGTTTCCCGTGCAGAGTGCCAATCTGGCTAGAGTCTGAGCCACAATCTGGCTAGGGCTCGTCCAACTCGTGATCATCTGCCTTTGGGAGTCTTTGGGAATCTTGGCCATTTAAATACGGTTTATTTCCTGCTCAGGTTGACACCCTTGATTGCTATTCTACTTCTGTTCTTGTTTATGAGGTGCACATATTCAGCAGTAGGCAGTATCATTGCATTTAAAGATTGCATGGCTATTGGGGGCGTGGCCTAGCGATCCATCATGGTGGACGCGTGCTAGGCGAGTTCCGCTCAGCCTACATGTAATAGTCTTAATTTATCCTGCTTCCCCGGTTTTACTGGGCGACTGCATCACACCCCGTGTTTAGCGCGGCGGTGGGCTACATTTCAGGGCCCTGATTGTGGTTGAGACGGCGACTGGGACGCTGGGGCAGCGGTGGCCTACACCTCGGCCGGCGTGGCATTGGAGCTGAGGCGGGGCCTCTCGGGTGGCTGCGGTGGATGAAGAGGTCGCGTGCCGCGGTGTTGAAACACACTGCGGCGGGTGAAGGTGCCCGTAGCATCAGAGGGATTGCGGTGGAGCTGTGGAAGTCCGGGATTGCCTGCGGACAACCGGTGAGCGGCCTTGGCTCCCTGCCCCTCCCCCCCGGTTCAGCGGCCTCACGTTCGGCGGCCGCATCGGGTCGCGCAAGCCGCGGGGGACTGTGTGTTGGCTGCGGGCCTGTGGGGGCACCTTCAGAACCTGGGCCTGTGCGGTGAATAACGGCTGATTGCGGGGGCCCCGGAGGTGGTCGTGAAGACCGGGGAGGGCCCCCGTGCCCCTTTGTCGTGGAGCGACGTGTGTGGAGGCTCCGGATAGTGCTGAGGGGACTCCGGATGACGTTTCTGCAGCACAGGAGAGGCGCAGAGAAGCTGCGGAGATCCGAGATCACCTGCGGCCACCCGGTGAGCAACCCTGCCTCCCTGCCCCTTCCCCCCTTCTGGGCCGGCGGCCTCGCGTTCGGCGTCCGGATCGGGTCGCGCGAGCCGCGGGGGGTCGCCTGATAGTTGTGGGTCTGTGGGGGCACACTTGGAGCCCGGGCCTGAGCGGTGAATGCTTGATGACTGTGGGGGGCCCCGGAGGAGACTGTGAAGACCGGGGGGGAGCTCCTGTGCCCCCTTCTCGTGCGGTGACGTGTGTGACAGAGCAGCCCTGCTCAACTGACGACGTGCGGGGTGTCCTGATTTAGGGACTCAGCCCCGTGGCCACGAACGATAGCCGCTTTGAGAGTTTGTGACGCAGACTGGCTGAGAGGCATGGCGGCTGGACACTGAGGGGCTGGGGCACTGCCTGTGTGGGAAGTCGGGTTGTCAATTACCCAGGAGGATCATTGGGTGCGGAGTGCCCTGGGGCTCCTGTACGGAGTGCGCTGCCTACCGGGCCCCTGCTGGAAGTGGGACCCATGGCCTGTGGGAGGCCTATGCTGATAGAGGCCTGTTCTGTGGCACCGGCTGCTGCCCCCCGCGGAATCGTGAGCTGAGGCCCAGGGAGGAAGAGGTCGTGGGCCTGATAGTGGACGGCTTACATTGTGGTTGTTGTTCTGGTGGATTGCCGAGCCTGGTGATTACCCCAGGCACTGGAGACGGGTGTGGGCCATGAGTTATACTTGCCCCGCTGGCTGGAAGCTGCAAGGGGAGGAGCGGTGGGGCACCCATTGGGGGGGGGGACACGTCTGTCCGCGGAGGTGGCCGGGTTAGTTCCCGGTGCGGCTTGTGGGCAGGTGGTCTCCGTCCGAGCCCGAGCACCCCTAGCTGACCAGTGTTGAACAGAGTTGGGCCAGATACTCAGGTGGGTCGCAGGCCTCCCCACCATATCGGATTGGTAAGACTGGGATAACTTACACGAACTGTACGGCGAGCTGTGGTGTGACCGTCCTGGGAGGATACGCTGCTGGGGGGCGACCATGACGAAAGATAAAACGGGGGGAGGTTCTGTCAAACAGAGCACGCTGGACAAATTCACCAGCCCTGGGGCTGCTGTGACCGAACATGGAGGAGCGACTGGGGGCATGCCGGATAACGCGGCTCTCATGGCAGCTATTACACAGTCCAGGGATGTTTTGGATGCCAAAATTGGAGCAGTCGGCTCCGACGTCATGCTCCTTCGGCAGGATTTGCGTAATGCGGTGGGGCGCATCACGGAGGCCGAGACCAGGATTTCTGGGGTGGAGGATACCGTCGCTACTCTACAGAAAAACGTTGCTTCGTTGGAAGCAGTCCAGCGGGGCCTGGTGACACGAGTGGAGGATGCAGAGGGCAGGGCCAGACGGAATAATCTCCGCTTTGTTGGTTTCCCCGAGGGCTGTGAGGGGGGAGACATGGAACGGTTCCTTACCCTCTGGCTTGAGAGCTGGCTTACCCCGGAGTCCTTGTCCCACTGCTTTGTGGTGGAGTGTGCCATTGGAGCCCTGACGCAGAAGCCACCACCAGGAGCCCGGCCGAGGCCTGTTATAGCTAAACTATTGAACTATCATGACCGTGATGTTATCCTGAAGCAGGCCAGAACTAAAGAGCCATTGATGTATGACAGTGCCCGTATTCTTGTGTTCCCAGATTACACGAGGCTGGTTCAACAAAAGAGACAGTCATTTTTGGCAGCTAAGGCTCGTCTACAGGATTTGAAGCTCCCTTATGCCTTGCTATACCTGGCCAGGCTGCGTGTGCTTTACCAGTCACGCACCCACTTCTTTGATTTGCCCGAGGATGTCTTTCACTGGACGGATGAGACGGTGAAAGTTCGACCTCACACACCGCCCAGGAGGGAATCGGACTCATCGTCCAGTGATGTGGCTCGGAAGCCGCCAAAGCCTAAACCCAAAGGAAATAGACGCTCCAGGTCCAGACGTCGATCTCAATCCTGCAATGATCCTAGAAGGGCCGCGTCGATGCAGGGGACCTCAGCCTCATAGACATTGTTGGGACCCCCCCGGCCGGGGGGAATTGAACACTACTTGCCCAGACCGGTGGAGCACGAATGAGGGCCAGTACCTTTGCCGGACCTTTCTTGACAGAGGGAACGCCTGCTGATAATGGGCTGGAAGTTGGGGATTCACTGGCGGGGGTTGGCAGGGTACTCCCATTGGGGTTTGCAGGCCGCCCCCGTCGCGACAGATACTTCAGCGGTTTTGAGGTATAGGGTGGGGGGTGGGGGGCAGTTGGGTTGTTTTTGTTCTCTAATTGCACTATGTCACAGCTGTACAGAGCCACCATACACACACCGGGTGTTCAATCACCCATTTTTAATAGCTACAAGGGTCTTTGATGGCGGTCCCATCGGATAGAATGCGAGTCCACCCTGGTACTCTCTGGATAGTGAGCTGGAATGTCAGGGGGGCTTTAGATAAAGTCAAAAGAGGGGCCATACTCCAACAGGCTAAACGCTCTCACGCAGATATCCTGATGTTGCAGGAGACGCACTTAATGGGGACGAAGGCATTATGCTTTCTCCGTTATGGTTACATTCAAGTGTTCCACTCCGGGTTCATAAGGGGATCTTGCGGGGTTGCGATCCTGATCCATCGCAGGGTTCCTTATCAGCATACTAAAACGTGGACGGACACTCAGGGTAGATATCTCTTTCTCAGGGGTACCCTTTATGAGGAGCAGGTGGTTCTGGGATGTGTCTATGCCCCTCCGCCGCTGTCCTGGGTGTTGGTTGAGCGACTTATGACCCTGTGGGCAGATATTCCAGACGGGCTGGCCATAGTTGGGGGTGATTGGAATGATGTGATGGACGTGGCCAGGGACAGATGGAGACCGGGGGGATGCTCTGATGCTCGTCCGACTACTAAATTGTATTCCCTGGTGACTGGACTGGACTGGGTCGACCCTTGGCGTCGGTTGCACGGAGAGGAACAGGGCTACACATATCTCTCGGCAGTACATGATTCATACTCCCGGTTAGATTATATATTTGTACCTCTGGGGGCTGCCGGCAGAGTGGTGGTGGCTGACATCCTCTCGCGGGGCTTGTCGGACCACTCACCTGTCGCTCTCACTTTACAGTTGGGCCCGACACAGCAGCCTTTTAGATGGCGCCTATCAGTCTGGAACTTGCAGAATGAGGAGTATAGGGCACATATTGAGCAAGCCATTGAGAATTACCTGGAACTCAATGTGGGATCGGTGGCGGGGGCCGAACCCCTGTGGGAGGCCTTGAAACCCATCATATGGGGAGTTGATATTTCTTTCTGCTCGGCAGCACGTAGAGCCCAGGAGTCGCTTTTGAAATCAGAGGCAAATATTATAGAACTTGAGCGCTGTAGCAAGGGGAAGGGGGAAGTCGGTTGCGTTGCCAGCTACTTCTGGCACAGAAGACACATGCGGACCTCCTGTTGGACGAGGCCCGTCTGGCGTGGTTGGCTACCCGGAGCAGGATCTACCAGTGGGGGGATAAGTCTAGTAAGTTGCTCCATAGATTGTGCCAGGGAGTCTTGCGCCCTCAGGTTCTCCCAAGTATATCGGGCCCGGACGGAAAGCCTTTTGGGACCCCTCTGAGATTGCTGAAAGCTTTGCAACATATTTTACGGAACTGTATGCTCCTAGGGAATGCCTGCAGGAAGACATGATCTGCCGCTTTCTTGATGATCTTCCGCCCAAGGCCCTATCTGATGAGGCACGTATGGAGCTTGATCTCCCACTCACGGAGGAGGAGCTGGGCGCTGCCCTGGGGGACTTGAACTCTGGGAAAGCCCCTGGTCCTAACGGTTTCCTGTGTGAATATTTTAAGAAATATTTCCCGCAGCTGGGGCCCCACTTCCTTAGAGTGATAGATGACGCAAGGGAGTGAGGATGTCTTCCCTGTGACTGGAGACACGCAGAAGTGGTCGTGTTCTATAAGCCAGGCCGACCCCCAGACCAACACGCCTCGTATCGTCCTATCTCCCTGCTGAACGTGGAGGCCAGAACTTTGGCCAAAGCTTTGGCCAATCGCCTTCGATCCCATATCACTACTCTGGTACACCCTGATCAGGCTGGTTTCATGCCCCAAAGAGCAAGGCGCCATAATATTCGCCGTGTACATGTTGCCATAGCCGCCATTCAGGGATAGGGGGAACAAGCTGCGCTGTTATTAGCGGACATGGATAGGGCGTTTGACTCCCTCAGCTGGGTATATCTATTTGCACTCCTGCACCGCCTGAATATTGGCCCACATTTCCTGTCCTACCTGACACTGCTTTACACTGATCTTACGGCATCGGTGCGCACTGCAGGCTCCACTTCCTCCACATTCTCCATCGGGCGTGGCACCCGTCAAGGTTGCCCCCTGTCACCATATATGTTCGCTTTGGCGATGGATCCCTTGGCTGCCTGGGTGCGGATGGATGCACAGGTGGCGGGCTTTGAATGGGCGCACAGGCTCTCGGACCGCATCGCATTATATGCCAATGATGTATTGTTCTTTTTAACAAATGTCAATAGGACGGGTCCGAGGCTGCGCCGCATAATGCAAATCTTTGGGGAGTCATCGGGATTATTCATGAACCCCCGCAAGTCCACCTTGTGGGTGTTGGGGGATGCGGCGAATCTGGAGCCTTGGGCATCAGCGGTGCAGGTCACTACGGGGGGGGGTGAAATATTTGGGTGTATTTTTATCTGACTCGCCCATTGTGTCTTGGTACAGAAATATTGCTCCGGTATGGGCACGAGTGCGGGAGGATCTTAAGGCCTGGTCACACATGCCCTTGTCTATTTACGGTATATCGGCCATTTTTAAGATCATTTCGCTGCCACGCCTGCTGTATCAACTACAAAATCATCCGCATCCGGTCCCTCCCAAATGGTTCCGGCAGGTTAATGCGGCAATTTCTGTGGGCGGGAGGAGCATCTAGGGTCGCGTTGCGAATGTGTTTCCAGTCAACGTACTGTGGGGGGCTGGCCACCTCGGATATTCAATCCTATTATATGGCCTTGCACCTGCTCATATTGAACGAATGGTGGTATGGAGATAGAGCAGACCCCGCGTATGCAGTTGAGCGGCGGTGTATGGGGGACTCTACCTTGCATACTATCTTATACTCGGCACCCCTGCGCAACTCCATGCTGCCGGTCACTAGGGTTGTGTTTCAGATATGGAAACAGGCCCTCAATAAGATGGGGTGGTGGGACAGATTGACGAGGGAGACCCCCCCGTGGCATAATTGGCGATTGCCACAATTGGCTGCCCTGTCGGGATTCCGCGGTTGGGACAACATTGGTATCTCTACCCTGGGAGACGTAATTCGGGGTACGGTCTTGAAGTCCTTTCAAGATCTTCAGCGGGACTTCCAGATGCCAAAGACTCAATTTTATAGATACCTTCAATTCCGGCATGCTATCTCCCCCAGTCTTGCGGGATTGGAGACCCTTCCTGAATTTAGCCCGGTCGAGGCTAAAGTGTTTATGGGAGATCTCCAGGACCATAAAATCTCCAAAATTTATCAATCACTGGTTACACATAGCTCCACCACGCTCCAGAAACTCAGAGAGGCTTGGGAGGGGGATCTAGGCCCATTGGAGGGGGAGGACTGGACAGAGGCGTTGGCCTCCCTGTGGGAGGCTGCAATTGCGGTGCGCCTGCGCCTCATTCAGTTCAAGTACCTTCATCGTGTATATTATACCAGAGTCAGGCTATGGAAAGCTGGCCTTGTTGCCTCCCCTGTATGCTTAAGGTGCGAGTGGGAGGAAGGAACTCTAATGCACACGATATGGCACTGCTCAGCCCTTGCAAAGTTTTGGAGAGGCGTTATGGCTTGTCTCACAGAAGTATTGGGCTGGGACCTCCCCTCCTCACCACAGCTGGTACTCTAGCATCTTATAGAAGGGGTTGGGGGCAACATCTATAAACGCCATCTTATGTTATTAGGATTTACACTGGCAAAAAGAGACATTGCAAGGTTATGGAAAGCATCTGTTGAGCCTTCTCTGTCCGCTTGGAAGAATGGTCTGGACTTCTGTATGGGGTTGGAAATCCCAATCTTCACGGCAAGGGGATGCCCGCAAAAACAATTCAAAATTTGGAAACGATGGGCGGACTATCGGGGCCTGCAGTTGGAGCCGTTATCTACTGCAGATGCCATGGACTCAGGTTAACTATTCAACTACATGCAACAAGGAACTAAAGGTGTGGCAATATATTTTATATATTGGTGTGGATGTAGGAGTGGCGAGCAGGCTAGGGGAAGGTTATAGTGCAATGGGAGGGGGGTTCTTATGTTGTGGTTCTTTTGTTTGTATTTCCTTTCTTTTCTTCTGGAACGTATAATCTAAATGTCAAAATCATGACTATGTAAGTTTATTGTGGCAGAAGTCCTCTGGGGTACAGAGCTCTGCATTATATTTGATACTTGACAAATAAAAGCTGTTATTAAAAAAACAAAAATTGCATGGCTATTGCTCGTCACCAACTCCAATTCTTGGTCTTTTAGCATCCTTTTACTCAGTCAACTCTATCTCGACCTGGCGCACGTTACCATATGTATAGACTGTCCTGTCTACAGTGTTTATTTTTTGTGGATTTCAGTAAAGCTTTCTTGGTGTTTTCCATGCCTTTATAGATCAGTGCTTATCAGTGTTTATTCAGTTGCTTAACTCCCAAACTAGACAGAACATTTATTTTTTAAATGTTTACAAAGCATGATTATTTTGCAGCGATTGATATGAAGCACACATTTAATTTAAAGAAGAAGTAATACAGCGTATGTAGTGTCATCCCATTGTCAGTGTCCAATGCACTACTGTTAGACTGTTTCAAGCATCGGAGGTCTGTGTATTGTATTAGAGTTTCTCACTTAAGCCCAAGTCTCATTACCCTCTCTCATATCTCATTACCTATCACACTCACTCATTCAGGACTCAAGGGCTGATTAGATCTCGGCGGATGGTTTACTCTGTCACAATGGTGATGGACATCCTGTCCGCCGACATATAAATCCCATAGGATATAATGGGATTTATATTTTGGCGGACGGGTTATCCGTCACTGTTGTGACGGAGTAACCCATCCGCCGAGATCTAATTCAGGCCCTCTGTCTGGTTTACAGGACTACTAATGGATTTTAAAAGTAAGGGTGATATGTTAAAATGTTTAAATAACCACATTCCTGGACACAGTGTGGAGTCATTCACCTACTCCTTACCAAATATTATGTAGGGGTGGTCGACCCTGCCAAAAGTATAGTGCCTTGTGAAACCTTTAAAGTTTTGAATTACATCAGATTAATTAGTAGCCCTGAAACGTTGTACTTTAAGCATGCTCACCTTTGCTTTTCTGTACTCTTTGCTGGCTAGATGAGGGTGATGTTGCTGTTGTGTTGATATTCATAGCTGCCAAGTGTCCCCATGGCAAATGTCTCGCATTAAGTCAACCCTGAGGTTTTAATAAATATCACATTACATTCTGGGACTTGAGAGATTGCTGTTAGCTTAATAGTTATAGGTTCAAAAACCCCAGCAGTAAAGTGCAGTTGGGTAATAAGTCAGGATTAGCCAAAAGTATCACAAATGACAATGAGACACTGTGCAGATATTCATTTTGTTGCCATATGAAAGGTCTTATGTCATGTTTTTACCACTATCCCATATGCAGGTTCACATCACTCTTTTCAAACGCACCAGTCACTACACCTTGCATTGAATGTTTAAAGCCTGGGGTGTTTGTCAGTTCACCCACTTTCAACACTGACTTGTTAGAAAAGAAGTTTGATGTATCAACGAATTGTATTCATTCTGCGCCTGTGAGTAAATGTGATAGTACATATTGTCTAAGATTCTTATGAGCTAGCCATTGCACCTATCAGTGAAAGAAAGTAAACACTGTCGAAAGATCAAATATGATTTGAATATTCCAATGCATAAAATTATTGAATCAGAGCTAAATATGCTTCAAAACCCTTCACCTTTAATCCAAGCACACAAAACTAGAGGAAATAAAAGAAAGACAAGCCAATATTTTAATGACATCCCTAAACAACAAAACTCAAGCAGAATCATCTTAGACCAGTCTTTGCTTGCTGCTACCTTGTATACCAAAGTTACACTGTGTTGACCCCTTAAGGAAGAAACAAAAAATAACTCATTCTCTCTCACTTTCCTTTCTTTGAAAGGCATTTTTGTTTGCAGTTGTACAGGTGTTTAACAGTGTTTATGTTTACACTGATGAGGGCTGTTTCCCTTTTGTTGGGGCTTTACCAGCTGCTATACGTTTTAACCTAGAAGAGGATAGCATGCATATGGATTACTGGGCCTTTTCTGGTTAACCTTTGGTTTTTAGGGAAAAGACACACTGAGCATCCCTCTGTACTTATGGCCAGGCTGGTGCTGTGTATCTACCTAAATGTTTTAGTTCTTACTATAATTTGCGCGTCCTTCCTTCTCATATCATCACCCATCACACCAGTAGCCTCTATACTCCATGACATAATGACCATATTATGGTAGTCATCAAGCATGACAGGAAACGCTTCCCACATAGGTTCAAAACAAAAATGCAGAATGGAAATCTGTGTTACGTTTTTAATGGTTTTCTTTTTAATTTTGTTCTCCTGGGTATAGACTTAGGAATTTATAGTGTGTTAGTGCAGGAGGGGGGGGGGGGGCTCATTGACAGGTTATTTATTCCCCTTTGTTCTTAAGCACCTGAGAAGGTTTGTATCTCTCTCTCTCTCTGTAGGACCCTCAGGGCTCCTTCTCTTCTTGTGGATCTTCTTCAATGACCTGTGAGACACACTTTCCCCCTCAGTGTGGGTTTTTAATGAGATTATTTGGAGTCTGTGCCCCAACGTTGTTTTCAGCTCAAAGGAACCCTGCTCCCTAATTGGGTGCCCTCAGCTTTCTTTCAACAGGTACTGATCCGGCTTATTGGCTACTAGCCACCAGTCGAAAAAGAGGACTCCTTGAGGCAATGGCTCTTATTAGGATCCTGATAAATCACACTGAAGCCTGGGGCCCTGGGGTGTGCCACTCACCAGCAAAGACACATACCTCCAGGATTCACTCCACCACTTCATCCCTTAACCAGGATCATGGAACCTCTTTCCATGACGACCACGAGAGGATGATGTATAGTGCTTTAAGGCAAGAACTACCCTGCACTTTGTTTGTTTCCAATGGATTTGCTGTCACAGCAAATCCTCAGACTGGTCCACCTATCATGTCCACCAACCTGCTCCTATTTCTCTATCATTCGAGCTCCAAACTCTCCTCATAGAAAACCAGCCTGATGATTCCTTTGTGACATCATCGGGGTTTCCCTGTGTGACTACTCTATGTCCAAACCACACTTACCTACAGGTCCACCAACGCAAACAGAAAGTAATCTATAGACCCAGACCTGCTGTGACCCCACAGAACAAGGTGTGAGTAACCCAAGCAGGGTTCAGACTTGAACCACTGAATGCAAGACTATATTTACCTCATGCCTGGTTACAGCAAAATAAGTATGGTTTCTTCGTCTTTATTGCTACAGATGGTGAATTAGTAAGGGAGGCAACTGGACTCAGGTGAATTTGTACCTGCGTTATGTTAATAGCCATCTGCTAATTTCCAGTTTTAGCAACTTAAATGTGTGAGTTGCTTAACCATATTCACTGTTTGGGCAACTTGATGTACAAAAAGCCCTTGCTTCTCCTATGAGTGAGGATCTTGGAAGCATCTGTTAGTGCACCAGGGGATTTCAGCAAGCTGTTGCTTAGTTTCTGCTTCCAAGAAGCAGGTGAAGTATGTCTGGTCTAACTCAAAGGACAGTGCTACAAAAAAGTGCACCAGTACTGTGGAAACGTGTTTTACGTTGGCATAAGCTACAGCCATTTTGGCTATGGTGTCCATTTTGTTTCCTTCATAATTCCTCCATCCTCTGCTGCTCGTCTTTTTTCACTTTGCTTGTGTTATCTATTTTAGTGACTTCCTGACTCAGCTAAAACAATGTATGTGCTGAGGGTTTGTAGCTGACGGTGCACCTGGTTTTAGACTTATCTGTTGACTGTTTACCACTGCCATAAGCATTTCTGCTTCCCCCTCCCACTTTGCTGACCAAGTGGTTATTCATCTGCCCTTGTTAGCTGATAGCTATTTCTAAACTTGTTTCTTCCAATTCTGTCCATATGCTTGCACTGCAAAAAGGCAGTATATAAGGACGCTGGGTTGTGAGTTCAGGGTGCCACCTCCTGCAACACTTGAGAGTGTTGTTGGACGTGGTTCCACTTATGAGTGATTAATAAACTTATTTATTTCCAACTCCAGTGCTGATCTCTATTTTGTTGGTTTTTGAACCCGTGGACAAGAGGGTGACCCTGCACCAGTGTACCCCTAAAAAGGTACATTTCCACAATTGGCGCCCAATGTGGGGCCCCATTGGAGACGCGGCCGTCCGAAGGAGTGGTCTTGATGGAAAATTGAAATCTTACTGAGGAAGCGCACTGCACGAGGAGACCTTTGTCTTTGCAGGCCGACGTGAATTTTCCGGTTTTCCCGATTTGACCCTCCATGTGATGGCCGGTCTCAACTGGGGTTTTCTTTGGCGCAATTTTGCAGTGACCATTAGGTCGACCAGAGATCGGCAGGTGGGAGTTGAAGACTTCTGTTTGGTAAGTTCGCTGAAGCGGCACTTTTGATTTGCTTGGCCAAGATTTTGGTTTGGTTTGTTATTCATGTTTTGCAAAAAGTGAAGGCAGGTAATGTGGGGATTTTTCTCCTTATGATATTTGTTTGAATGGGTAATATTTTACATATACTTGGAAGAACATGCCTGCACTTAGTAAAATTCATAAGTGGTGATACGGAGCGCTCTTGAGTGTTCCGCCAGGCCAATTGGTAATTCGGTCTCTTCTTGCAAAGGCCTGGGGGTTTTACCCTATCTTGTTTTGGGTGGGTCTGCGGACCCCTGTAATAGGCATGCCTTCTGGAATAAGTATGATTTGGTAAAGACACAGAGTGTTTGCGAACACTCTGCCAGACCAACTGGTAATTCGGCGTATTTTGGAAAAGGTCTGGGGCTAGAGCCTGTCTTCTTGAACATGGAACAGTCTCTGGGCTGTTTACTTGTCTTGGTGCAGTCTCTGGACTGCTTTTGAGAGCTCTTTTGTTTGTAAATATGATTTACAATTGGTTTGGTTTGAGTGCAGTCTGTGGGCTGCCTTTTGTTTTTGTCCTGGTGTTGATTTGTGGTTTGATTGTGTGTTTGAGTGTCTATGAGGTTTGTGGACTGACACCAGTGGTGATGCTTGTGAAGTACTTGTTTAAGTGAGTAGCGACTGTGCTCTTTGTGTAAGGATGGCTTGCCTCAGCAAGCTGTGTTGTGTGTTATGAGTGTGTGGCCCCTTCTTGAAAATGTCTGGAATGAGCTCAATTTGGTTTGTTGTCGTCATTGTGTTCTGCAGATGCCATTGAAAGAATTACACTTTAAATTTCGAAGAATGAATAAATAATAATACATAAATAAAAATATGGTTTGATCAGAAATACTAGTAACAATGTACATTCGTTTTGACATAGGAAAAGTGCAACTTTTGAAAAATGTAAAGAAGAATGCGCGTTTAAATTACACAGTGCTTTGTATCTCTGTGCTTAAAAAGACACGTATTTTAAAAGTGAATGTAGGAATGTGCTCTCCCCCTCTATGAAAAAGAAGGGGGGAGAGACCAGAGCGGACGAAGGAGGGTTTGTTTCTGGCAGGCTTGCTCTGGCACTTCGACCTTGGAAGACATTCCGAAGGAGGGGGCCAGAGCGTAGAGAGAGAGGGGAGGCTCTGCTTATTATTTTTGGCAAAAGACCAGGCAGGTTCTATGAAGCCATAAGAGAGAAGGAGGGGCAGCAGCGTTTGTGGGCCATGTGCAGCTCCTGACACAGAGAACAGCTCTGCCATGCATACAGAATAATGGTTTCAATTTAAGGTTGCTGTGCCAGGGCCAGATGAGGCGGCAATAAAATAAAGTTTGCATTAATGTGCCATCATGTTAAACAGCACAATAGCTAAAGGAATTGGTAGTTGGTCATTGGATTAATGTTTTCTGGTTAGCTCAATGTGCTTGTACAGCAAAATTTACAAAGTGGTACAGTCCAATAGTATTGGACATGGCCTCCTTGGTGTGGTTTCCCCTAGCTATTTACCTCCTACAAGTCTGTCCATGCCCAGCTGCCAAAGGGGGTAAGTATTGTCGACAGGAGGTCACCTGCTTAGGTTACCTACTATCGAAGGGGGGTAGGAGACTAGCTCCTGGGCAAATTAAGGGTAAGCAAAATTAAGTAACACACTGTGTTTTTTGTGCTTGGTATATGTATTATTGTGTCCTTTTTTCTTGGTTTATGTGTCTATTATGTGTATTATTGTGAGCTATTCTGCGTGGCAAGTACGCAGGGCAGCTTGTTGTTGTGTACTCTCTCTCTCTCTCTCTCTCTCTCTCTGTCTCTCTCTCGCCTGCCTGAGCTGTCTAGGAACGGCCATGAGACAATCGGTTGGGCTAGCTTTAGTCATTCATTTCACAGGATGCTGTGAATATGTTCTTGAATAAATAGAGACAAAGCACCTCACCAGTGCACGTCTAATTGGCTATTAAGTAATACTGTTTGAACAAATTGTTAGAATTAACAAAATGAATAAATAAATACGCCATGTTACTGCCCCTCCTTTCTGTAAACTGATGAAATTGGAATTGGATAAGGATGAAAGGATGGGTAGAATAGACTGATGTTCCCTTATTTGACCTTTAAGGGGAACTATATGTTGGTGATTTTTGTTCCAAATTCCCAGGTGGCAACACCATTATTGTTCATGTTATTGCAGCACTACATAAGTCGCAGAGGCATCACGAGTCCCTTATCAGTTAGTCTATGTAATCGAGCTGACAGCCCTTGCTAGAGCTGGTGAATAGGTTTCTCCCCTGAATATGATGTTACATGGCCCGGATCGTGAAACGTATGATGCATATGGTTCACAATGCTAGGAAAGATGCCCATATGCCCTTAGCACACATTTTTAACCCCTTCGGTGCTCAGGACGGCCCCCGGCCGTCCGACGTCACGGTGGGCGTGTGCGGAGGACGGCCAGGGGCCGTCCGAAACACGCCCACTCATTCATTCTCCCGCACAGCGGGAGAATTCGCGCAGCGCCGAAGGGGTTATGAACAAAATGTTCTTTGCTTATTTTCTTGTCTGCCACAAACAAGTTCTGCTGGAAAATTCATGTACCTACTAGGTTATGTTTAATTTAGCAGTTATTCATGTAATATGGATCTCTGTTACATTCACAGTTTTAGAGTTTCCCGCTACACCTATAATATGAGAGCATGGTCATAAGCGCAAAACATGGTTGTTCTTATGCAAGGAAATAATTTTAGAGGTGTCTGCAGTTTGCACAATAGTGAAGGTTCACAAAGTAGAAGCTGTATCGTGATTTCTATGACTTATTAAGTACAAGTTTGTTAAAAGAATAGTTGTTTTGAAATTCCTTTTTTTTTTAGGTTCTTCAGATGAATAATATAGGGGCGTTTCTGAAATTGAATATCCTCTTTTGATTGATTATTTGTATGTTGTGTCTAAAGATTTCCGTTCTGTTCACTAACAGATATCTGCTGCCCTACAACCATTGCCAGAGGGGCCAGGATATCAGATCCAACCAGGGGACTAAGCGCAAGTCTAATTTGGAGCCGAGGTGAAGGGACCCAGCCCAGGTGTTGCTGGCCACTATAACAGCGGTGAAGCTGGAAGGCCGGAAGAAACGTGTACCCCTACCACTGTCGGATAATTCTTGGGTGAAAGACGGGGTCACAAATCAGGATGGAGAGCTGATTCCTCGCTTTGTTCCATTTTTTTGATGCCTAGCTAAGAGAGGCACAGACCGATAACAAGAGCAAGGAGGTTTTGCCTGAGGGGACCCCCTCTGAAACAAGGTTTGCTTCAGATACTCCAGTTTCGGTGCATCAGGCCTCTGAGTCCCGGTCCCAAGTGAATGCAAGTCTGCACCTTTGTTTGCTGATAAGGAGGTGCCTGGGCACACTAGGTACAATCTGCGGCTCCGATGAAAGGGCAGTGCGCCAGTAGGGCAACACAGGAGTTAGGGAAGGACTAGAGTTTAGGATACAGGTGCTGTGTCTCTGGTGCCTGTTAGATTAGAGTGAAAAATACTGGTGCACTGCCTGAGACACTGGACAGGATCATTGAGGGTGATTGCCCTATCCTGAAAGAAAGACTTTTTCCTTAAGACTGGGCCGCGATTGTTTTTCTGGGTTGCAAGTTGTGCAGCTCCACCGTGGGAGAGTCAATACTTGATGAACAATAAGAGCCTGCCTGTGAGGCTCAGACGGACACAGGGAGAAGACTCCCCTCTGGCTGGTTGTACAGTGGCTTCAATTCCCCAAGTATTTTTTTTGTTAGCAATGTACCCCTTTGGTCGTCCCATTTTTGAGGAGGAGCAGCCCTTTGCGGCTCCTCGTCCTAATTCCCATGGCCCCGTTTGGTCCTCCTGGTCCCCCAAAACAAAGATTGTTTTTGTGACAATTATTGTGCTTGCTTTAATATTCGTATTTGGAATACTGTTTTTTCTGCAAGAAAAATATCTTGTGCACACTTTGATAAGTGCTACTCCGCCCCCCCTGAACATATCATTGGTACTCTAGCCCTCATAAAGAAGAACACTGGAAGGTCTATCAAGATAATGTTTTTATTTAGACATTGCATCAGACATGTGTTGTTGGCTATTTCCAAACTGCATAAGATAGGCACTGAAATACATCAGAGCCCTGGAACTTTGACTTGGACTGGGTGGTTTTGGATTTGCTTTCTGCTTGGGGTTGGAAAATATTGACAGTTCTGTTTGTGATCATAGCCATTATTTTCTCCTGCTATCTGTGTGTTCATTACGGACCAATGCTCTGCTCACTTTGTATCTCCACCTGTGCTGCTTGTGTGCCGACTAAAGTTAATATCTGTGATACAAATGCCCGTTTAGCAATAGAACAAAAAATTTGTGAAATGATGTTAATTGATATTCACAATGTATATCATACCCCTTAGAAGGGACAAGAAAATGTCTTAGCTTATGCCAAAAGGGCCGTCTGTGGAAACGTGTTTTTACGTTGGCATAAGCTACAGCCATTTTGGCTATGGTGTCCATTTTGTTTCCTTCATAATTCCTCCGTCCTCTGCTGCTCGTCTTTTTTCACTTTGCTTGTGTTATCTATTTTAGTGACTTCCTGACTCAGCTAAAACAATGTATGTGCTGAGGGTTTGTAGCTGACGGTGCACCTGGTTTTAGACTTATCTGTTGACTGTTTACCACTGCCATAAGCATTTCTGCTTCTCCCTCCCACTTTGCTGACCAAGTGGTTATTCATCTGCCCTTGTTAGCTGATAGCTATTTCTAAACTTGTTTCTTCCAATTCTGTCCATATGCTTGCACTGCAAAAAAGCAGTATATAAGGACGCTGGGTTGTGAGTTCAGGGTGCCACCTCCTGCAACACTTGAGAGTGTTGTTGGACGTGGTTCCACTCATGAGTGATTAATAAACTTGTTATTTATTTCCAACTCCAGTGCTGATCTCTATTTTGTTGGTTTTTGAACCCGTGGACAAGAGGGTGACCCTGCACCAGTGTACCCCTAAAAAGGTACATTTCCACAGTACTGCTTAAGCTTTCAAAAGCAGACACTCTGCAAACACCAATATTAGGACTATGACTACTTAGAAAAAAGAGAGCAGAGTGTATTCACAGAGAATGCAGAACATAAACTGATGTAATTAAGACAGACCAGAGCCCTATGGTGGCAGACACCTCTTGCCACCTTTTGAGTTATAACCATAGTTTTAATAAAGGGCAATAAGGGAGCCAAAGACATTAATACTGTGCACTCCTTCAATTCCTCTTTGTCCTATTTAACCATTCATATATTCATCCTGTAAATTCCTTCAACGGTTACTACGACAGCATCAGAGTAGTGAAAGCTTTTACATGGGTCTCCTACTGTTGATAATTTCGAATTACAAATGTGCATATTTAAAATGGGTAAGCATAGAGGATGAACATTATGTTCTTCAAACTCTAGAATGTATGTCTTCAACGTGTGTCTGTAATTGTGTAGCAACTGAAATGAAAGTGAGTTGTAATTTCAATGTCAATGTTGTTGAGTTGTCACTGGTTTTGCAGTGCTTTACATTTAGACTTGTCGTTGGTACAGAGCCGGCTCCACCGCTATGGCGGAGGAGCGTCGACCCACAGCTTTTAAGAAGTGTGAAGAAGAGAAACAAAAATGATATTAAATTCAAGTTATTATCATTTTATGCTTCATGATGTGTTCTGCTGCTTTGCGGGTGAGCAGGGCTGCTTTGCTCACGGAGTGGCAGGGGAGGAGTGGTTTGCCCACTCCTAAGTGCGCAATGACTGTTTGGTCGGCCCAACCAGACATGCGCACTTCCCTGTTCTCCATGCACGCTGCATTACAGCCTGCATTGAGAACATTCTCACCCCTCCAGCCCCTGGCTGAACGCCGTGCCACTGCGCTCAGACCAATCACATCGCTGCATTGCAGCATTGTGATTGACTTAGGGGAGGGAGCCTGGCTGCCAGCTTCCTGTTCCTGTAGCCGGAGACAGTGGAGCAGGAGCTGCAATGCGGGACCAGCCTCAAAGTAAGTTTTTTTTTTTTTCGCCTCGTCCCCATGCCCGCGCAAAACCACCTGTGACACCCCCCTATGACCCCTGCGCCTGCCCCCCCACCCGCGAGCCATGCCGGCTGCTGCTGCATTGGTAATCTTGTAACCATAGTATATGACCTGGCAGCCTTCTAATTGTGATGCTGTAGTTTTAGGCAACAGAAAACTTATAACTCTTCTCCTCAGATGTTTCAAAAGAGGCACAGGGGAAGCTTGTGGAGTTTTCCACTGCACCCTCTGACAAACAGCTTCACAAGTGTGCGCCTGGGGACCACAGCCTTTAGCCCCTAGGCCGCTATCTCCATGGAGACTGCATCCTGGCCCTTTCTTGGGCTTTCATCTTCTTCCTTCTGGGCCAGGGGTGGATGCTTCAGGCATTTTCACGCTTCACCAACTACCAGTATCTCCAGAATAGACCCACAGAGGTGCAGCTAAAGCCCCTCAACACCTTCTTCAATGGAAGAAATGACACACAACGAAAGAAATGAAGGGAAACTGGCATGTGAGCTTGTTCCAACCAAGGAGTTTTCTCCCATTCTTTTGCTTAAAATTCATTTTTGGGACCCGAAGACACTGCCATTGATGGATAGGTGATGGGTAAAGGTTTCCAGTTTCCGCTTTGCCTCCTCCATACCCTACCCACTTCACCCACACAGACTATCAATTAATTACTGAGCTTACCGTTGGGGTACGTTGATCTGCTGTCTCAGCAATGAGCCTTGTAGTGGATGTGAAGTATCAAATCTGGGTGAAATTCTCCTACTCTTCTCAAGAGGACTGTGAGAAAGACATCTTCTTTGGCTGGAAATAGTTGTTTGCGGAATCAAATGATGAACTGATTATAATATCCAATTTCTGAGTCGTGGTCTCCGTTTACCTTTCCAGTTCCAGATTGATCTTTTTATTTTACAACTCATTACAAGGTTATCATTGTTTCACCAGCTAAATAAACCATCAGATAGTTCTAACAGCATTCAGAGGAGGAAATAACAGAGGGCTTTGAGGAACTTGTTCAAATCGTCCACATATACTGACCAAAATAAGGAGATTTGACTCCCCTTTTCCAATCATGAAACTTCATTTCCTGTTGGGCTTAATCTTATTTCATCAAACGGCCTGGGAGGCCACAACCGCAACACAATGGCTGTCTTTTTTTGTGGGAGGGGTACAGGTTCAAGCTTCTAGTACCTTTCTGTCCCCTTTTTTCCACCCACCACTCTCATTAAGTCTATTATGAGCCTATGATAGAAAAGTGGAAACTACTGATCTTGGAGGCCACCATGTTCCAGGAAGAGAAACATATGTGCATCTCCAGCTTCTCTGCAGTAAATATTAGACTGAATACTGGCTCTCGGAACCTCATTGAGCTCCACCAGTAGAACCTCTTCACAAAAAGATTGCCAATTGTCAACTTCAGTCACATCCTGGAGTTACGACATACAGAAAGCTCTTGTGCGATGCTGACCTTGGAGGATGCCTACTTTCACTTTCCTGAGATTTGTGGGTCTGGGATCAGTAAAAGGTGGTCTCTGTTTGGTTGAGAACAGGTCCTTGAAACTTCACCAGTTGATGCAGGCACTTTTGTCAAGTGAATGAGTGGCAAGTCAGGGATCACTTGTCTGGGCCATAGCTGGACTCTCAATACTTTGTTTTGTCTCCGTTTATCTAGCTCATTATGTCTCTAAATAGGATGATGTTCTCTCTTATGCCCATTGCAGAAACTCTTGTTAATCAGCACAGTGCTGGACACCCAGTTGTGAGATGACTCCAATGCTTCAGCAGGCTTGGATCCATTTTCACACCCAAGAATCTGTTACAACATGGTAGTTGCACTCAGAGACCCTAAATGTCTGATGCCTTCCTGATCTCAGTTGGTACCTCTGGCCTGTTTGAGGATGCAAAGAATTGAGATACATTTTGATAGTCATTGGAATCAGAAGACAGATCCCTAGAGAATATTTATCACTGTCTCACACAAAGTCATGAGAATCTGTTCTGGTGGTCCCAGGAGGCTAACTTTTTGGGTTGGTCTCTACTTTGCTCTTACAATCTCTCAAGTTTCTGTCACCAAAATTCATCAAAGTGGTTGGGGCATGGATCTGGTCCCCCTTCAGTTGTACGGTCTGCTTCCCGTATCCCAAACATCATGCTGAAGGTGAAGGGAGTCTTTCTCACCCCAAAAGTCATTCTGCGCTTCTGTGTGCCAGGAAAGTGCTGATTCTCGTTCAACACAACAACACTCATGCTCTGTTTCAAGAAACACGGGGTGCACACTCTCAAACATCTGTTGGCTAATAATTGGCAGGCTCCCAGGATAAAATCTGCCTTAACACACTTGTTCTCCCTGACGTCTAAGTCATAAAGGCCCTTTCACACTGATATTGCTTGTTGAACCACCTTGGGTCCTGCTTTCTCAACATCCTTAATCAACATCATTCGGGACATCTACGGCTTTGACTTGAAATCCAAATCCAGCAATCTAGTTACTAAATTCTCATGCAATGCAGCGCAGCAGCCAAAATGCTGCAATGCATGAGAAGGAGAGAGCAGCACAGTGCCATATCTACAGTATATGGCACTTTCCTCCTTCCTCCTCTCTCCCTAGCTCCGGCACACAATCAGACTGTTGAGCACCCCACACATACCTTTGCACCATAGTGTAAAGTTGCCTGTGTAAGTCTAGTGTAGGTTTTGTACTGGAAGGGTATCCTTCAAGTACAAAGTACTATGCTTACAGTAATTTAAAAACGTTTCCTACTTTGTATATGTGCTCTACAGTGCAGCATACATGCAAAGTCCGAGAAGGAGAAATAAAATAATTTTTCCTTCTATCGACTATTTCAAATGTGTGCTATTTTTTAATGCAAAACCCTGTCTACTTTTTTAATAGACAGGGTTTTCCGTCAATACCTACATCACCCACAGAACACCCTTTTAGCGCTATGTAATGGAAAGCAGCACTAGGCACTGCCTTGTTCTTCTTTCAAGTGAATTTTCAAGTGAATTTCCAGCACAAAACATGTTTTGTGCTGAAAAGTAATTTGGAAAAAAAGATTTTGCATAAATTTGCGTTACCTTTGTGGCACAAACATGGAGCAAAATCTTAGTTAATGAACACCTCAGTGTCATGTCTGCTCCAACATTGAAGATAGCTCCAGGATACCTTTTAGGTGACAGTGCGCATTATAAATGTAATAAATAAATAAAAAAATAATAAATCAGGGGTCAATTTACTACATTCTCATGCAATGCAGTGCAGCACAGAGACGTTTTAAGGCATGGACAAAGTGGGCTCTGGCCCAGGGCCCCAGCCTTTCAGGGGACCCCCTGATAGAGCCAACCCTGTTCTACAGAGACTTTACCAAATGACCTTGAATGATTCTTAAACAGATTGTTTTAAATAGATTTCCTTTATTTTTAATGTGGGGTGCTGTGTGAGTCTATTACAGACATTTTGCAGAGAAAAGTTGTGTTTATGTTTTATGATACATCCATAAAACAGTTTCTTTTAGATCAAAACAGGACCTCTCATATGAGAAATGGGAGGGTCTCACAGAGATTATTTGCAGTAATATTAGTGAGCTGCTACTGTGTTTCAATATCCCTGAATATTAGATGTAAACACATTTAGAATTTGGACGAGTGCTCAGGTGTACTCAGTGACCTGGCCAAAAAGGGCACGAAAGAGCTGAAATTGGATTATACATTAAAAGTTGTTCGAATAAGTGCCCCCAAAATACGTTTAGCTCAGGGCCCCCAAAATCCTTAAGATGTCTCTGGTGCAGCAGCCACAAATGCGGCACTGCATTGTGTGAGTAGGAGAGAGCAGTACATTGCTATAACTACAGAGATATGGCACTCTCATCCTCTTTCCCTGGTTCAGTCGCACAATCAGGCTGCCGAGTGCCACACTCACACCTTTGCACCATAGGGCAAAGGTGTCTATGAGAGTTTAGATTAGGTTTTGTACTGGAAGGGTTCCCTTCCTTTACAAAATGCTATGCTGACAATAACTTTAGAAGTTTTTCTACTTTCTGATTCTGCTGTATAGTGCAGCCCACAAGCAAAGTCAGAAATGAAAGGAGAAATAAAATCATTTCTCCTTGATAACATCTATTTCAAAAGGGCATTATTTTTTTATTCAATATACCCTTTCTGCTTTTTTAGTAGATATGGTTTTATGTCAAAAACCATTGGTGGCTGCATGGGAATGCCTATGCACCACCCATGGAATGCCCACTTGCCGCAAAGGAATGAAAAGCAGCACTAGGTGCTTCTTTGCGCTACTTTCTAGTGAATTTCCAACACAAAAAGGTTTGCGTTGGAAAGTAAATAAAAAAAAAAAAAAGATTTTGCAACAATTTGCATCACTTTTGTGATGCAAACATGGCACAAGATCTTAGTTATTACACCCCCCAAAGTCTGCATCAATACTGACATGCACTTCAGTAGATCATTTGTCATGAGTTCTAAGACAAAAGAATCAATGCTGGTACTCCTGACATCAAAGGGATAAGTGTGGAGTGCTTCACCATTAACATCAGGTGGGCGGTACCAGAATAATGTTGTCAGAATATTGTCTAGCATAAATATTCTGTTATAAACATCGTCTAAAAAATATCACCCCACTGGAGTTAGTAGAAAATCAGTAACCAAAGCACGATATCTTTATAAACTACATTTTAGACCTTATTTATGTCAGACAATATTTTTGTATTCGATATCATGACAGACAATCCAGCATCAGCTCAGACTTAAACACCGATGATATCTGTGCCATTGAGAGAGGCAAATATCTCTGCTGTAAATGCTTAATAAAAAGGGTAACGTGACAAAAGTAAAACACATACAACCCGAAGTGTTTGTGAAAATGCAAAAGTAGAAAATTAAACAGGGGGAATAAGAAACAGAAAGAAAAAGAAGAAAAGGAAGGAGGGCAATAATCAAAGAGAAATGTAAGAAGAAAACAGACACATCCTGCTTTCATTCCAGTCACACCCATTCCTTCAGAACAAGACTCTTCAAGGAGTGAATCCTACACACCGTCTGCTTGATCACAGCAGAGCATGACAGCACGTTAGCCAGGTGCCTCCAACGCCTGCAACTGAAGGAAATGTGTTCTGTGTCCCGAAGGAGGCAGAAACGAATGCTAATCTTTTCTATGATCTTCGTGGCCAAGGTGATGAGCATAATTCCTTTAAGACAATGTTTACCTTGTACCTCTTCTGCAGCATCAAACTGAATGCCATCAGGTAGAGAGGACCCTTGGGATGAATCTGTACACTAAAGACAAGCCCATACCGTTTCTGCCATGATATACTGAGGACTCGGTAACAAACATTAACCATATACAAAGGATTTCGCGTGAATATACTTTGTAGTTTTATATAGCGCGAACGTGACCTGATGGTCTCGGAGTGCTTTACATGAGCGCCAGCTACATTACACTAGGACACATTATTATTATTTTTTTAAGGCATGGAGAGATTAAGTAATTTGCCCCAAATCGCAGGATGATGATTGACACAGAGATTCGAACCTGGTTCCCCAGTTCCAAAGTCAGCACCTCTGGCCCTTACACCACATCCTAGACCAATGTCGCAAGCAGAGCCACAAAAGGAAGGTTTTCTCTTATCGGCAGAGGGTGAACCAAAGAGAACAGCATAATAAAGCCCTGTACTTTTTCCTGTTTGAAAAAAAGGAGCATTATTATTTCTGACCCCAGCCTCTGCACCAGTTGTTAAACTATAGCCTTATAGCCCGCTGCGGATGGCTATATCAGTTGTTACAGGCCCTGATCCAAAGTTAAAGGCCCGAGCTAAAGGTGAAGGCCAATAACGAGGGTGAGGGCATTAACCACAGGTATAGCCTCAGGTAGAAGGGCTATAAGGCTATTAGAACATTCCACCCACTAAGGGTAGAATGTTCTAAATAAAAATGAGACAAATAGAAAGACAAACATTGGGATGTTGGAGCAGAAGGCTTATACCAGCCATTATAAGCCTATAACCACTCCATTGTCTTCAATGGAGCAGCCATTCTATGTTGAATATTCTAATACAGGATGCTCTCCAATGCTTCAGATCCCTATCTAGCCCGGACCCCATGATAGCAGATACCGACCCGAGACACCCTATAAATTACTTCAGTGACATCTCCCTATCCATAAAAAGAGTTTAGCAAATGTGAATGGTTGGACATGAAAGTGACTACAACAAAGTCGCAGATGGTTAGAGTAGCAGGTGCTGCAGCCCTTGGTAAGAAAGATTTAAAGGCAACAAAGTGAAAAGATGCAGAAGCTCCTTGCTGTCTTGAGTGATGGCAAGCACCAAGAGGCAAAGAATATCCTGCTGCAAGTTATGCTGGCACGAAATCATGCCAGGCTGAGTTCCCTAGGATTATCAGAATAAGAACCAAATCCCCATGTGTTCCGCCAGACACCGGCAGTGTGACTCAAATTTCCAAGCTTGTGCCCCGACGTAATATCCCAAGAATAAGACATATCATTCAAAAAGAGGTGATTATTGTGCAAAGGTATGGGCAATGCTTTGCAGGATGTCAAAGTGCCATTGAAGCTACACTGGGAGCTCTCTCAATAAGAAGTCCCATAACTTTCAGGCATTTCGAAGATGAATGGACTAAATATTAATTTTGCCTGTGAAGATTGTCATAGATGACCACTTTGTCAACTTTGCAAAACCTCAACGGCGGGCAACAATAAAAAAAATTTGGGGAACATTTTTTCATTCAAGCGCTTTACGTAATGGGGAATTCAGCCACTAGCAGTGAACGTTTTCAGCATTTTTTCCCTTTTATGTTATTATTTTTTCCTGCTATTTGTTTAATTGACAAAGTTCGGCTAGAACAATCTTAGCAACTTGACACAGCTCTAATTTGCAATCAGAAACTACAGATGGCGGCTATTTACTCCTCGCACTCTCCTGCATCACCCACTATAGTGGTAATCATATTTAGCAGCAACCGTACATTTGCAATCTCAAAACAGGTGGAGCCTGAAGAAGGTAACACCACAAACCAGGCTTGGATACAGCATCTCTGCAGTCCACCACACTTACATTCAGGAACATGGAATTTCTTCCACAGTGTGCCTTGGACTGTGCAAACCTCACTTCACACCATTTGGTGTTAAGAGTACTATAAATTTACGCTCTGGAAATCTATTTCTATAGCCCTTTATTTCATAATAATTATGAGCTACAAAAATATTCTTCTTATGCCTGAAGTTCAATACAGTTGCTTGAATCAGCGGTGGGAATAGGAATAGGCACGGTTTTCTCATTCAAGGAGAAGCTTTTGGGCACCAGACCCCTGCAGCAAGTCCATCCTAAAACAGTCCCTTTGCATGGTGAAATTGGCTTAACATAAGCGTATATGCTACAAAACCTCTTACCAGCAGACTGTGGCCCAAATTAGAATGAGTACACAAAAAGAAGGTACAAATTGCGCACCCGCAAGTTTGCATTATCTTGAACATGTCCTTATAGTGAAATATCCCCCAAAGCTATTTTCACTGTAGCAAGGCTGGCTGCTTCCATAGAAAACATTGATCTACATTGTTACATTTAATAAATAATAAGGGCCTGACTTATATGTTGGAGGTAACTATAATTCATCGCAACAGCAACATAGTATCCTTACCACCAACATAATGGTCCGCCCGTCAAATTTAAAAACGGACGGACCATAGTTTGGTTAGGGAGTTTTTCTTCTTGAGAGGTTGACTAGGGAGCTGTACCCAGTAAGTTGATTAACTTCAAAAGGGCCATCCCTGTCACAAGAAGATGTAGCTGACACCTGAGCCTGTCCCCTCTATTGTCCTTCCAGGCAGGCTGCCTCCAATCTTGGTGAGAGGGGGAGCTGCCCCAGAAATGGTTTGGAGAGACCACAAAGGAGGGTTTGCCCATTACCACATCCACACCTCTGGGTGGGCACAGGGAGCTCTGACCAGCGGAAGAAAGGTTTTGCCATACTGGGCTATCCCAAAATGCCGTGCAGGAGTGTTTGGACAGGGGGGAGGGATGATGTGGTATCATATGATTGATCAGAGGTGCCTGCCATCTAGAAATTTCCACCCACACATATGAATCCCTGCACAAGGGACAGAAAGAGAGCAAGACCCTGGACCTGGATGGCCACAATAAAATAATTTTGGACGGCTGGAAGGAGATGTCTCCCAATGCCCGTGATGGACTAAGAACTGTGCCTACAGCTGACCTCCAGGACTAGATGTGTTTCTCTAGGCCCAGTGGTGCTGGCTCCCTTTGTCCCCTGAGGACCAGTTGAGGGAAGACTCCACTGCTTCCCAGGTACCCTACAAGATGACCAGGAGTCCATGGGACCTGTGGAGAGCAAAGCAAAGGAGAAGGCTGGAACTGAGAGCCAATGAAACCAGCTCCTCTGTAGAGGCCAGTGCACCTGTTGAAATTGCTCCTAGTGAATAGAACTTGCAGCCAGGAGCACAGTGAACCCAAGAGCAAGAATATCGACCCAAAGGAGCCTGAGTTCTTTACCTTTGAAGATGCCCATTTACACATAATTGTAGAGAACACTGTCCTATTGTCATGGCGTTGGAACCATTGGCAGCCTGACTACAGAGGCACCATAGCCACAGGGGCCTCAACTTCACGGCCCGAAGGCTGTTAATGTGCCTGTACACTGCTGATATCATGCTGTATGTCCGAGAACCTCAAACAAACCTGGCCCCTGTCATTCGTGAAGTCATCAGATTTAGTGGTTATCCGGCTATTCATATCCACTGGGCCAAATCTACTCACCACAGGCACAAAGTAATTCGATTCTGAATACCCACTGGAATGGGCCTCTGAACCGATAAGTTACCTGGATATATGGTTCAGCCATCACCTGGCGAACTCTGGAGAGCCAGCTATGGCCAGGCCATAACATGGTTAGAGAAGCAGCTAACGTCATGGACTCGGTTGCCTCTGAATGTCATGAGGTGAATCGCTATTGCGAAAATGGTCGTCTTACCCAAATTCTTGTATCTATTTCTAAACCTTCCGATCCCGCTCACCGCACATTTCTTCAGGCGATTGCGCTCCAAACTTGTAGCCGTGGTTTGGGCTTGCAAGCAACCGAGGATTACATTTTAGATGCTCACTCTGCTGTTTTAGCAGGGGGGCCTAGGCGCGCCAAACATGACCCTATATGCACTATGCATGCAGGCCCAATATATCAATTTCTGGCTTTACGCCACATGCTTTCAGCCTCATAGAGAGGTGGAGGTGGACCAGATAGCTTTGTGCGATCTGGAAACAGTACTCTCCCAACCCTACAAGCCACCGCATGCAGAAATTAATACAGTGGAGTGCACTCGCTGGGCGTGGGATGACATGCGGTGTCGCATCTGGCTCCCTTGCATTTATGCTCCCTCCATCCCCACTTGCGTGCAACCCCATGCTGCCGGGACTGCAGGATGACGGTGCTAGAGTGAAAGCACACAAGCAAGGTCTCACTAGATTTGCAGACATATATCTTGACGGCCAATTCCTACCCCCATTTGTGGCAGACGAACCCCCTGCCCCATAGCACTTGACGTTCTTCTTTACCATCAGCTCCGAGCTACCTGCAGTGAGTTACATGACACATTCCCCACTCTTCTCCTCATAGAACACACACCTGAACACATTCACCAACCCCTCCCCTCACAGGATAGTCACTCGATTGTATACTGAAGTGCAGGAAAAGACTCCAGTGCACAATCTGGTGGCTTGTGCTTCCTGGGAACCTGACACTGGCACTCCCATCACTGACGCACAATGGTCGTATTGCTGTGGGCAAACTGCAACCCTCTTACTCAACTACAGACTTCAGCTCATTCATTTCAAATTCCTGCACAGGCTGCACCGCACCCTGGAACAACTGCTTCGCCTGAGGTTAGCCGAAGATTCACACTGCCTGTGCTGTGCAGACCCACGGGCCTCATTCCTCCATCTTGCCAGGGAGTGCCCGCGGGTGGCGAGCTACTGGTCTGAAGATTACTAGGTCCTGATTCAGATCACTGGCCACTCACTACCACAGACGCCACTGGTTGGTCTATTGGGATATGTTAAGGACGCCCCTCATGAGGTCCAGTGCCTCACAGCCATGCTCCTGAATTTGGCCAAACAACGGATCGCTGTGCACTGGGGAAGGCAGCCTGCACCAAGGGCTGAGACCTGACTACAAGATGCAGTTTATTGCCAGGAGCAGATTTTCACCTACTGGGAACTCATACCACACTGTGGGGGATTTGCCAAATGCAGATCTCTCCAATTTACTCAAAGGTGCTGCCAGCCCCCCCAGCAGTCTGGCCCTTGACCACTCACACATCTGATGCCCTGCGCCTTAGAGTGAATAGAGGTGTCATGCCTATGTACAGTAGACACCTTTCTGCTGGGATGTTGATGCAATGATTTATTATGTTTTACAATGAATTTATTGCTGTTTTAAACATCTCTCTGCTGGGGTGACAATACAATGATTTCTTGTACATTTATATAAACTCACTACCGTGCCTTGCATTTACCCTCTCTCCCTTGTTCCTCTTCTCCTCCTCTTTGGATGCTGTTGTCTTGTTATTGCTATATTCATGAAATGTTAATATACATAGTTTTTAAAACAATAAAAAAAACTGTACAGGAACGGAACACAGTGCTCTGTTGCTACTTTTTGAAATTACGTATGGGGTGTGCTCGGTCCTCGGAGTTGGCACATATTCATATACTCCATTTTCCCAGGCAGGGGCATGTGTTGGGCATCATACTCAGATTCATTCTTGTACAAGGGACCCAAGGCCTGGCACGGTAATGATGGATCCTGGGACTCTAACGCTGAGACCCGAAGCACAGAAGCTTTATGGGCAGAGGGGGCCAGAAGGCACTTCGCTACACTGCTCGCCAGCTGTGCTGCTTGTGGGCTAGGAGCGGAAGGATGCTCATGCTCTCTCCGCCCAAAGGAGGCTAGCACAAGGGGTGCTAGTGGGGGCATGGGAGATTTGGGTCTTCCCCCGGTAACCCCAAACATTACTGGAGGCTGCTGGTGCCCTGTGTGGGACCTGTGAAATCATGGGACACAAGGACTCAGGAGCAAGTGGCGTTGCCACTATTAAAATATTTATGGCTCTATGGAGGGAGTGTCCCATAATTCATTGTGAGGAGGCCTATTTAGTATTTACATATTCTTATTTGTTGTGGTATCCCAAGGAGTGATGTGGCACCACCAACATATCTATAAAGTGTAGTTGGGGCTGCAGGGAGTGCAGCAGCCCCACAGTAAGGATTTAAAGGACTTAACCTTATTTTTCCCAGGTCATAGGATGCATGACATGGGGAGACATTTTTTAAGCTATTCCGGAAATGGGGCTTGCTGCTCTTCAGCTCAGGAGTATAGGGACCTCTGGCCATTACTCTTATAGCTGCATTTAATGTGTAGATGAATTATTCTGAAAATGTTATTTTGTGGGTTGAATGTGTGAATGAAAGATTCTGACAATGTTACTTCGATATACAATACTTTATTCAAAGTCTTTTATTAACAACAACAACCGTTCAGTGGTTTTAATAATGATAATGATTACATTTAAATAAGCATGTTGATTCTATTGGTTACTAATGGTGACCTCTTGATTAAAGCAAACAGACTTGTCTTATACATTGATCTAGTGACCCCTTGACAAAGCCAATAGGCCTGCTTTATTTAAAATGACACTCCCTTATATTGTGTTGTTACATCTGGTATAGGTAGGGGTATTGTGCTTAGGGTGTCCTAACCCTCCAGGGGTTAAATGTGATTTTAGAATGTTACCAAAGGTATTTCCATCTACCTTATGTATATATTTGCAAATTAATACATAGTATTTAGTAGTGTGTTTTTGTGATAAATGTACTTTTCCTTTTTAAATAGAAAGCACTGACTGGACAATAATTTATTGTGTTGTTACTGTGTATTATATACACCAAGGGGGGCACAGGGAGCTAATAAAGGTCCAGTGCCCAAGCTCCAGAACACATAATCACTAAAACAAGATTGTACTGTCCCTGTCAGATTAGAAAGGAAAAAAGACTACATTGGGAATCCCAGGGGAGCCTAAAGATTAGTTCTTAGTGTCCTCACACATCCAAATGGATGTAATGCTTCATCATAGGGTGTGCTCCTCATAGGGCCGGCGCTGCAATGCACTACAGGCCCCACAAGAGGGCTCTTTATCGGAGATCTTTTTAGTTTTTAGCTGTAAATGATGCAGGTATGAGTGAGGATGTGAAATGTGAAGGGTGGAGTGGGTGCAAAATGGGGTGTAAGATGAATTAAAACTGTCTAAGGGGTGCCATGCTGTTTTTAATGTGTTGGCTCCCTTGGCAGAGTTAAAAACAATGAGAATGGGCTATCATAAGTAAGATGAACCACCAAGATTTACAAATTTAATTAATTTTGTGTCTCAGGTCTCATATAGAATAGAAACAGTATAATATACATTTATTGCACCCGTTTTGGCCAAAAAACTGTGCTAGAGGTGGCCTTTAGGGCCAGGTACTCAATCTCTACCATATGGGAGGCCATAAAGCAGGCTTCTCCAAAAAGTAGCTCATGAGCTACTGGTAGCTCACCAGCTACCTGTAAATAGCTCTTGTGTGTGCAGCCCAGTGTACCAAATTTGAAGCTTTTGCTTGGTGAATAAAAGTATATATACTGCGAGAAATTGGGATACTGGTTGAGGGGGGTGGTGAAACCCTACTTAGTCAGCAACCACAATCCTTGTCAGGGTGAGGCACAAGCAAACCCCAAATTGACCTGTGCTCAACCCTCATGTAGCTTGGCACAGAGCAATCAGTCTTAACTTAGAGGCAATGTGTAAAGTATGAATGCAGCACTTCAAACAGTAATAAAGTGAAACACAACACAAGAAAAATTCCACACCAATTTATAAACATAGAGCAAAATCTAATAAATAAATCAAGACCAAAACAACAAAAATCCAAGCTGTAGAACCGGAGTTAAGTCATTTTAAAGATTTAAGTAAAAATAGCACCAAAAAGCCCAAAGAGCCACTCGTGGCAATCTGGTCATGCTAGACCGGGAGAAAGTCACAAGTTCAGACCAACCACAATGTAGCATGGGCCAGATGCAGGGACCAGGTTAGTCCCACTGAAAAATTACCTTCTCAGTCCAGCGCAAAGAGTCCCATTCACTGTGGAGGCAGCTGCGAGAAGCAGGTAAGCATCAAAGACGGTCATTCATGTAGCGCAAAGAGCCGGCTTGGCGTAACGGACGGTCATAGCAGTAGCGCAAAGATCCTGTTATCATCATGGCCAGTCAGAATGGAGCTTCGCAATGGCATTTTCCATGAGAGGTCGATGCTATAGCGAAAAGAGTTGGTTAGACGGAACTTGGTGTTGGCGGGCGCCACAAGTGACAAGGTTTTGGCACCAATGGGTCCATTTGCGGTTTACTCCAGCTGAATCTGGTTGCTGTTTCAGGTGGTTGGAAGCCTGGTATGTCCCTGTGGCGCTTAACAGGAGGCCAACAGACTAGCACTTGGAGTCACTCTGTAAGTTCTGGGTTCAGGTGCACGTCCAAATCCCTCTGACTCAAGCAGTCAGGCAGCAGGGCAGCAATCCAGCAAGGCAGCAGTCCAGGAGAGTGGCATTCATTTCAGCAGCACAGCCGTCCTTCTTCCTGACAGTCTCCACAGGTCCAGAAGTGTGCTGAAAAGTTGGAGTCTAAGGTCCAATATTTATACCAGGTGCCTCCTTTGAAGTAGGAGAAGCTTCTAGAGGTTTCCATTAGAAGTGCACAGGTTTCCTGCCTACTCTGGCTCCAGACTGACTATAGGGGATATGCAGCCCTTTTTATGGAGGCAGGATACAGCCTATTCAGGTGTAAGTAGGGCTATGCCCAGCTCTGCCTTCCCATCCTGCCAGTGATGGCCCATCCAAGCACAATTAAGCTCTCTATTGTGTGTGGCTGTCTAGGAATAATACATAAAGTCCAACTGTCAGCTACACCCAGTCATGTGACCCAGAGACAGGCTACAGGCAGTAATTGGCTAAGGCAGGAAAATGGCAACTTTCTAAAAGCTGCATTTTCAAAATTGTAATTTAAAATCCGACTTTACCATAAACAAGGATTTTGCATTACAATTCAAAAGACACCAAACATGAATTGATCACCTGTCACCATTTGGAAGTTACAGCTTTTTAGATGCAATAATGTAACTCCAATGTTATCCTATGGAAGAGGTAGACCTTGCAATAGTGAAAAACAAATGTAAGAGTTTTTCACTACCAAGACATGTAAAACCTAATAGTACATGTCCTACTTTTAAATACCCTGCACTCTGGGCTGTCCATGGCCGACCCAAAGGGTAACTAATATGTATTTGTTGGACTTGGCCCTTTTTGGCTAAAGTTCCCTAAACTTTTTGCCTTCCCCCTAGACCTTTTTTCTGACATGGTGTTGCCAACTTAGATGCTTTGGGTACTTTGCCACTGCTGATCAGTGTCAAAGTGCAAGTGCTCCCTGTAAAAAGTAGTATGGATTAGTGATTCCATGATTGGTATATTTGTTTTTCTACTAAAGTCCCTAGTAAAGTGCACTTTGTGTGCCAGGGCTAGTAATACAAATGCTACTCATGGGCCTGCAGCACTAATTGTGCCACCCACCTATGTAGCCCTCAAAAGAGAACTCAGGCCTGCCACTGCAGTGCCTGCGCGCAGTTGCCAACTGCCATGTTGTCCTGACAAGTGCACCCACTTGCCAGGCCTTACCCTTCCCTTTCCATGCACATCAGACACCCCTATAGTAGGCCCAAGGTACCCCCCTAGGCAGGGTGCAGTGTATGTGAAAGGTAGGACATGTACTGAGGTGTGTACCATGTCCTAACAGTGAAATACTCTCCATTTCATTTTTCACTGTTGCAAGGCCATCTTGCCCATAGGATAGAATGGGGAAGGCTGTGTAATATGTTTCCAGCCTATCTTCCCATAGGCTTAAGATGGAAAGGTGAAGTTTAGTGTGCCTGAACTCACAATTTAATAACACATCTTTTTGTGACGGTGGTTTTGAATTGTGTGTTTAGAAACCACGCTTTTAGAAGTGGCTGGTTTTTTGTTTTAACAATTCTGTGTGTCTCTGCCTGGTTGTGGATTGACTGTCTGGATTTGAAAGTGATAGGATCTGGGAAGTGTCTGTGAGAAGTTGGCCTGGCATATGCTGTCCACTAATTATAGTGGGCACCTTGCACCAGTCCAAACAACCCCTTATTGGAGATAGGTTAAAGACAACCTTATTGAAAGCTATCCTAGTGGTAGCTATGGAGAGCAGCCTTCAGGCTAAGTCTTGAAGGAATGTAAAGCAGCTTGTTTTACCAGTCTATAATCTCTTGAGTGACCAAATGAAAGAGCACCACACCAGGTATATATTCAAAATATATGTATTTATTGCTAAACACACCCCTCTAGTCTCTTTATGAGGCTAGAGTTCGAAGTACATAAGTTAGAAGTTATTTAAACACAGTAATAGCACAAATACACGTTTGGGCCCTAGGGGCGTACCAAACCATATACCAATAAAGTGGTATAAGAACCACGACTGAACTAGACACTAGGCCTAGAGCCTCTAGAAGTGCTTGGACCACAAGGAACCACCCAAGGTAGTGTAAATACACAACCGCGATACGCCGTTAACTTCTATGGAGAAAGTCGCGATCAGGAAATTAAAGAAAAGGGACACTTAAAGGAGGACTTGGAGCAAACCCTTTGAGAACTAGTACTTTGAAGAGTCTCTACCCACGGGAGCACCGGAGTACTCGTGTTACCTCACCCAGGGAAGCCGGGTGCATAGGTGCCTTTCGGGGTCGGGTTTCGTCGTCGATTTGAATGGCGATCTGCTGCAAAGTGCTGCTGGCGACCAAGTGGAAAGTGTCCGGGTGGATCCAAGAGTGGATCGGAGATCTGAAGAACCTGAAAGCAGAGGGGACAGAGTCTGGGTCACTAGCCAGTGACCAGGAAGGCGATGGACAGATGCCCACCGATGTCGAGTGCTTCAGGTGCATTGACGGTCGTCTTGACTCTTCAGCCACGAGGTCCAGGAGGTGTTGTCGGCGACCAGGAGCAGGATTCGGGCTGGTACACGATGTCTGTCGAGTGCTGACGTGTCGGCGACCGGATTGGACCCAACAAGCCTTGGCAACGGCAAGTCTCGGTGAAGATAAAGATCGTCGATGGTGCAGACCAGCAAGGTCTGGGGAACTCACCCAGCGAGGGTAAGTAAGGGCAGGCCTGGAGCAACCAGGATGCCCAAGAAGAAAAAGATTGGCCTTCATTAAGGGCTACTAGCCAACGGGCTAGTGACCGCAAAGGAGCCTCGAGACGTCGCACGTGGATCTGGCTCACAGGACACTCGTGGAGTGGAGGCCAGTGATCTTCGGGGCAATTGGTGCTGGAGGCTGGGGCTACTCGCAGCCCAAAGCACGACTTCGTGGAAGACCCAGAACAGGATGCACTTGCAAATGTGCTCGGTGTCCAGGGGTCACGGTCTCACATTACCCACGATAGCTACGGGCCTCAGCTTTGCTGGGGACTCAGGGTAGCCTGGGGGAAGTCTGAGAATCCACCTCTGGTGATGCGAAGACTTCGGCGTCCGACAGGAGCTTCAGAAATGCAGACCGGACAGATGCGTCTTTGGTGCCTGCCAAGCAGGGGAGTCACTCCTTGACCCCAAGGAGATTCTTCTGTCCTCTAATCTTGAGTAGAGCGTCGCAGGTCCAGGATTCTGTTTCAGAGTTTCGTCCAGGGATAATCTAAAGTCCTAAGGACTGGGTTCCTATACTTATACCAAGTTTAGGGTTGGACTACTCTGTGGCCCCACCTATGGGTGGGTCAGGGCAGAGGGGTGGCTACACCCTTTCCCTTTGTCCAGTTCACGCCAAAGCAGGGGCTGCAAGCCCCTGATCCGGTTTGAACTGGGGTATGCACAGGGACACCAAATGTGCCCCCAGTGCAGGACTTCAAAGCACCCGAAAGTGCTCCCGCCCAGCCCCAATACACATTATCCTGTCTGGGGAGGTGGTCACACCTCCCTGGGACAGGAAACCTATTGTCCAGGCCTCCCCTGCCGGAGTTTCGTCCAGCAGCAGGAGGCCAGACTCGTGTCTGTGGCAGCAGCATCCATTTTGTGATGCCAGGGCTTTAGAAAGAAGTTACCGGGCTAGCCAGAGTCAACATGTCTTTCCCTCTAGAAGGGTGGAATGCTACCCCCGCCGCCAGAATTGGCGGGGGGCTAGTATTCCAAGATGTTTGACACCAAACACGACATGTTTAGGTGCAGCCATTCCAAAGTTAGCATTTAACGCAAGGTTATAATGCGCTTAAGAGTATATGGTCAGGCTGCACTACAAACAGCATCAGAGAAGGGTCTCCGAACGCTGCAGAGGGGCCCTGCTCATGCAGGGGCACCCTCTCACATAGGAACCATGCACTCTGCCTTCAGGATTGATAAGGCCTGCCTTAGGAGTGACTTATAGGTTTATATGTGTGTATGTATTTAGTGATATAGGTAACCTATATCACAGTAAGGGGTGCATGCACCACCTTACCCAGGCTGCAGTAGCAGACCTGTGGTGTCAGTTTGGATGGCCTTCCAGGGGTGGCATAATACATGCTGCAGCCCCTGGTAGGCCTCTGAGGTACCTATGCCCTTGGTACATAGTATACCATATACTAGGGACTTATAAGGGCACTCCAGATTCCAATCAGAGATGTGCCTAAGGCACATGGAAACCTTTTTACAGAGAAAGCAGATAGACTGGGGCCCTGAATAGCAGGATCCCAGTCCAACTAAGTCATAAACCAGCAAAACACCATAAAAAAAGTGGGGGCAACCATATAGTCAGATTCCACCTTCCTACATAACCCCCCCAAACGAAAGGAGATAAGGCTAACCTTGGCCAGTTGAGCCTTCATTGACTAAGTGGCCATATAAGGAAGCACCTGCACTAGCATGGTTGCCCCCTGTCTTATGGTCCACTAAGCAATCCCTCACCCTAAGGGTATGAGAGGGTCTCCACCATGGGGAATCACTACCTGTGGTGTGCTTAGGTAAAGTACAAGGCTGGTGAGGTGTCTGAGTAGGGAAGTGAGGCCCTAGGAATGTTGGTCTCAGCTTCCTCAGATCACTGGTCACCATGTATGCCTGTCTTTCCATGACTGAGTTGCACTTTGCTCTAAGGGTCAACCTTTGGCTGCCTACAGCTGGGGGTTGGGTCCCTTTGGATGGACTACTGGAGGGACATGGCAGGTTTGGAACCTTCTGGTCCCAGGTTTGCCCTTGCCTCCCAGAGTCCTTCTGGGGGAGGTCCCTACATAAAGGTATGGGGGATCCCTCAGTGTGTAGAGGAGTTTTCACCTGGCTAGGGCTACTAACCTGGGTGCCCCTAATCTGCTGATGGGGGGGCTCTTTTGGACAGGGGGCCCTGGGGGGTCCACTGACCTCCCTGACCTCTGCAGCCCTGGGCTGACTGAGGCAGGGTAGAGAGGGGCAGGTTACCTGCTCCAGACTGGGTACCACCTTGGAAGGGTCCTCTGCCATCAGGGGGGGCCAGGCCAGGCCTGACTACCTCTGTGGCAGTTCCTTCACTAGGGGTAGGGTCAGTTCCCTGAGGAGGCTGACCCTTACCTACTGTCTGGGGGAAGAAGACTTTTCTTCAACCCTTGTGCTCTCTTTTGGGGGAGAGTGGGCCATTCTTTCAGGCTCCATCTCTCCAAATTCTTGGGCTGGGGCTGTGGCCACCACAGCCCCACTAACCTTTACAGGGACGCCCAACATCCTAAGGTGGGTTTGGTGTTCAACTTCAGCCCAGGCTGAAATCTCCAGATCATTGCCCATCAGGCAATCTACAGGTAAGGTGGGGGACACTGCCACTCTCTTTGGGCCTGTGACCCCCTCCCAGCTGAGATTGACTATGGCCATGGGGTGATCTGTTCTGACACCATCAATGTTGGTCACCTGGTATTTAAACTCAGGTAAAAGCTGGTGAGGGGGGACTAGTTTCCCTGCCACCATGGTGACACTAGCCCCTGTGTCCCTAAATGCCACAGCTTTCTGACCATTAATCATTGGCTCCTGTCTGTACCTGCCCATTGCTGTGGGACCCATGGTAAAGGTGGCAAATCCTACACCACCATCAGAGTCAGAGGAGTCTGTTGAGGGGCCCCTGTCTAAACCAGGGCCCACCTCTGTTCCTGTTGCAAAAGCACCTAACTTTTTGGGTGCACTACTCCCAACTGGAGGATTACTACTGGTAGTACCAGGAGGGGGAGTAGTAGTTGCTGGGGGAACATTTTCTTTATTGCCAATCCTGGGGCAACTGGGATCAGATTTCCAGTGCCCAGGCTTTTTATAGACATGGCAATATGGTTTCTTTTCAGGAGAGGAAGGAGTTTGGGACCCACCCCCAGAAGAGGAATTTTGGGGCCCTGTGGTGGACTTATCCTTAGATTTATCCCCACCTTTCTCTTGGGACTTAGTAGAATCTTTCTTCTGGTCACCACCCTGATTTTTAGTTTTTACTCTGGTTCTGACCCATTTGTCTGCCTTCTTCCCCAATTCTTGTGAGAGGTCAGATCAGAGTCCACCAGATACTGGTGCAAAAGCTGGTTTTGACAATTATTAAGGATCTGCTCCCTCATAATCAAATTGTACAATCCTTAAAAGTCATGCACTTTGTTGCCATGTATCCAACCTTCCAGAGCCTTAGTAGCACAGTCTACAAAATCAACCCAGTCTTGAGTCTGAGCTTTTTGGGTGTCTCTGAACTTCAACCTATACTGTTCAGTGGTTAGGCCAAACCCATCTATCAGAGCACTCTTCAAGACTGTGTAATTGTCAGCATCCTCTTCTCTTACAGTGAGGAGCTTGTCTCTACCTTTGTCTGCAAAGGAGAGCCACAAGATTGCTGCCCACTGCTTCTGGGGGACCTTCTGAACTTTACAGGCCCTCTCCAGTACAGTTATCCATTTGTGGATGTCATCCCCACTCTGGTAGGGAGGGACAATCTTGTTTAGGTTTCTATGGTCATAAGACCTTTCCCTGTCTGTAGGGATATTGCTGCCACCATGGGACTCTAGTCCCAACTTTTTTCTCTCTCTAAAGAGATCTAGGGACTCCCTTGACCCAGGGGAGGGGTACGTGAGACAGCAACAGGCTGACCTGCATCTGGAGTGTAGGGGGGAGGAGTAGCCCCTGGAGGTGAAGAGGCCTGGGCTGCCGCCATAAAACAATGACTCCACCTCCTGCTGAGTGATTGAGGAACCAGACCCCCACTATCAAAGGAAGAAGGTGCCACTGGCAGGGAGACTCCCAGAACTGATTTAGACAGGGGTCAGTGACCCCTGAACACAAAGACTTCAAAGACATTGAGGGGTATAACTATGAGAGCTGAAACCCCTGAACGTTGGACTGATCAAGACTGAAAAGGATTGAAACTACTTCGTGGTCAAGAGGAACCTCTGCCAAGGAAGAACAGCTGAAGAGACTGAAGAGAAGGACTGACCCTTGCTGTGTGTTCTGGGGCTGGCCTGCAGTTTGCTGATTTAACTAAGGAGAGGCTAAACGACTTTGCTGTGTGCTGTGTCCCCCTGCTTGAAAGGACTTTGCTGTGTCCCGAAGTAACTTGTCCCCAAGGGCCCGAGGAGAGCTGGCTCCCTGTTGTGGAAACTCAGGAACATCAAAGTTTCCAAGTGTGTCTCAGCCGCGCTGTGTGCGTGTGCTTTTTGCAGCCTGAGACCTTCGTAAGCATTGCCCGGGGCTGTGTGACCCGAAACCCATCTGAGTCTCAGCGACGCTTTGTGCGTGTGCGTGTGCAGCCTGAGACTGCCGTGGGAGTCCGAGGTGCTGGTTGGAAAGTGCCCCGTGACTGCAGTGCCCCCGCAGCGTGAATCATCGTCCACGCTGCTGTGTAGCTGTTGTGGCCCGAACCGTCATCGTAACGGAGGCTGCGGATCAAGATAGCCGCCACCGGCCCGAGCCGCAACATGCTGAAGGATTTCGTGAAGCTACGGAAGTTGTGAGGTAATCGTGATCGTTGTTCGCAAGATGAATCTGCCCAAGATCATCAGCAACGGAGAAGGCAGCGCCGTAACCTGTCCGGCTACAGCGTCGCCTGCATCGGAGCTGCGTCCTCATTGGAAGCGCCCAGCAGGACGTCCGACGAGCGGGGAGAGAGAGAGAGAGAGTGAAGCAGCGCATCCCCCAGGTAAAGCTTGGACTCCAGTCGGGAGCCGCAAGTGTGTGTGGCCTGGGGAGGCGTGCAGGAGGAGTACAGGAGTGCTCCCGTCTCTCTCCCGCTGCATCGCGGTAGACGCGCTGAGTCCTCGAGCGGCCCGGAACTGCCCGGCAGTACCGGGGCCGCCCTCGGAAGTTCAGGACTGTTATCTGTGGTTGGGGCCTAGTGGTGCCCGCGCTAATCACGTCGATTGGCCTGGTATTATTCCTGCATTACGAACTGCCTTATTACTTGCCTTAGGGATTGTATTATTCCTGCATTACGAACTGCCTTATTACTTGCATTGAGGATTGAATTATTCTCGCATTACGAACTGCCTTATTACTTGCATTAAGGAGTACGTTATACTTGCATTATGAACTGCCTGATTACTTGCATTGAGGATTGCATTATTCTTGCATTACGAACTGCCTGATTACGTACATTGAGGACTGCATTATTCTTGCATTACGAACTGCCTGATTACGTGCATTGAGGATTGCATTATTCTTGCATTACGAACTGCCTGATTACTTGCATTGAGGATTGCATTATTCTTGCATTACGAACTGCATTAGACTGACAATACGAACTGCATTACGAATTGCATAGCATTGCATTAGAACTGCAGTTGAACATCGTGAACTGCTCATTAATACCGCAAGAACCTACAAGTGTCTGTTGGCCTAATAACCGGCAAAGTGAAATATTACGAATACGCATATGTTGGATTTTTATCGTTTGGTCTTACCTTATTTTTCTTCTTGATAAAGATACAGCTATTTTCATACATCAGTGTGGTGTCTATTTGTGGTGTTATCACTGTGCCACTGGGAGCGTGGTTGCAAATGCTTTACACATTGCCTTGAAGATAAGCCTGGCTGCTCGTGCCAAGCTACCGGGGGGTGAGCAGGGGTTATCTAAGAGGGTGTCCCTCCTTTCCCTTACTAGAAGCAAGGGTCCCTATTTGGACTAAGGTACCTACCTCAGCCAACTAGAGACCCCCAGTTCTAACATTGGTGGTCAGCGGTTGGGATTTGAACGTGTATTTGCAACTGACTCACAGTGATTGGTGTACATCACTAGTTTTAGCGCAGACCACGACGCAACCACATATTGTGTTTTTGATTTTTTGGTTCTATTTTTGAGCGACCTTTAAGCCACACATCATGTCTCAGAGGAGTCAAGTAGCCAGTGAGGTTGCAGAATTGGAGTTCGACATTGAGGCATTGCTTACCTACAAAGTTGATCAATTGAGGCATTCTGCAGAGCCTTGGGATGTCCCATGAAAGGTAGCGGCAAGAAGGAGGAGCTGCAAACGGCCTTGAGGGCCTGGTGGGAAGCCAAAGAGGCTCAGGAGACAGGTGATGCTGAGGTGGATGAGGATGACCCAGGGAATGGATTTGGCCTACAGGATTTGCCAGTGGGAAGGCCAGCCTTAGGGGCTGGTAGTGACCATTCCGGGCGGAGTTTTTCCCCAGAGGAGCTGGAGGAAAACCAAAGGGTCAGAGCGCATGAGTTGGAGGTTTTGAAACTGAAGGCTCAAGCGGATGAGAAGAAGCTGCTCATTGAAAGTGAAAAGCGAGCAGAGGAGAGCAAGAACGCTCTCGCCTTGGAAGAGAAGAAGATTCTGTTAGCTCATGAGTTAAGCATGAGGGAACTGGACATTAAGGCTAAACAGGTGGAGTCCAGTTCGAATGGTGGCAGCGCACAGCCAGTGCCAAGTGTGGATGAGTACATGCGTGCGCTGGATGATTGGGTGGTGGTTAGCATGGCAAATGATTTGAAGGGGTTGCTCAATTTGGACCCCAGAGAGCCTAGGCTCAGTAATTGTTTTCCAGGGTTGCGCCAGCACTTGTTAGGGTGCGAGCTCTTTGATTCCCGGGAGCTTGCACAAGAGCCCAACCCCTGGTCATGGGTCCAAGGGTCTGAGGAGGCATTAGGGAGGGAAAAGAAGCAAAGTAGAGCAGTTAGGTCCCAGAGTAGTGGGGGGGCATGCGGGCTAGCGCCCTGTCTCAAAGGAGAGGGAGGGAGTGTGAGCAGCGTCCCCGGTGGTCCACAACCCCACCCCAGAGACTGGAGGGTTCCTTAGAGGAGCACCAGGTGGGAGGCCCAGCGCCTACTTGCCAGCCGTGTGAGGACGAACACCGAGCATCAGGAGAACGTGGGGCGTCTGTCACCAGAGCTCCTGCAGTCCTGAAGTTTGTGGGTGCCATTCCTAAATGGCAGGCACAGAAATCTAAATGGAAGGTTAAGGGAGGGAGGTGTTCCCCCGTGGGAACACCCGTGGGTCAGGGCCCAGCCAGACGGGCTAGGTCCCCTAGTAGTGACCGGGGTAAACCCACCTCTAACCTGGAGGGCAGGATAACTGGAGACAGTATCCTGGCCGATGGGTCTTCCAGGGGTACCGCTCTAGGTGGGAGTTGGCAAGGGACCAGCACCCCTAGAGGGCCCCCGATTGCCAGGAAGTACCCGTGGAGTAGCATAGTTGGCCCAGGGAGTTGGCCCCTGGAGTAGTGACCCAGGGAGTAGTGACCAAGGGTACCCCCTGGGGTCAGGAAGGCATAGAACAGGAGGGTGTCCCTGCAGTAGCGGGCCCGCGTCCGTGTTCTATCGCCCGAAGCAGGGAAGTCCATCAAGGTAGTTGATTGGTCTACCCTGGCTTTAGGCTGGGAGGGGGTTGTGTTAGACTTGGCCCTTTCTGGCTAAAGTTCCCTAAACTTTTTGCCTTCCCCTAGACCTTTTTTCTGACATGGTGTTGCCAACTTAGATGCTTTGGGTACTTTGCCACTGCTGATCAGTGTCAAAGTGCAAGTGCTCCCTGTATAAAGTAATATGGATTAGTGATTCCATGATTGGTATATTTGTTTTACTACTAAAGTCCCTAGTAAAGTGCACTTTGTGTGCCAGGTCTAGTAATACAAATGCTACTCGTGGGCCTGCAGCACTAATTGTGCCACCCACCTATGTAGCCCTCAAAAGAGAACTCAGGCCTGCCACTGCAGTGCCTGCGCGCAGTTGCCAACTGCCATGTTGTCCTGACAAGTGCACCCACTTGCCAGGCCTTACCCTTCCCTTTCCATGCACATCAGACACCCCTATAGTAGGCTCAAGGTACCCCCCTAGGCAGGGTGCAGTGTATGTGAAAGGTAGGACATTTACTGAGGTGTGTACCATGTCCTAACAGTGAAATACTCTCCATTTCGTTTTTCACTGTTGCAAGGCCATCTTGCCCATAGGACAGAATGGGGAAGGCTGTGTAATATGTTTCCAGCCTACCTTCCCTTAGGCTTAAGATGGAAAGGTGAAGTTTAGTGTGCCTGAACTCACAATTTAATAACACATCTTTTTGTGACGGTGGTTTTTGAATTGTGTGTTTAGAAACCACGCTTTTAGAAGTGGCTGGTTTTTTGTTCTAACAATTCTGTGTGTCTCTGCCTGGTTGTGGATTGACTGGATTTGAAAGTGATAGGATCTGGGAAGTGTCTTGACCCAGGGGAGGAGGTGAGACAGCAACAGGCTGACCTGCATCTGGAGTGTAGGGGGGAGGAGTAGCCCCTGGAGGTGAAGAGGCCTGGGCTGCCGCCATAAAACAATGACTCCACCTCCTGCTGAGTGATTGAGGAACCAGACCCCCACTATCAAAGGAAGAAGGTGCCACTGGCAGGGAGACTCCCAGAACTGATTTAGGCAGGGGTCAGTGACCCCTGAACACAAAGACTTCAAAGACATTGAGGGGTATAACTATGAGAGCTGAAACCCCTGAACGTTGGACTGATCAAGACTGAAAAGGATTGAAACTACTTCGTGGTCAAGAGGAACCTCTGCCAAGGAAGAACAGCTGAAGAGACTGAAGAGAAGGACTGACCCTTGCTGTGTGTTCTGGGGCTGGCCTGCAGTTTGCTGATTTAACTAAGGAGAGGCTAAGGGACTTTGCTGTGTGCTGTGTCCCTCTGCTTGAAAGGACTTTGCTGTGTGCTGTGTCCCGAAGTAACTTGTCCCCAAGGGCCCGAGGAGAGCTGGCTCCCTGTTGTGGAAACTCAGGAACATCAAAGTTTCCAAGTGTGTCTCAGCCGCGCCTGTGTGCGTGTGCTTTTTGCAGCCTGAGACCTTCGTAAGCATTGCCCGGGGCTGTGTGACCCGAAACCCATCCGAGTCTCAGCGACGCTTTGTGCGTGTGCAGCCTGAGACTGCCGTGGGAGTCCGAGGTGCTGGTTGGAAAGTGCCCCGTGACTGCAGTGCCCCCGCAGCGTGAATCATCGTACACGCTGCTGTGTAGCTGTTGTGGCCCGAACCGTCATCGTAACGGAGGCTGCGGATCAAGATCGCCGCCGCAGGCCTGAGCCGCAACGTGCTGAAGGATCTCGTGAAGCTACGGAAGTTGTGAGGTAATCGTGATTGTTGTGCGCAAGAGGAATCTGCCCAAGATCATCAGCAACGGAGAGGGCAGCGCCGTAACCTGTCCGGCTACAGCGTCGCCTGCATCGGAGCTGCGTCGTCATCGGAAGCGCCCAGCAGGACGTCCGACGAGCGGGGAGGGAGAGAGAGAGAGCGAGGCAGCGCATCCCCCAGGTAAGGCTTGGACTCCGGTCGGCAGCCGCAAGCGTGTGTGGCCTGGGGAGGCGTGCAGAAGGAGTACAGGAGTGCTCCCGTCTCTCTCCCGCTGCATCGCGTTAAACGCGCTGAGTCCTCGAGCGGCCCGGACCTGCCCGGCAGTACCGGGCCGCCCTCAGAAGTTCAGGGATGTTATCTGTGGTTGGGGCCAAGTGGTGCCCGCGCTAATCACGTCGATTGGCCTGGTATTATTCCTGCATTACGAACTGCCTTATTACTTGCCTTATGGATTGTATTATTCCTGCATTACGAACTGCCTTATTACTTGCATTGAGGATTGAATTATTCTCGCATTACGAACTGCCTTATTACTTGCATTAAGGAGTGTGTTATACTTGCATTACGAACTGCCTGATTACTTGCATTGAGGATTGCATTATTCTTGCATTACGAACTGCCTGATTACGTACATTGAGGATTGCATTATTCTTGCATTACGAACTGCCTGATTACGTGCATTGAGGATTGCATTATTCTTGCATTACGAACTGCCTGATTACTTGCATTGAGGATTGCATTATTCTTGCATTACGAACTGCATTAGACTGACAATACGAACTTCATTATGAATTGCATAGCATTGCATTAGAACTGCAGCTGAACATCGTGAACTGCTCATTAATACCGTCAGAACCTACAAGTGTTTGTTGGCCTAATAACCGGCAAAGTGAAATATTATGAATACGCATATGTTGGGTTTTTATCGTTTGGTCTTACCGTATTTTTCTTCTTGATAAAGTTACCGCTATTTTCATACATCAGTGTGGTGTCCATTTGTGGTGTTATCACTGTGTCACTGGGCGCTTGGTTGCAAATGCTTTACACATTGCCTTGAAGATAAGCCTGGCTGCTCGTGCCAAGCTACCGGGGGTGAGCAGGGGTTATCTAAGAGGGTGTCCCTCCTTTCCCTGACTAGAAGCAAGGGTCCCTATTTGGACTAAGGTACCTACCTCAGCCAACTAAAGACCCCCAGTTCTAACAGTATTAAAAAGAAAAGTTTGGACCTGGCAAAAGGTTTATTTTCCTAGTTCGAAATGGCAGTTTAAAACTGCACACACAGGCTGCAATGGCAGACCTGAGACATCTTTAAAGGGCTACTTCAGAGGGTGGCACAAGCAGTGCTGCAGGCCCACTAGAAGAATTTAATTTGCAGGCCCTGGGCACAGGTAGTGCCATTTTACTAGGGACTTATAAGCAAATTATGCAAATTGGGTAAGCCAATTTTGCCATGTTTTAAGGAGAGAGCACCTTAGCACTGTTTAGCAGTAGAAAAGTGTACAGAGTCCTGCGGTCAGCAAAACAGGAGGGTTGAAGGCAAAATGTTAGAGGGAAAAACCACCAAGAATGCTAGGTCTGACATATACCAAAATTAGAAAGTGTGTATTCGAGACAAAAAATTTGTGTATTTTCGTAACTCATTAACTGATGTTTAGAGAAAAGCTGTTGAATTTCTGAAATATATTTAAAGTCGATATTTGAGTGCTAACTCATGCAGCCCTGAGAATACTTATTACTGTTATTATGGTGCTGGGGGCATTGCAGGTATGGTTGTTATGTATTACCCGTGTAGAGGCATTCTACATTGACCAGCCTTTTTACATTACTGCTGACAACTCCGCCTGATACACTGAGGGGATCACTACTGGTAATTTTACATATCGCAGCCACTAATTTAATCTTATCTGATGTGGTAACTATTGCAGCACTAATATTATTAGTAGCTCTGCAGGATTTTAATTGGATACAATTAGCTCTTATTACAGAAAAAGTTGGAGACTCCTGCCATAATGGAATACAGTCTTATTGAAGCCTCTTGAGGATAGCATAGCATTCAGACAATATGGTCATTGTCTTTGAAAAATGTTGGCAACAAATTACCTATCAAAATTGCTGACACCAGGATAACACCACACAAAAAATACCAGATGCATTGGAATCAGCCAAATTCACAAAGTGCTACTTGAAGCATCTATACAATAAGGCATTGGTGGTTATCCAAGGACACAGGCTTAGTGGTGGATCCATTTGTTAAAGCTGTTAAAATTATTAAACCTTGGTCCATTCTTCATCTATCCAGCTAAGTTTCTACATACAAATTCCAAGGAGTGGTTGGTGTGAATGGCAATCTGTCTCCGTGGTTTGAGGGCCGCCAAGCAGGGATTTCCTTAGTGTCCATTAGTGTTTGCTGCTCCCCTGGACGCATTAGCGCAAACACTTCATACAGAGATGAAGGCCTGAGCAGTCTAAGTGGACAGCAAACAATTATGAAATGGCGGGCTGCAGATAATTTGCCATAGTCTGAGGGGTTCTGCCTTTTCATCCTGGATAACGAACACAGTATCTTGGTAATAGGCGCTTTACACATTTGGATATTTAGGATTCAATCATCACAGGTGAAAAGAGGACAATAAATAAATGGCTACTGCATTATATCAGATCAACAAGTAGGTACAGCTGAGAAGTGGCTAGTCCTGGCAATTGCTTCAGAAACTATAATTGGGCTTGTAGACATTTTAATAGCCCCCTGTGGCTGGCTTCCAAATGTTAGATGATGCTACTAAAGCTAACAGTCACCTATACCACCCCCCTGTCCTCTTAAAAGAATTATTCTCCAGTGAAAGAAAATATCCTTGCACTGCCACGTGTACTTCAACAAATAACCTAAACGACAAACATGGGTGCTGGTGACGTCAAACGTACTAATTTATTACCATTCAGCAATGCTGGAATTCATGGACTACACCAGGGTAATTGATATGCTCTCATGAAGAAACATATGTATGATCATTGGTTTGAGGCCCATTCTGGCTTTCCCAGCACTTACCAAAAGTCAGGGCTGCTCAGAAGACCCTAAAGCTAGCAGGAACCAGTAACCTCTCAACTTTAAAACCATTTTTTGAGGTACTGCCTTGACACCACAGGCACTCAGCAAAGAACAGTTTAATATTGGCAAAAGTCAGGTATTGAGATGTTGAGAGAACTCAAATGTAAAAATCCTCATGTGAATTAGTTGGTGGGTGCACATGGTTTCCTAAACTGTATGTAAATGATGAGATACATGAAATGTATTACAGATATTTACAGGTCAGTTGTGGATTCGATGCATGCATCTCCAAATCCGGACTAAGATGGCTGAGCCATGGAGATTGGGAGTGATACAGTAGATGACCACTGGTCGAGGGTATGTAGATTCACAAACGAGGTCTTGTTTTATGGCATGTGATAATTCAATATGGTTTCCTCACTGGGAGTTACTGAACACCACATCTGATCCACAGAATAGAGTTTAACAAACTTTTTCAGGTGTATGCAGTAGTTCCATGGACTTCCAACTCCTAAAAAATAGTTTTATTAACATTCACAAATGGGAAGGGGTCCACTGGGGATCTCTTCTCGTTTACAAATGAGTTTCCACCTCCTTTGATGTGGTAGTAAAATATTAATGTAACCGGGTTTTGTCGCAAAAAATTAACAATTACCATAAGGAATCAGTATTTGGGATGGACGCCTTTAACATGCACCTACCAAATACCGATTACTAATGGTTTCCTAAACCCAATTAAGTATTCAGAAAACCTTTTTCTAAATCGTTAAATGAGCTTAGTACATTTCAAAACAGGGTTAAATGTTTGCAACCCCTTTGATTTATCGAATCGAGGGTTTGCGAAGGTAAATCCCTTAGTACATGAGGCCCTTAGCTATTTACATGTTCCCTAAGCACATCGAATGAACACTTACAATAACATTACCGATCCTGCATAAGCACAAGGAAACGTCAAAAACATTCAGAGGTTTCCGACTTTACTTTTTTGGCCCCAAAAAATCACTTTTTCAGATTGTCACCAGTGCCTATCCACATCTTAGTAGCTAGCTTTCAATTGTCTGATGAACTTCACTAAACACTTGCTGTACAACTTATGACCATTCGGATGTACAGGAAATTTGCATTGCATGCCAGTGGCCACTCCACTGATACTCGTCTTCCGATTGGTTTATAACCCTTTAGAAACACACCTTTTTATACTTGTACACACACTTGGCATGTAAATTTTACACACATGATCAGACTAACAAAGCAAAAGTAAACCATGACTTTTCAGGTTTGCGTATCATGTGCCTTATTTGTTTGTGATTTCGTTTCTTCTGACTATCCTCTGGCATGAATCTATTTTTGACTAGATAAAAATATTTTGAATCGTGCCGAAAAAGTTCAGGAATAGCACAACGACTGTTCTAAATTTCATGACTTGTGACAGGAAAATGAGCACAAAGTGCTGGCTATGGTGACAGCTCCCACCTGAAATATGTAGTGGTTCCTCACAGCAGCATTTATTATGCTGGTGGGGGTGGTGATTGATAGGTGGGGGGGGTAGAGCTGAGCTGGGCATTATAGGCCATAATAGCTGAAAAATGGCAGAACAATACTAATTTAAGGAACGCTAAACCTAATCCTAAATTTCACATTTAATTTTAAACCTAATCCTGTTCACCTTAAGTCTGAGTCTACACCTGTTGCAAACCCTAAGTATTATATTATCTGTTAGAACTGGGGGTCTCTAGTTGGCTGAGGTAGGTACCTTAGGCCAAATAGGCTTGCTTGCTTCTACGTCAGGGAAAGGAAGGACACCTTCTCAGATAGCCCCCGCTCACCCCCTCAGTAGCTTGGCACGAGCAGCCAGGCTTATCTCCAAGGCAAATGTGTAAAGTATTTGCAACCACGCTCTCAGTAACACAGTGATAACACCACAAAGGGACTCCACACGAGTTTCATAAAAAAACTATTATATGTTTATATAAAAACAGATATACGATGAGACCACACGATAAAAATCCAACATATGCGTATTTGCAATATTTCACCTTGCCGGTTATTAGGCCAGCAAGCACTGGTAGGTTCTTGCAGTATTAATGAGCCATTCTCAATGATCTAATGCAGTCCTAATGCAATGCTATGCAGTTCGTAATGCAAGAATCAGGCAATTCGTAATGCACCAATCAGGCAGTTCGTAATGCGAAAATAATGCACTTCGTAATGCAACAATCAGGCAGTTCGTAATGCAAAAATAATGCACTTCGTAATGCAACAATCAGGCAGTTCGTAATGCAAAAATAAGGCACTTCGTAATGCAACAATCAGGCAGTTCGTAATGCAAAAATAAGGCACTTCGTAATGCAAAAATAAGATACTTCGTAATGCAACAATCAGGCAGTTCGTAATGCCAAAATAAGATACTTCAGCACCGATCGCGGTGCTCTGGACGGGCTCTATGCCACTCTTACTGACTCGCAGTCAGCTACTGCCAAAATATGCCCCCAACACTGTTCTGATGGAAAACAAAGTGCAGCTCCACACTCCGGCCCTGGTACTGCCACTCCTCGGCAAATACGGGCCGCGATACGGACTTGGGCGGAGGCTCGCGCTGCAAAGATGGGAAAAGCCGAGAGCGCTTCTCTCGGAGCCCGCACCCCGCCCCAGGCGGCGACACATGCACGCACGCTCGCTGAGCGTTACCTGGGGGGTGCAATCTCACTCTCCTCTCCTCGCGACTTGGGCCTCCGGTGCGACTTCGTTGATCTTGGGCAGTGGAACTCGGGCCCCCCCGATGGGGATGGTTCAAGGTCCCTCCTTGGCAAAGGCAGGCTCGGGCTGGCGGCATAGCTCTTCTGGGGACGCCGGTCTGGGCCGATGGCAACGACGATCGCAGCAGCTCTGGTCACGCTGCTCGATCGAGGCAGAGAACAAGACTGCTCCGGGACACACAGTCACGGGGCAATTCCTCACGAAGGTCTCAGGCTGCAATAGGGCACACGCACACAGCATCGCTGAGACTCACTTGAGCTCCGGGTGCACACGATCACAGGGCAATCCTCACGAAGGTCTCAGGCTGCACGAAGCACACGCACACAGCGTCGCTGAGACTCACTTGAGCTCCGGGTGCACACGATCACAGGGCAATCCTCACGAAGGTCTCAGGCTGCACAAAGCACATGCACACAGCGTCGCTGAGACTCACTTGAGCTCCGGGTGCACACGATCACAGGGCAATCCTCACGAAGGTCTCAGGCTGCACGAAGCACACGCACACAGCGTCGCTGAGACTTCCTTGGACTCCGGGTGCACACGATCGCAGGGCAATTCTCACGAAGGTCTCAGGCTGCACGAAGCACACGCACACAGCGTCGCTGAGACTTCCTTGGACTCCGGGTGCACACGATCACAGGGCAATCCTCATGAAGGTCTCAGGCTGCACGAAGCACACGCACACAGCGTCACTGAGACTCCCTTGGACTCCGGGTGCACACGATCACGAGGCAATCCTTACGCAGGTCTCAGGCTGCAAAAAGCACACACACACAGCGTCGCTGAGACCCACCTGGAAACTTTTATGTTCCTGACTTCCACAACAGGGAGCCAGCTCACCTCGGGCCCTTGGGGACAAGTTACTTCAGGACACAGCACACAGCAAAGTCCTTTCAAGCAGGGGGACACAGCACACAGCAAAGTCCCTTAGCCTCTCCTTGGTTAAATCAGCAAACTGCAGGCCAGCCTCAGAACACACAGCAAGGGTCAGTCCTTTCCTTCAGTCTCTTCAGCTGTTTCTTCCTTGGCAGAGGTTCCTCTTGACCACGAAGTAGTTTCAATCCTTTTCAGTCTTGATCAGTCCAACGTTCAGGGGTTTCAGCTCTCATAGTTATACCCCTAAATGTTTTTGAAGTCTTTGTGTTCAGGGGGCACTGACCCCTGTCTAAACCAGTTCTGGGTGTCTCCCTGCCAGTGACACCTTCTTCCTTTGATAGTGGGGGTCTGGATCTTCAATCACTCAGCAGGAGATGGAGCCATTGTTTTATGGCAGCAGCCCAGGCCTCTTCACCTCCAGGGGCTACTCCTCCCCCTACACTCCAGATGCAGGTCAGCCTGTTGCTGTCTCACCTCCTCCCCTGGGTCAGGACATTTCCCAGATCCTATCACATTCAAATCCAGACAGTCAATCCACAACCAGGCAGAGACACACAGAATTGTTAGAACAAAAAAACCAGCCACTTCTAAAAGTGGGGTTTTTAAACACACAATGCAAAAACCACCTTCAGAAAAAGATGTGTTATTAAATTGTGAATTCAGGCACACTAAACTTCACCTCTCCATCTTAAGCCTATGGGAAGATAGGCTGGAAACATATTACACATCCTCCCCCATTCTGTCCTATGGGCAAGATGGCCTTGCAACAGTGAAAAACTAAATGGAGAGTATTTCACTGTCAGGACATGGTACACACCTTAGTGCATGTCCTACCTTTCACATACACTGCACCCTGCCCAGGGGTGTACCTTGGGCCTACCATAGGGGTGTCCGATGTGCATAAAAAGGGAAGGGTAAGGCCTGGCAAGTGGGTGCACTTGTCAGGACCACAAGGCAGTTTAACAAACTGCGCGCAGGCACTGCAGTGGCAGGCCTGAGATCTCTCTTTAAGGCTACTGGTGTGGGTGGCACAATTAGTGCTGCAGGCCCACTAGTAGCATTTGTATTGCTAGCCCTGGCACACATAGTGCACTTTACTAGGGACTTTACTAGTAAGACAAGTATACCAATTATGGACAACCAATTACCATTACACTTTATACAGGGAGCACTTGCACTTTGACACTGATCAGCAGTGGCAAAGTGCCCAAAGCATCTAAGTTGGCAACACCATGTCAGAAAAAAGGTCTAGGGGAAGGCAAAAAGTTTAGGGAACTTTAGCCAAAAAGGGCCAAGTCCAACACAACCCCCTCCCAGCCTAAAGCCAGGATAGACCAATCAACTACCTTGATGGACTTCCCTGTTTGGGGCGATAGAACACGGACGCAGGCCCGTTACCGCAGGGACACCCTCCTGTTCTATGCCTTCCTGACCCCAGGGGGTTCTCTTGGTCACTACTCCCTGGGCCAACTATGCTGCTCCATTGGTACTTCCTGGCAGTCGGGGGCCCTCTAGGGGTGCTGGTCTCTTGCCAACTCCCACCTAGAGCGGTACCCCGGGAAGACCCATCGGACAGGATGCTGTCTCCAGTTATCCGGCCCTCCAGGTTAGAGGTGGGGTTACCCCGGTCACTCTTAGGGGACCTAGCCCTACTGGCTGGGCACTGTCCCACAGGTTTTCCCATGGGAGAACTCCTTCCCCCCTTAACCTTCCATTTAGATTTTTGTGCCTGCCATTTAGGAATGGCACCCACAAACTTCAGGACCGCGGGAGCTCTGGTTACAGACGCCCCATGACCTCCTGACGCTAGGTGTTCATCCTCACACTGCTGGCAGGTAGGCGCTAGGCTTCCAACCTGGTGCTCCTCTAAGGAACCCTCCAGTCTCTGGGGTGGGGTTGTGGACCCCCGGGGACGCTGCTCACACTCCCTCCCTCTCCTTTGAGACAGGGTGCTAGCCCGCATGTCCCCCCACTACTCTGGGACCTAACTGCTCTACCTTGCTTCTCTTTCCTCCCTAATGCCTCCTCAGACCCTTGGACCCATGACCAGGGGCCTGTCTCGGGGGCAAGCTCCTGGGAATCAAAGAGCTCGCAGTCTAACAGGTGTTGGCGTAACTCTGAAAAATAATTACTGAGCCTAGGCTCCCTGGAGCCCAAATTGAGCAATCCTTGGTAATCATTCGCCATGCTAACCATCACCCAATCATCCAGTGCACGCGTGTACTCCTCCAGATCCTCCATCTGAGTACTGGATTTCAGTCTCTGGAAATCCCTGAATTTCTGCAGGTACTGTTCAGGAGTGAGCCCATACCTGAGGCATAAAGCCTCCTTCATATTGGCGTAGGTCAGGGTTCCCGCCCTCTCTAAAGGTGGTAAAACATCCCTCCCAGAAGCCTCAAAATGTTTCCATAGGCCCGCCCCCCAATGCTTCTCAGGCACCTCATTCATCCTTAGTGCGATCTCATATGCCGTGAACCACGCATAAATATCATCACCCCTTTGGTAATCTCGCACTAAGTCTTTGGGAATGTACACCTTACCCGCTGGCACTGGTTGTGTGCTGCCACCATTCGAACTGGACTCCGCCTGTTTAGCCTTAATGTCCAGTTCCCTCATGCTTAACTCATGAGCTAAGAGAATCTTCTTCTCTTCCAAGGCGAGAGCGTTCCTGCTCTCCTCTGCTCGCTTTTCACTTTCAATGAGCAGGCTTTTTCTCTTCTGCTTGAGCCTTAAGTTTTAAAACCTCCAACTCATTCTCTCTGACCCTTTGGTTTTCCTCCAGCTCCTCTGGGGAAAAACTCCGCCCGGAATGGTCACTACCAGCCCCTGAGGCTGGTCCTTCCACCGGCAAATCCTGTGGACCAAACCTATTCCCTGGGTCATCCTCATCCACCTCAACATCACCTGTCTCCTGAGCCTCTTTGGCTTCCCACCAGGCACTCAAGGCCGTTTGCAGCTCCTCCTTCTTGGCGCTACTTTTCATGGGACATCCAAAGCTCTGCAGAATTGCCTCAATTGATCAACTTTGTAGGTAAGCAAGGCCTCAATGTCGAACTCCAATTCTGCAACCTCACTGGCTACTTGACTCCTCTGAGACATGATGTGTGGCTTAAAGGTCGCTCAAAAATAGAACCAAAAATCAAAACACAATATGTGGTTGCGTCGTGGTCTGAGCTAAACTAGTGATGTACACCAATCACTGTGAGTGAATTTGCAAATACACGTTCCAATCCCACACCGCTGACCACCAATGTTAGAACTGGGGGTCTCTAGTTGGCTGAGGTAGGTACCTTAGGCCAAATAGGAACCCTTGCTTCTACGTCAGGGAAAGGAAGGACACCTTCTCAGATAGCCCTCGCTCACCCCCTCGGTAGCTTGGCACGAGCAGCCAGGCTTATCTCCAAGGCAAATGTGTAAAGTATTTGCAACCACGCTCTCAGTAACACAGTGATAACACCACAAAGGGACTCCACACGAGTTTCATAAAAAAACAATTATATGTTATATAAAAACAGATATACGATGAGACCACACGTTGAAAATCCAACATATGCATATTTGTAATATTTCACCTTGCCGGTTATTAGGCCAGCAAGCACTGGTAGGTTCTTGCAGTATTAATGAGCCATTCTCAATGATCTAATGCAGTCCTAATGCAATGCTATGCAGTTCGTAATGCAAGAATCAGGCAATTCGTAATGCACCAATCAGGCAGTTCATAATGCGAAAATAATGCACTTCGTAATGCAACAATCAGGCAGTTCGTAATGCAAAAATAATGCACTTCATAATGCAGCAATCAGGCAGTTCGTAATGCAAAAATAAGGCACTTCGTAATGCAACAATCAGGCAGTTCATAATGCAAAAATAAGGCACTTCGTAATGCAACAATAAGGCAGTTCGTAATGCAAAAATAAGATACTTCGTAATGCAACAATCAGGCAGTTCGTAATGCCAAAATAAGATACTTCAGCACCGATCGCGGTGCTCTGGACGGTCTCTATGCCACTCTTACTGACTCGCGGTCAGCTACTGCCAAAATATGCCCCCAACACTGTTCTGATGGAAAACAAAGTGCAGCTCCACACTCCGGCCCCGGTACTGCCACTCCTCGGCAAGTACGGGCCGCGATACGGACTTGGGCGGAGGCTCGCGATGCAAAGATGGGAAAGGCCGAGAGCATTTCTCTCGGAGCCCGCACCCCGCCCCAGGCAGTGACACACGCACGCTCGCTGAGCGTTACCTGAGGGGTGCGATCTCACTCTCCTCTCCTCGCGACTTGGGCCTCCGGTGCGACTTCGTTGATCTTGGGCAGTGGAACTCGGGCCCCCCCCCGACGGGGATGGTTCAAGGTCCCTCCTTGGCAAAGGCAGGCTCGGGCCGGCAGCACAGCTCCTCTGGGGACGCCGGTCTGGGCTGATGGCAATGACGATCGCAGCAGCTCTGGTCACGCTGCTCAATCGAGGTAGAGAACAAGACTGCTCCGGGGCACACAGTCACGGGGCAATTCCTCACGAAGGTCTCAGGCTGCAACAGGGCACACGCACACAGCGTCGCTGAGACTCACTTGAGCTCTGGGTGCACACGATCACAGGGCAATCCTCACGAAGGTCTCAGGCTGCACGAAGCACACGCACACAGCGTCGCTGAGACTCACTTGAGCTCTGGGTGCACACGATCACAGGGCAATCCTCACGAAGGTCTCAGGCTGCATGAAGCACACGCACACAGTGTCGCTGAGACTCACTTGAGCTCCGGGTGCATACGATCACAGGGCAATCCTCACGAAGGTCTCAGGCTGCAACAGGGCACACGCACACAGCGTCGCTGAGACTCACTTGAGCTCTGGGTGCACACGATCACAGGGCAATCCTCACGAAGGTCTCAGGCTGCACGAAGCACACGCACACAGCGTCGCTGAGACTCACTTGAGCTCTGGGTGCACACGATCACAGGGCAATCCTCACGAAGGTCTCAGGCTGCATGAAGCACACGCACACAGTGTCGCTGAGACTCACTTGAGCTCCGGGTGCATACGATCACAGGGCAATCCTCACGAAGGTCTCAGGCTGCACGAAGCACACGCACACAGCATCGCTGAGACTTCCTTGGACTCCGGGTGCACACGATCACAGGGCAATCCTCACGAAGGTCTCAGGCTGCACGAAGCACACGCACACAGCGTCGCTGAGACTCCCTTGGACTCCGGGTGCACACGATCACGAGGCAATCCTTACGCAGGTCTCAGGCTGCAAAAAGCACACGCACACAGCGTTGCTGAGACCCACCTGGAAACTTTGATGTTCCTGAGTTTCCACAACAGGGAGCCAGCTCTCCTCGGGCCCTTGGGGACAGGACACAGCACACAGCAAAGTCCTTTCAAGCAGGGGGACACAGCACACAGAAAAGTCCCTTAGCCTCTCCTTGGTTAAATCAGCAAACTGCAGGCCAGCCCCAGAACACACAGCAAGGGTCAGTCCTTTCCTTAAGTCTCTTCAGCTGTTTCTTCCTTGGCAGAGGTTCCTCTTGACCACGAAGTAGTTTCAATCCTTTTCAGTCTTGATCAGTCCAACGTTCAGGGGTTTCAGCTCTCATAGTTATACCCCTAAATGTCTTTGAAGTCTTTGTGTTCAGGGGGGCACTGACCCCTGTCTAAACCAGTTCTGGGTGTCTCCCTGCCAGTGACACCTTCTTCCTTTGATAGTGGGGTCTGGATCTTCAATCACTCAGCAGGAGATGGAGCCATTGTTTTATGGTGGCAGCCCAGGCCTCTTCACCTCCAGGGGCTACTCCTCCCCCCTACACTCCAGATGCAGGTCAGCCTGTTGCTGTCTCACCTCCTCCCCTGGGTCAGGACATTTCCCAGATCCTATCACATTCAAATCCAGACAGTCAATCCACAACCAGGCAGAGACACACAGAATTGTTAGAACAAAAAAACCAGCCACTTCTAAAAGTGGGGTTTCTAAACACACAATGCAAAAACCACCTTCAGAAAAAGATGTGTTATTAAATTGTGAATTCAGGCAACTAAACTTCACCTCTCCATCTTAAGCCTATGGGAAGATAGGCTGGAAACATATTACACAGCCTCCCCCATTCTGTCCTATGGGCAAGATGGCCTTGCAACAGTGAACAACGAAATGGAGAGTATTTCACTGTCAGGACATGGTACACACCTTAGTACATGTCCTACCTTTCACATACACTGCACCCTGCCCAGGGGTGTACCTTGGGCCTACCATAGGGGTGTCTGATGTGCATAAAAAGGGAAGGGTAAGGCCTGGCAAGTGGGTGCACTTGTCAGGACAACAAGGCAGTTTAACAAACTGCGCGCAGGCACTGCAGTGGCAGGCCTGAGATCTCTCTTTAAGGCTACTGGTGTGGGTGGCACAATTTGTGCTGCAGGCCCACTAGTAGCATTTGTATTACCAGCCCTGGCACACATAGTGCACTTTACTAGGGACTTTACTAGTAAGACAAGTATACCAATTATGGACAACCAATTACCATTACACTTTTTACAGGGAGCACTTGCACTTTGACACTGATCAGCAGTGGCAAAGTGCCCAAAGCATCTAAGTTGGCAACACCATGTCAGAAAAAAAGTCTAGGGGGAAGGCAAAAAGTTTAGGGAACTTTAGCCAAAAAGGGCCAAGTCCAACACTATCAAAAACTAAACCTAGACAAATGTGCTTAACTAAAGCCAACAATAAACTCTGGACCTAAATCGAAGGTTAACCTTGCGCCAAATCCTAGCTATTGCCCTAAGCCTATTGTTAGCTCTGAAACTAACTTCACCCTGTGCCCTAGCAGAGAAACTACCACTCATTATAAGTCCTGAGTTTTAGTTAAATGTTAACCTGTGTTTCAAATTTTGGTAATTTGTGTGTTATGTGATCTCATTTGATTGGTTATGACTGCTTATCTTGGCATTCCTGTGAATTGGCCATGACAGTAAATGATCAATTTCCACAAGAGTCATTTGCGGTGGGAAAGGGAGTGAGGCGAAGAAAGATGTGGGGACGTGGTATGGCGAGGAGCTTAGACCGTAAATATTTAAGTGAAGTTTGTATTAGAAGGGGGCTTTCGATAGACTTGAAGAAAAGAGTCTGAGGGCCTCATCTGTGAAAAGTGTCACATCGCTGCGTGAAAACAGTGATGCAACAGTTTTCACTGCACCCTCCTTGCGACAGTATAGATGCGCCGTATTTAATGTACAGTGCTCAATGTCGCAAGGAGTTACAGATACGTCAGTATTTCTGACGTATCTGTAGGCACAAAAGTGGCGCATTGCTGGGGTGTGTCTGAAAACAGACGCAACTCCAGCAATGTTTCCTTTCACATGGGCAAGCCCCATGTGAAAGGGCCTGCGTCAGTCTTACGCCTGCTATGAGGCAGGCGTAAGATATTGACTCAGTAGCGTCCTAGAAGTGGTGCACTGAAATCTTATAGATTTCAATGCGCCACTTCTACGAGGCTTTTTGCGAGGTAACGCCCACCCTGCATACATTATACCAGACGCAGGGGTTTACAAAGTGACGCATCTGACTAGATGCGTCACTTTGTAAATAGAGACAACATGGCACATTTTTTACGCCACCGGTGCGTCACAAAAAGTGACACAAAGGCAGCGCAAAAGTGTCGCAAGTCCTCATAAATAAGGCCCTGAGATTGTAGCAGGCACTGCTGTGCATGGAGAGGCAGCCTACTCGGTGCTGAGAGGAATGGTGCGGGTCGACGGTGGAAGTTGGAAACCCTAATGGTGGCAAGGTTGAGGACTTTGTCAAGAGTTTGCATGTGGTGTGGTTGGCAAGAGTCCATGTGGAAATTGGCAGCACATTGATGTGTAGAGGTGAAGGGGGATCGTCAGCGGCCTCCGTTGTGGATGCAGCCTCTCTTGTCTGATCCTTTCCCTTTACCTCAATTAATAGTGGTTTTGGGAGACCTGTCCACCCCTGGAGCCTGAGTTATGTGATGGGTTGTAACTTGTATGTCAAAATATTAAGTACAAAAATATTGTGGTGCCATAATATTGTGGCCTAAATATGGAGAAGCCAAATATTGTGAATGTAAATAAGTAAATATAGATTTAGGTACGTATAAGTAACGTGAGGACACATAAACAGTCAAGGTACATATATGTGAAGTTAAGAGGAGTAAATCTTTTCTTACACATACTTACCTTCAAAATATTTTGGTTGCCGATATTTAATCCAAAATATTTTGAAGACATAATGTTTAGAACTCGAAATTCTGGTGATATACCATGGGCTAGTCATCTAATATAATACATAATGGAAAAAAAATGTTTCTTCAACTAAACATTGTTATAGTGTTTACAGTTCGGATTAGGTTGGCTTGCTCTCTGAATACTCGGCATTCTGTCTTAATTTCCCCTCACCGCTCTGCGGCTATTAACAATTGATGAGAGAATCACAAAAGCGGCGCACAAACCCTGCTCAAGCCGAGGAGGAGGCAGGCGGCTCCCAATGCAAACACAGCTGGTATTTGCGTCTGTGTATGCACAAATAACAGGTCTTCTTTCATGATGTTTTCTTTGTTTTTTTCATTTGCATTTTTCGGCAGAAAGAAACCCTTCTTTTCAGAAAAAAAATGATCATTTCCAGGAAAAGTGAAGAGGAGTGTATGTGGCATCAATTTCCCAGTGGAGTTTCCGGAATCCCTTTACTCAAACGCAGGGATGTGCTTGAGTTTCTGAGGAATACATAATACCAGGTTGCATCTGTCAAACATGGTGGCACATTCAGCCTTGGTAAATAGGTATTACTCCAGAAGATGAACTGAATCATTTGTTGAAATAGAGCAGTGGTCTTCAAACTTCTTAACGCTGCGCCCCCACCCCCCCTGTAAAAAAAAAAAAAATTCCTCGGGCCACCCACTCAATTTTTAAATATGTCTAAACATATTTAAACATTGCAGTTATGCTCTGTTAACCCTTTTTACACATACTCCCAGTCAGGATATAAATGACAAAAGTTGTTAGTGATGGCCTATTACAAGGTGGCTTACTGCTGCACATGTTTTTAACACTTAAAACAGAGCATGATGCTTCTCTTGGCCAGAGACTGGCGCCCCCCCTGAAATCACCTAAGGCCCTCCCGGGGGGCCCGCCCCCCAGTTTAAAGACCTCTGAAATAGAGAAAGGAAATAAAATGGAGCTGAGGAACATGTCCGCCCTCTTTCTCTTGCAGAAGCTGCTGGCCCAACAGGTACAAACCTCACTATAAGGTCATTGAATGTGGTAAAAAGGTTTAGTGGCTCATTGTAATGCCCCATGAAATGAGGTGATAATACCACGTGGTTCAAGATTTCCTGGGTGCGATATTACTATATCATTATGAGCTTGTCATGGGAAATAATCCACAATGCTGGAAGTTTCCCCTCATTCTGAGCTGTAAAAACCTGCAATATTGCATATTCTCCCCCACCCAAATGTGGTAAAGGTTTTACCTGGCAAAATTCGAGTGGGAAGAAATCATCAGGCCTGTGCAAAGATTGCACATACCTCATAATCCATATTCAGAACTCGAAATGTGGGCCTATGGCGTTCCATAATGTCACCCTTCTTTACCCATCAATTTATTCTCCAGCATAGTCAACTCGTCTGGATGTTAATACAGCATACACTCAGTGCTTAATTTGTAACAGAATAAGTTCTGGGACCCAATGTTTAGCTCAAAAGCCCATGATGACATTTTCAAATGTCAAGGGTGCTGAATACGAAGGCTGTGTGGTCTTGATTCCACCTCATGGCTTCTTCATCCACAACCAGGCACTCCTTGCCTCTTTATTTCACTCTTTTACATTCTTTTTCATCCCTTTCTTTCTTTGTCACTGTTTTTTCTTCGTTCTCTTCTTCCTTCTTTCCCCCTTTTGTGTTTTTCTCTCTCTTACTGCGGGTCAAAGTAAGATGAAGAAAAATAAGTGCTGATCCCCAAAAATAAGTGCCGGTGGGGCCCACCTGCAGCGATTGGCTCAAATTAAGCACTGCACACTCCTCCTTATGTGGTACACACTTGCAACCAAAGTCCCTAATATACTATATGGGCCCCCTCTTGAATGCATTCTTAGACCATCATATGCTAGCACACCTCACAAACGTGCCTTGGCAATTCAAGATGAAGGAAACATGGAGGTGAATCGCCCATGGTCTTTGGACTCCATCTTTTAAACGAATCTCAAAACAAGCCTACAGCTCTAAGCAAAGTACAAACAAGATTTTATCCTGAACCAATAAATTCTCATCACACCTATATTTCGGCAGTTAATCCATAATATCAATATTCTCAACCAAGTCACTGATGGGGTATCTTTGACCATTCGGGAGAGTGCTCCTCGTTAAACTACGACGTGATGAGAATTTATTGGTCATACCCAATATTGTAAACTCATGCTAACCAGGATGAAGTCCGTGGGATACTGTCCACTAGACGAAAAACATGTTGGCTACAATCTTTGTTCAGATTGACTGTAACAACATTGACCTGGAATTCTAACATTGGAATAAAGCAAAGAAGTTACTACAATTACGAATTGGTGGACTTACTTTTGGATTGGACATTTGCTCATGATAAAATCTGGTTTGTACTAGTATTTGGGGAATTCTTCTCCAAACTTTTGGAACGCCTTGTGGCCGTTGCCAATTTATCCTTGGAGCAATTCTGAACATTTGAGCATATTACTTTGTATCGACTAAGCGCAAAATTGGCCCTGCCACCTTTTATCTTGTTGTATTACTCTAAGCAAAGTATCACAAGTTTTGAAGACAGCAATATCAACCTTTTCAGGGAAACATTTGAGGCAAAACACTTAGGCCCCGATTATGACTTTTTGGCGGAGCGGTGGAGCGGCAGTGCAAACCGCCGTGACACCGTTCTAGTAGGCGGACAGCGTGGCAGTCCCATGGTGGTGCCTCTTTTAAAGGCCGTGTGCCTTTGAAAAAGGCACAGCAATGGGACTGTACTACAAAGTTCCTGCACGGCATGGACTCGAAAGTCCATGCCGTGCAGGAACCTACGTGCATGCACACAGGGGGGGGCACATGTTATGCCCCCCTGTGTGCACCCACATGAGGTTGAGGCGCAAGGGGGCCCTGTTGGGCCCCCTTTGTTTCCTCTCCTCCAAGGTTTACATGGAGGAAGAACCTCCATGTAAATCCTGGAGGAGAGGAAACTCGTAACATGCTTGGCGGGACCACGGAGGTCCTGCCAAGCATATTGCGGCCTCTGACCGCTGCTCCAACGCCAGGGAACGGCAGTTCCCTGGCAGAGCCGGCGGTCCCAGGGCGGTTCGACTGGCCAACTCCTAGTGGAGTGGTCGGACCGCCAGTGTGGCAGGGGCTGGATCTGCCACTGCCACACCACCTTGAGTCTGGCGGTCCTCGGACCGCCAGACACGTAATCGCGCCCTTACAATGAGATCAGCTTCCTTGGGGGCCCCGTCCCAGCACACAAGATGTGAAAAACCAAAGTTTGCAGCAACTACGTCGTCCTGCCTGTGTAGAGAAACCAGTCTTGTCCGTGTCTCATGAATACCGTGTCTGACTGGCCAATGGCACAATTCAGTGGCACATTGGAACTAGAGTCAAAAGTACATCAGTGATTTGAAGGAAACATGTAACACTTGAGAGTGATAGAAACTTATGAGACTTTCTCGACCAGCAATGCCTTTAAGTGGCCATGAGGTGACATATACTGGTTGAAGACAAAACCAATTAGATAAATAGACAACAGCAGGCCCACTTGCATCAACAACACTGTCGCTTCATTGAGCTCTCATTCTCTACATTAACAGTATGTGTAAATCTGCTAACTTTTATCTCCATTTTTCAAAACAATCAAACCTTCCATCTCCCTAGAACACATTAAACAACAGTAGAAGCTCGTGTTGTTTCCTGTTTGTGGGATCAGTTCATGCTATTCTAGCTCACGTCCCTCAAACCAGAGTATCCTCGATTGAGACCATGTGTCATTCTGTGGTTAGCCTTATCACTGCATCAAAACAGCTGGATCACATCGCACCTATCCTTCATGATGTACACTGGCTACCACTAAAAGCCGGACTCAAATTCAAATTCTGTTGCCTTACATACAAAGCCATTCACCAGAATAAGCCAGCATATTTGGCCAAACCACTTAAATTTCAGGAGGTCAAAAGGAACTCAGGAGTTGAAATCTTTTAGAGCTAGAAGCTTCAAAATTCAAAAACCCTAACCCAGAAAAACACTTTTACATGAGTCGTAACTACCATCTGGAACTCTCAGACACCAGAACCAAACCTGCTCTACTCTCCTTAAGGAAAAACCTAAAATACACTCTTCCTGTTCCTTATAATTGTATCCAATTCGCCATGACTTCAAATGTTTTTTTCTGTTTACAGCGATTGTTTCTGAGTTATTTGCAAAGTGCCCTAATACTCTTTGTGATATTGTAGTGGTGCAACACAAAACTGTTAAAAAATACATAGCAAGGGCCTCTTCTCACAACATTGTGTAGACTTCTCTGTTTTCACCTAGGCAGACCGTAAAAAGAAATACAAGGCACAATATGGACAAGGGGCTCCATGTTATGTCTCATAATTAGCTGGTCCTAGATTTTTAGACAAGAAGACTTTCTGGGTCAGCAGATTTTCAAAACATGGCCCCTTATGTCCAAGCACGCAAAGTAGCAATGACAAGAAACAAAAGCCTTGGTGAAGAAGTCAGAGGTAGCAAGACACTGAAATGTTCAAAAAGTGATGCATAGAATGCTTGAATTAATCTTGGCCACTGGTAATTACCCAGGCCACTCCCCAGTCCATTATTTTGCACACAACGCAGCCCAGTTTGGACCCAGCCATTTGCAAATCAGTCTTGACTCTGCGCCAATGGGAGCAATCCTGCCAGGCCAGGTTTTCCTTGCACAAGAACACAGGCAGCCTAAGGCTAGTTTTACCCTGTCTAGAGCTCATCAGCTGAGTATAGATTGGTTTCAGTGACACAGTGTGCAAGTGATCCACGTCTGTGCATACCCGCCCCACTTAGGGCGACTTTCTAAAGTATACAAAAAGTGATGGATGGAATTCTTGAAATATTCTCAGACAGTGGTAATTACTCAGGGCCCCATCCCGATCCATCGTTATTTTGCACACCATGCCACCTCACTTTGGACTCAGCCATTTGCAGTCTTGATGCCCCTCCGTTGGGAACAGTCCAGCCCGAACTGCCAGGCCAGGTTGAACCGGAACGTGGCAAAACAGAGTAAAGATAACGGCACATCGTGTCGTTGATGTCCTCATTACTGCGATCATTTGAGTGACATCTCATTTCCCCATCTTCCTAGGAGTGCCTCAAAAAGTGACTGGCTTTTTGGGACACTTATAATTGCAACAACCACTGTAATATGCCTTTTGAAAGAAAGTACTAATAGTATTACAGACATACAACACCCTTTTTGTAAATGTGGACTGATAAATATTCCACTACAATGAAAACTGACATAAGCATAAGACACAACAACAATTCCGACATTGAATTGAAAATACAGCTTCATGTCAAGACATGTAGAGGTGAACACAAACATGAAAAGTAAAGTGGGTTACAGTATGAGGAAAAGTCATACCTCTTCCAGGAAACACTGGCCATTTGAACATCAATAATGCATTATGCATAGCTACATAATCTTATTGCAAATGTAGTAGTCAGATCAACATATAGGCACACACCTACAGAAGTGTACACACACACACTGTTCTGCATAGACAAACGTGCATACAGACACATACACTCACAAAGACAGACACATAAAAAACATAGTGCTCCTCAAAACACACACACACACAAAGACACCCACACACTGCTCTCCAGGAACACAGCCACAGACCCACCATCCACACGCCCTCAAAGAAACAAGCCCACAGAAATAAACCGTAAAATAACCACTAACATAAAGAGGCAGACAGACAGCCCATGTTACTGACACACTCCCAGTGGGCTTGGCTAACACAGAAGCTGATCTCAAACATGGGGCTGAAGAGGCACAGATCTATGTCTGCGGATGCTGCCGGCTTGAGGGGTCGTGCCAGCGCTGCTTCTCACAGCATCTCCCTGGGCCCCCTCATCTTCTCTAATCACTGGATGTTAAACAGCCGTCCGTCTAATGCCATGCACTGCACAGCAAGGCCTAGCCGGTGCTTGACTGCAAAGCGAGCCGGCGAAAAGCGTGCAAGAAATGCTCTACCAACCTGGCTAGCATATTGCAGGCTGCAATGGAGGCTCCTCATACGCCGGTAGCTTCTCCCGTGCTCCTTGTGCAGTCCGTCTCTGACCAGTCTTCCCCGCCACACGCACGCACCCTCGGAGACATGCACGCACGCACTTCCTCTTCCTCTCTTTTGCGCTCCCCCTTTCTATCATAGACACGCACTAGTCATGTCTCCCACGCCAGGGCTCTCCCCCTTCTGCCTCGCAAGACAGGACTGCTAAAAATAGCTCCCTCGCGCCTGCTAGGGAAGCCAGTACGTCCTAGACATTGGCTGCATTTGTATCATCATGTTTCCCGACGAGATTGTCTTCCCTCGCTTTGCCTTTCTTTCTGCAAGAGCTGCCAGCCTGACAGACTAGCTAAGCGCCTCTGGCAGGTGAGAACCCACACCTTCCAGTGGTGTAGCAAGGGCACCATGGGCCCTTGTACAATCAAGGGGAATACCCAACCATCCCTGGCGAGGGCAGTGAAAAACAGCTACAAGGCGGATACAGTGGTCCCCTCTGTCCTCTGGGCACCGGGGCCACATCACCTGCTGGACCAGAGGACACAGCAATAAGCATCTCTATAAAAACATAAACACAGCCCAAAATCATTAACATTTATAAAAAAGCATAATTGACAGACTGGCAAATGTATTTAATTTGAACAGATCAATGGTGCTTATTTCCAAAAGCAAAATGCTATATCAAGCTAGAAATTAATAAATCCCATATTTTAAACATAGTCTCCTTTCAATGGTAAATGGGACTTGCTCGGATGCAGAAGGGTATTTTAGATTGTATTTACGGCCTTTCTTTGGGGTAAGGATTGGATAAGGGTGATACGCATTTGACCCATGCATGTTGGTCTTACTAGAGTCTAGTTACCTTATAGTAGGTTCTAGCACACGGGAACGCTGTGATCTTGTTGCAAAAGATGTGTGTCAGAGGACGGGAGACCACTGCCAGGTATTTTGATTGACAGTCAGTGTGCTCATATTGATTTTTTATTAGAAGGCTGTTAGACCTGGCATCTTTTAGTGTGTTTCTCCTGTCTTTTTGCTTTCTGACCTCCTGGTTTTGACTTTGTTTTTGCTGGTTTACTGTCTCTGCGCACTTTCTCACTGCTGTCCAGTGTTAAAGTGCAAGTGCTTCTATGGTAAATTGTATTTGTGAGAAGTTGGCCTGGCATATGCTGTCCACTAATTATAGTGGGCACCTTGCACCAGTCCAAACAACCCCTTATTGGAGATAGGTTAAAGACAACCTTATTGAAAGCTATCCTAGTGGTAGCTATGGAGAGCAGCCTTCAGGCTAAGTCTTGAAGGAATGTAAAGCAGCTTGTTTTACCAGTCTATAATCTCTTGAGTGATCAAATGAAAGAGCACCACACCAGGTATATATTCAAAATATATGTATTTATTGCTAAACACACCCCTCTAGTCTCTTTATGAGGCTAGAGTTCGAAGTACATAAGTTAGAAGTTATTTAAACACAGTAATAGCACAAATACACGTTTGGGCCCTAGGGGCGTACCAAACCATATACCAATAAAGTGGTATGCGAACCACGACTGAACTAGACACTAGGCCTAGAGCCTCTAGAAGTGCTTGGACCACAAGGAACCACCCAAGGTAGTGACACAAGGGACCTACGGGAGACGCGTGCAGTGTAAATACACAACCGCGATACGCCGTTGACTTCTATGGAGAAAGTCGGGATCGGGAAATTAGAGAAAAGGGACACTTAAAGGAGGACTAGGACAAAACCCTTTGAGATCTAGGACTTTGAAGAGTCTCTACCCACGGGAGCACCGGAGTACTCGTGTTACCTCACCCAGGGAAGCCGGGTGCATAGGTGCCTTTCGGGGTCGGGTTTCGTCGTCGATTCGAATGGCGATCTGCTGCAAAGTGCTGCTGGCGGCCAAGAGAAAAGTGTCCGGGTTGATCCAAGAGTGGATCGGAGTTCTGAAGAACCTGAAAGCAGAGGGGACAGAGTCTGGGTCACTAGCCAGTGACCAGGAAGGCGATGGACAGATGCCCACCGATGTCGAGTGCTTCAGGTGCATTGACAGTCGTCTTGACTCTTCAGCCACGAGGTCCAGGAGGCGTTGTCGGTGACCAGGAGCAGGATTCGGGCTGGTACACGATGTCTGTCGAGTGCTGAGGTGTTGGCGACCGGATTGGACCCAACAAGCCTTGGCAACAGCAAGTCTCGGTGAAGATGTAGATCGTCGATGGTGCAGACCAGCAAGGTCTGGGGAACTCACCCAGCGAGGGTAAGTGAGGGCAGGCCTGGAGCAACCAGGATGCCAAGTTAGAAAAGGATTGGCCTTTGTTAAGGGCTACTAGCCAACGGGCTAGCGACCGCGAAGGAGCCTCGTGACGCCGCACGTGGATCTGGCTTACAGGACACTCGTGGAGTGGGGGCCAGTGATCTTCGGTGCAGGTGGTGCTGGAGGCTAGGGCTACTCGGAGCCCAAAGCACGACTTCTTGGGAGACCCAGAAGAGGATGTACTTGCAAATGTGCTCGGTGTCCAGGGGTCACGGTCTCAAGTCACCCACGATAGCCACGGGCCTCAGCTTTGCTGGAGACTCAGGGTAGCTATGGGGAAGTCTGAGAATCCACCTCTGGTGATGCGATGACTTCGGCGTCCGACGGGAGCTTCAGAAATGCGAACCGGACAGATGCTTCTTTGGTGCCTGCCAAGCAGGGGAGTCACTCCTTGACCCCAAGGGAGATTCTTCTGTCCTCTAATCGTGAGTAGAGCGTCGAAGGTCCAGGATTCAGTTACAGAGTTTCGTCCAGGGATAATCTAAAGTCCTAAGGACTGGGTTCCTACCTTTATACTAAAGATAGGGGTTGGATTACTCTGTGGCCCCACCTATGGGTGGGTCAGGGCAGAGGGGTGGCTACACCCCTTTCCCTTTGTCCAGTTCACGCCAAAGCAGGGGCTGCAGGCCCCTGATCCGGTTTGAACTGGGGTATGCACAGGGACACCAAATGTGCCCCCAGTGCAGGACTTCAAAGCACCCGAAAGTGCTCCCGCCCAGCCCCAATACACATTATCCTGTCTGGGGAGGTGGTCACACCTCCTTGGGACAGGAAACCTATTGTCCAGGCCTCCCCTGCCGGAGTTTCGTCCAGCAGCAGGAGGCCAGACTCGTGTCTGTGGCAGCAGCATCCATTTTGTGATGCCAGGGCTCTGGAAAGAAGTTACCAGACTAGTCAGAGTTAACATGTCTTTCCCTCTAGAAGGGTGGAATGCTACCCCCGCCGCCAGTATTGGCGGGGGGTAGTATTCCAAGATGTTTGACACCAAACACGACATGTTTAGGTGCAGCCATTCCAAAGTTAGCATTTTACCGCGAGGATATAATGCGCTTAAGAGTATATGGTCAGGCTGCACTACAAACAGCATCAGAGATGGTCTCCGAACGCTGCAGAGGGGCCCTGCTCATGCAGGGGCACCCTCTCACATAGGAACCATGCACTCTGCCTTTAGGATTGATAAGGCCTGCCTTAGGAGTGACTTATAGGTTTATATGTGTGTATGTATTTAGTGATATAGGTAACCTATATCACAGTAAGAAGTGCATGCACCACCTTACCCAGGCTGCAGTAGCAGACCTGGGGTGTCAGTTTGGATGGCCTTCCAGGGGTGGCATAATACATGCTGCAGCCCCTGGCAGGCCTCTGAGGTACCTATGCCCTTGGTACATAGTATACCATATACTAGGGACTTATAAGGGCACTCCAGATCCCATCAGTGATGTGCCTAAGGCACATGGAAACCATTTTAGAGAGGAAGCAGCTAGGCTGGGGTTCTGATTAGCAGGGCCCCAGCCAGACTAATGTCGAAAAACAGTGAAGCATCAACAAAAGTGGGGGTACCCATGTGAAGCAGATCCTACTCTCCTACACAACCCCCAAACGTAGGGACATTAAACTAACCTTGCCCAGTTAAGTCTTCATGTTCTAAGTGGAAATACCTAGAGAGTCCATCTGCATTCGCATGGTTACTCCCAGGCCTATGTTCCACTGTAAAGTCCATCCCCTGTAGGGAAATGGACCACCTAAGCAGTTTGGGGTTTTCACCCTTCATTTGTTTTAGCCATAAGAGGGGCTTATGGTCTGTCTGAACCAGGAAGTGTGTACCAAACAAGTATGGCCTCAAATTCTTCTGAGCCCAGACCACAGCAAAGGCCTCCCTCTCTATGGCTGACCAACGTTTCTCTCTAGGGGTCAGCCTTCTGCTAATGAAAGCTACTGGCTGATCCTGACCTTCTTCATTCAATTGTGACAGTACAGCCCCTACCCCCAATTCAGATGCATCAGTTTGAACAATGAACTTCTTGGAGTAATCAGGACTCTGCAGAATTGGAGCAGTGCACATGGCCTGCTTGAGGTCATCAAATGCCTTTTGACAGCTAACTGTCCACTGAACCTTTTTGGGCATTTTCTTAGAAGTTAAGTCATTCAGGGGTGTCACTATTGATCCATACCCCTTGACAAATCTCCTATAGTACCCAGTCAGGCCTAAGAAGGCTCTCACCTGAGTCTGGGTAGTGGGAGCAGTCCAGTCCATGATGGTCTGGATCTTGCTCTGCAAAGGTTGAACCTGGCCTCCACCCACAAGGTGGCCCAGGTACACAACCTGACTCTGCCCTATCTGTCACTTAGTGGCCTTGATAGTCAGGCCTGCCTTTTGCAGGGCCTGTAAAACATTCCTGAGGTGGACCAGGTGATCCTCCCAGGTGGAGCTAAAGACAGCAATATCATCTAGATAAGCTGCACTATAGGCTTCCAGTCCTGTGAGAACTGTATTCACCAACCTCTGGAAAGTGGCAGGTGCATTCTTCAGACCAAAGGGCATTACCACAAATTGATAATGCCCACTAGGGGTTGAGAATGCTGTTTTGGGCTTTGCAGTATCAGCTAGTCTGATCTGCCAGTAGCCAGCTGTTAGGTCAAATGTGCTGAGATATTTGGCAGAGGCCAAAGTATCTATGAGCTCATCTGCCCTGGGTATTGGATGGGCATCAGTCCTAGTGACTGCATTGAGACCCCTGTAGTCCACACAAAACCTCATCTCTCTTTTCCACCACTGGTGTGAGGTTTCGGTACAAGGACCACTGGACTAGCCCAAGGGCTATCTGAGGGTTCAATAACTCCCAATTCCAACATTTTCTGGACTTCAGTCCTGATACAGTCCCTGACATGGTCAGGTTGCCTATAAATTTTGTTTTTAATAGGCAGACTGTCCCCAGTGTCCACTTCATGAGTGCACCAGGTGGTCTGACTGGGTGTCAGTGAAAACATATGTCTAAACTGATTGAGGACTTGCCTGCAATCAGTTTGTTATTGGGTAGTGAGGCTGCCTGCCAAGGCTACACCATCAACTGACCCATCGTCAGGGTTCTGTGAGAGCAGGTCAGGGAGTGGGTCACTCTCTTCCTCCTGCCCTTCATCAGTAGCCATGAGCAAGCCCATGTCTGCCCTGTCCACATATGGTTTTAACCTGTTGACATGGAGAACCCTGTGGGGACTCCTGGGTGTTCCTAGGTCTACTAAATAAATGACCTCACCCTTCTGCTCAACAATAGTGTGGGGTCCACTCCATTTATCTTGGAGAGCTGCTGGGGCCACTGGCTCCAACACCCACACCTTCTGTCCTGGCTGGTAAACAGTCAGAACAGCCTTTTGGTCATGCCAGGCCTTTTGAAGTTCCTGGCTAGCCTCAAGGTTTTTGGTTGCCTTTTTCATGTACTCAGCCATCCTGGAGCGGAGACCAAGTACATAGTCCACTATATCTTGCTTTGGGGGCTTGAGAGGTAACTCCCATCCTTCCTTCACCAAGCACAGTGGACCCCTCACAGGGTGGCCAAACAGAAGTTCAAAAGGGCTGTAACCAACCCCTTCTGAGGCACCTCCCTATATGCGAATAAAAGGCAGGGCAAGAGTATGTCCCATCTACGCCTAAGCTTTTCTGGGAGCCCTTTAATCATGCCCTTAAAGGTTTTGTTGAATCTCTCAACTAAACCATTGCATTGTGGGTGATAGGGTGTGGTGAACTTATAAGTCACTCCACACTCCTTCCACATTGCTTTTAAGTACCCAGACATGAAGTTAGCACCCCTGTCTGATACTACCTCCTTAGGAAAGCCCACTCTTGAGAAAATTCCCAGGAGGGCCCTTGCCACCACAGGTGCTGTAGTGGTCCTGAGGGGAATAGCTTCTGGGTACCTGGTGGCATGATCCACTACCACCAGGATAAACCTGTGCCCAGAGGCTGTTTGGGGATCCATGGGACCAACAATGTCAATCCCTACCCTTTCAAAGGGCACCCCCACCACAGGTAGTAGTATCAGGGGGCCTTTGTAGTGCCACCTGCCTTGCCACTGGCTTGGCAGGTTACACAGGAGCGACAAAACTCCTTACTGTCTTCAGACATGTGGGGCCAGTGAAAGTGAGGGACAATTCTGTCCCAAGTCTTGTTCTGGCCCAGGTGACCTGCTAAGGGAATATCATGGGCTAGGGTCAATAGGAAGCCCCTGAACTTCAGAGGTATAACCAACCTCCTGGTAGCACCAGGCTTGGGGTCTCTACTCTCTGAGTACAGGAGTCCATCATCTCAATACACTGTATGGGGACCACTAGCTTTCCCAGCAGCCTCAGCAGCAGCTTGCTGTCTGAGGGGTTCAAGGAGGGGCAGCTCTGCTGCTCCTGGCTCAGATTTGCCCTAGAAGGTCCCCTGTCCCCAAGAACTCAACCTGGTCAGGTTCAAGTTCCTCTGGGACAGTTCCTTCTTCAGGGCTGAGATCATCCCCCTCAAGGGACTGATCTTCCTCCTGAGCCAAGGGGAAGGCACTGCCTTAACCCTACTACTCCTCCTCTTGGAATGCACTTGGTCCATTCTTCCAGAATCCAAGGCCTGTTCAGTGCTAGACATTTTGGCTTGTGACCTGGTCACAGCAAACACATCTGCAGGGATCCCCAGCATTTCTGCATGGGTCCTGAGCTCCACTTCTGCCCAAGCAGAAGTCTCTAAGTCATTGCCAAGCAAGCATTCGACTGGTAGGTTTGCACTTACCACAACCTTCTTAAGGCCAGTTACCCCTCCCCAGGAGAAGTTAACAACTGCCAGAGTATGGTCTGTTCTGACATTGCTAGCATTGGTCACTTGGTACATCTCACCAAGTATAACTTGCCCAGGATTCACAATGTCTTGTGTCACCATTGTGACACTTGCCCCTGTGTCCCTAAATGCCAAAGCCTCACGTCCGTTGATTAAAGGCTGTTGCCTGTACTTGCCCAGATTACTGGGACTCACAGTGGAGGTCACATCCATGCCTCCATCACAGACTAACACAGCCTGAGTCAGTTCTCTGACTAGGTCAGAGCCCAACTCAGTTCCCAGGGTGAACCCTACTAAACCCTTGGCTGGAGCACGCCCACCAACTGTACTAGGGGGAACAGGTGCCTTAGGGGCATTGGTGGGTGCTGGACTGGAGTCTTTGGACTTGGTGCAATCACTGGTCCAGTGGGTCTTTTGCTTACAGACCTTGCACCATGGTTTTCTTTGGCCTTTCCCTTTGGTAGACTGTGAATCCCCACCAGAAGAAGTTTTTTGGGGGCCTGATGAAGACTTTTGATCTTTACCCTTCTCCCCACCCTTGTCAGAGTTCTTAGCATCTTGCTTCTTGGTTTCCCCACCTTGGTTCTGTACCTTCTGCTTCACCCTGGTTCTGACCCATTTGTCTGCCTTCTTTCCCAATTCTTGGGGAGAGGTCAGATCAGAGTCTACCAGGTATTGATGCAACAGCTGATTTTGACAGTTATTAAGAATCTGCTCCCTCATTATCAGATTGTACAATCCTGAGAAGTCACACACCTTACTGCCCATCAACCAGCCTTCCAGAGCCTTGGCAGAACAATCCACATAGTCTACCCAGTCTTGAGTCTGTGCTTTTTGGGTATCTCTGAACTTCAACCTGTACTGTTCAGAAGTTAGGCCAAACCCATCAATAAGAGCACTCTTCAAGACCTTGTAATTATCAGCATCCTCCTCTCTAACAGTGAGGAGCTTATCTCTACCTTTGTCAGCAAAGGAGAGCCACAAGATTGCTGCCCACTGCTCCTGAGGGACCTTCTGTACCTTACAGGCCCTCTCTAATGCAGTTATCCATTTGTGGATGCCATCCCCACTCTGGTAGGGAGGGACAATCTTGCTCAGGTTCCTATGGTCATAGGACCTTTCCCTGTCTCTAGGGACATGGCTGCCACCATGGGACTCTAGTCCCAACTTTCTTCTCTCTCTAAGGAGATCTAGGGATTCCCTATCTAAAGCCAATTGCTTTTTTCTGAGTTCCAGCTGAGTTTCCTCATACTGGACCAGTCTGTCTCTTCTCTCATGAGAGGATTCCCTCCTGTGAGAGGAGATAGAGCTCCCTATGGAGGTGCCAGAGTGGTTAGACTCCTGAGAAGGAGATCTAGACTTCCTGGGCACACTCTTAATCCTTCCTGGGGGACAAAGAGGGCATCATTCTGATCATCCTCATCATCTTCCACAGGAGGGATTGGGTTATCCAGGTCAGGGTCATTGTCACCCTCCTGGCCAGTTTCAGAGGGGGGCTGGGGGTATTGGTACCCTGGCCTCGTCCTCTTCCTCTGCCCCACCCTCAGCTCCTACCCCTTCAGTCCCCAAGGGCTTACTAAGGTCATAAGCCACCAACAACTCCTTGAGGTGTTGGGTGGTGGAGCTTTGGCCTGTCCTTAGTTTTCTCAAGTTACATAAAGCTCTCAATTCCAAGAATGGGAGTGTATCATACTTGGAGGGTGGAAGCTCAATGGCTTCCTGCAAGGATTCTTTAGATCCTACCCTTAAAGACATTACTAGTGTGGTGTGGTGTATGCACTACCTACTCTAGTGTGGCCTACTAAACTCTCTTGAGTTGTAGAAAGGGTTGTGCTATCCCTTAACACACAACTCTAAGTTCAGTAGAACTTACTGTATTCTAAGCTTAAATTATATGTACCTTAGGTACCTTTAGTGGTTTTCAGTTGATCAATTCAATTGAGATTATCTGGTAAAACAATAGCAAGCTGGAATCCCACACGCTGCACACCAATGTGAGAAGTTGGCCTGGCATATGCTGTCCACTAATTATAGTGGGCACCTTGCACCAGTCCAAACAACCCCTTATTGGAGATAGGTTAAAGATAACCTTATTGAAAGCTATCCTAGTGGTAGCTATGGAGAGCAGCCTTCAGGCTAAGTCTTGAAGGAATGTAAAGCAGCTTGTTTTACCAGTCTATAATCTCTTGAGTGATCAAATGAAAGAGCACCACACCAGGTATATATTCAAAATATATGTATTTATTGCTAAACACACCCCTCTAGTCTCTTTATGAGGCTAGAGTTCGAAGTACATAAGTTAGAAGTTATTTAAACACAGTAATAGCACAAATACACGTTTGGGCCCTAGGGGCGTACCAAACCATATACCAATAAAGTGGTATGCGAACTACGACTGAACTAGACACTAGGCCTAGAGCCTCTAGAAGTGCTTGGACCACAAGGAACCACCCAAGGTAGTGACACAGGGGACCTACGGGAGACGCGTGCAGTGTAAATACACAACCGCGATATGCCGTTGACTTCTATGGAGAAAGTCGGGATCGGGAAATTAGAGAAAAGGGACACTTAAAGGAGGACTAGGACAAAACCCTTTGAGATCTAGGACTTTGAAGAGTCTCTACCCACGGGAGCACCGGAGTACTCGTGTTACCTCACCCAGGGAAGCCGGGTGCATAGGTGCCTTTCGGGGTCGGGTTTCGTCGTCGATTCGAATGGTGATCTGCTGCAAAGTGCTGCTGGCGGCCAAGAGAAAAGTGTCCGGGTGGATCCAAGAGTGGATCGGAGTTCTGAAGAACCTGAAAGCAGAGGGGACAGAGTCTGGGTCACTAGCCAGTGACCAGGAAGGCGATGGACAGATGCCCACCGATGTTGAGTGCTTCAGGTGCGTTGACGGTCGTCTTGACTCTTCAGCCACGAAGTCCAGGAGGCGTTGTCGGCTACCAGGAGCAGGATTCGGGCTGGTACACAATGTCTGTCGAGTGCTGAGGTGTCGGCGACCGGATTGGACCCAACAAGCCTTGGCAACGGCAAGTCTCGGTGAAGATGTAGATCGTTGATGGTGCAGACCAGCAAGGTCTGGGGAACTCACCCAGCGAGGGTGAGTGAGGGCAGGCCTGGAGCAACCAGGATGCCAAGTTAGAAAAGGATTGGCCTTCGTTAAGGGCTACTAGCCAACGGGCTAGCGACCGCTAAGGAGCCTCGTGACGCCGCATGTGGATCTGGCTTACAGGACACTCGTAGAGTGGGGGCCAGTGATCTTCGGTGCAGGTGGTGCTGGAGGCTAGGGCTACTCGGAACCCAAAGCACGACTTCTTGGGAGACCCAGAAGAGGATGTACTTGCAAATGTGCTCGGTGTCCAGGGGTCACGGTCTCAAGTCACCCACGATAGCCACGTGCCTCAGCTTTGCTGGGGACTCAGGGTAGCCTCGGGAAGTCTGAGAATCCACCTCTGGTGATGCGATGACTTCGGCGTCCGACGGGAGCTTCAGAAATGCGAACCGGACAGATGCTTCTTTGGTGCCTGCCAAGCAGGGGAGTCACTCCTTGACCCCAAGGAGATTCTTCTGTCCTCTAATCGTGAGTAGAGCATCGAAGGTTCAGGATTCAGTTACAGAGTTTCGTCCAGGGATAATCTAAAGTCCTAAGGACTGGGTTCCTACCTTTATACTAAAGATAGTGCTTGGATTACTCTGTGGCCCCACCTATGGGTGGGTCAGGGCAGAGTGGTGGCTACACCCCTTTCCCTTTGTCCAGTTCATGCCAAAGCAGGGGCTGCAAGCCCCTGATCCGGTTTGAACTGGGGTATGCACAGGGACACCAAATGTGCCCCCAGTGCAGGACTTCAAAGCACCCGAAAGTGCTCCCGCCCAGCCCCAATACACATTATCCTGTCTGGGGAGGTGGTCACTCCTCCTTGGGACAGGAAACCTATTGTCCAGGCCTCCCCTGCCGGAGTTTCGTCCAGCAGCAGGAGGCCAGACTCGTGTCTGTGGCAGCAGCATCCATTTTGTGATGCCAGGGCTCTGGAAAGAAGTTACTGGACTAGTCAGAGTTAACATGTCTTTCCCTCTAGAAGGGTGGAATGCTACCCCCGCCGCCAGTATTGGCGGGGGTAGTATTCCAAGATGTTTGACACCAAACACGACATGTTTAGGTGCAGCCATTCCAAAGTTAGCATTTTACTGCGAGGATATAATGCGCTTAAGAGTATATGGTCAGGCTGCACTACAAACAGCATCAGAGATGGTCTCCGAACGCTGCAGAGGGGCCCTGCTCATGCAGGGGCACCCTCTCACATAGGAACCATGCACTCTGCCTTTAGGATTGATAAGGCCTGCCTTAGGAGTGACTTATAGGTTTATATGTGTGTATGTATTTAGTGATATAGGTAACCTATATCACAGTAAGGGTGCATGCACCACCTTACCCAGGCTGCAGTAGCAGACCTGGGGTGTCAGTTTGGATGGCCTTCCAGGGGTGGCATAATACATGCTGCAGCCCCTGGCAGGCCTCTGAGGTACCTATGCCCTTGGTACATAGTATACCATATACTAGGGACTTATAAGGGCGTTCCAGATCCCATCAGTGATGTGCCTAAGGCACATGGAAACCATTTTAGAGAGGAAGCAGCTAGGCTGGGGTTCTGATTAGCAGGGCCCCAGCCAGACTAATGTCGAAAAACAGTGAAGCATCAGCAAAAAGTGGGGGTACCCATGTGAAGCAGATCCTACTCTCCTACAGTATTATGTATTGGTGTTTCCATGATTGGCATATTTGATTTATCGGTAAGTCCCTAGTAAAGTGCACTGAGAGTGCCAGGTCCTGTAAATCAAATGCTGCTAGTGGGCCTGCAGCACTGATTGTGTCACCCACACGAGCAGCAGTTCAAAGGGTTCTCAAACCTGCCACTGCAGTGTCTGCGCGCAGTTTTTACTGTCATGACGGCTTGGCAAGTGCACCCACTGGTCAAGCCCTAACCTTCCCTTTTATTACATGTGAGTCACCCCTAAGGTAGGCCCAAGGTACCCCTATTGGCAGGGTGCAGTGTATTTGAAAGGTAGGACATGTACTGGTGTATGTAACATGTCCTGATAGTGAAATACAGTGTAATTCATTTTTCACTATTGAAAGGCTATCTGTCCCATAGGATAGAATGGGGAATACTTTGTAACATCTTACAAGTATATCTTCCCATTGGGACAAGATAGAGAAATTGAGTTTAGTATGCCTGAACTCAGAATGTAGAACTGCATCTTTTAGTAAAGATGATTTTTATGTTCTGTGTTTGAAAATACCACTTTTAGAAAGTAGGTATTTTCTTACTTAGCCATCCTGTGTGCCTCTGCTGGGTTGTGGATTGACTGTCTGGCTTTTGAGTGACAAGGGCTAGGGATGTGCATTCTCTTCAGACAGCCACTGGGGGGGTCAAGGTGTGTCCTGCCTTTCCTGGATGAGTCAGAGCTGGGCTAAATAGACCTGGGCTGCATTTAGAGTAGGGGGTTGAGATTTCCTTGCACCTGAATGGGCCTCGTCTGCCTTGGACAATGCTGTCTCCACCTCCTGCCGGGAAGCTGGGCCAGAGAGGACCAAACTGGTTTGCACTAAGCACGGGGACTCTCTGCCACCAGAGAACAGAGGAAAATGCTGTATAATTATTGGGGCCCAGACCCCAGAACTTTAGAACTCTTATGGACCAAGAAGACTGCCAAGAAGAAGAGCTGGAGAAGCTGTGAGGAGGAACTACCACTTTGCTGTATGCTTTTGTCGTGTAGTTCCTATATATCCTATACAGGATCTACGCGTTCGGATAACATAAACTGTGGGATTGGTGGCGGACGGATTCCGAGCACCCCCACATGATACGTTAGCCTGTCTGTATTAGCTAGCTCACAGTGCCACTAGAGTCTCCTCTTATCGGGGAGAGAATAGTTCTTGGCAACCTCAGAACATGACAACCCTGATCCCCCAGGATCGTGGAAACAATATACTACCTTTCGCTCAGTCACTCGTGCTCACTTAGTTTGTCTCAGAGAGATACACAGAATAAACAGGCTGGGCGTTTCATTAAGTATTTATTGAACAGTTGGTATTCTAGTGTAGAATAGATGGGCTGCAACAACTTTTAGACAGTAGCAGAGATATATGATTAGCAATATTACAAAAGTAAAGGGATGGTATAGTTCTACCATCTTGCATAAATCATGAATATATACATGTACATAAAACACATGATAAAAAGTGCGTACTCCTACGATGTCTCCCTAACTAGATGTACCTAAATGTACCTAGCATCTGTGTAGGTGTTATGCCAAGAATCCCTCTAGGATCTAGTCCACCCCATTACCTGAGAGTTAGAGAATATGGGACCCCGCCCTGGTCTCGAGTTGGACACCCCGCGAGGGATGTTAGACCACTGCTAGGTGGAGCGTCTGCATGCAGGAACCTCAGCGTCTCTGGTCAGTGTGTCAGCCGGGAAGTCACGGTCTCCTCTCCCTTCCTAAGCAAGAAATGCTGTATATATACCCATAGGTCTCCCCAGGGGTCCTACCTTGCTGTGTTACTGTGTCGGCCTAAAGGATGACTTTGGGCCTGAACTTTATACAGAGATATTATACAGGAGATGGTAATCCTACTGTTAGTCCTGCTGTGCTTCCAAGAAGCCTCATGCATAATGTATGAGAATCGAACCAGGGAAAAACCCGCGTTCTGAGTGCAGTGTCATATCTAGGTAAAAGGTCAGTGCCTAAGAACCGTTATGTATGCAATGTAGGGAAGGATGTAGGTGAAAGGTTGCGATGTTACCTGCACCTATATAGGGTACCTATATGGAATATAACATCCACTCCTCTTCCGAATGGACGACATATGTAACCTATTACTGTACAACTAACATTACTAGATAGTGGTACGCACAAAGTCTATAAAAACATCTTTTGAACTAAAATGTTTAAAAAACTTCTAAAAATGTCCTAAAAAAACCATAAAAACATTAAAAATATTAGCAAGTCCTAGCTCTAAAACGTCCGTTGGTATATTCCGGATCACTATAAGCACTATAAAGCCATGTATGCCCAAAAAATGAAAGGAATGGCAATTTAGTCTCATAGTTCCAAATTTGAGCTTGTTTTTAAAAAAGGGCGCATTTTTCCCAGCACACGACGAGCCAAATGAGTTCAAATGTTTATGTGTCCTGGCTGGTAGACGCAACATTTTCGTTGCCTGCTTCTGCAGTAGACGGCCCCTGTAGCACCTCACAGAGCACATCAATTGAGCACAGATGTTCCACGCTGTCCACAGCCGGTGCTGGGGCAGCCTGTGCGCCGTCCAAAGCCTGGGTGTCAGAGGAGGAGCCGGTGTTCAGACCAACAGGTGAAGTTACCACCCGTGGTGGCTCAACGAATGCCGCCATCAACATTGGAATACGCTGAGGACACTGCAGAACATGGGCCGTTATCAGGTCCAGTAAAGCATTTACGTCCGGTGGCGCACATGATGGTAGTGTCAAACAAAGGTCTAACACGCATTCTTCTCCGCAAAACAGGCATCGGAGGACAGGTAAGATGCAGTCTATCCAGACCGGTCGAAATGACAAGAACCAAGATTCACTTAGTTCTCTTAGGCGAGGCGTGCCTAGAAGTTGTACCATGCGGTCACAGTATTTACGCTCCAGGAGTGTTCTCTCCATTGCCTTGGTGACTGGGACGTCCATTGCGTAGCAAATAGAAAACAATCAGGATACCTGCTATTAGAAACAGGATCAGCAGAAGTCCTCCAAAGATGCTTCCGAATACGGAGTGTATGAAGTTTGGTATAACTCCAAGTACCGTCTGAAAGGTGCTCAGAAGTCCAGAACCTATGGTCTTAAATAGGTGGACAATGCCTGTCGTATCAGACATGTTAAAGATACGATTTACCATTTCTGCGAAATGGAAAGGGCAGTTTGTATGAATAAGCGCCTGTATCTCTGCCGAAGACCTTGCGATCTGGAGATCAAAAGTCTCTCGAGCGAAGGTTAAGGGCACAGACTTCTGTAGAAGCATGGCTTTCATTCTGCTTAGAGTATCAAACCGTATTATGGAAACATTCAGTGAAGGCCATAACGGCGCCTCCCTGACTGTTTGTGTCGGTGGAAACAATACTTGCATACAACAAGTAACCCTGGAGCTCACGGTTACCAGATATGCGATGCCCGGGAGCATGCCACAGCAGCCTTGACTGTTCAGCATCAAGTAACTCCCATTTGAAAGTAGCCTGAATGCTGGAGTAATCACTGCAGCTGGGGCACCCTTCAAATGACAGGACACGTTTGTTACAGAACCATTACAAGCTCCGTGCAACATTATATCCTGGCATATGAGTGATCCACTTAAAGCATTCTCGCAGTTTGTACCGCTCAGAAACACTTCTTGATCCCCACTCCGGCATCGAAATCTGTATGGTAATTCCCAAGATTCCTTAATGTATTCCTTACCCATTTCTTCATATCTGCCTGCCTGCTTTTGTTCAAGGCAATATTGAAACTGAAAAGTAGTGACCGGTAGAGTTATGTGGCCATGGATTAGCCATTCTGTAGACGGTGATTCTGCCACTGTGAATGGTAATCTATCCAGTTTTTCGATACGCAGCATTGTATATTTTGCTCCCCTTTGTGCCATTTCTATCTGTTTATCTGTTAGATTGTATTCAGAAAACAGAGACGTGCTGTTGATAAAATGCCAAGGCACGTAGCCTGCACGCAAAGATTGCAGCGTCCAGCTTAACAACATAATAGAACGTAATTGAGATTGCCCGTGTTGTAATATGGCCAAATCTTGTTCTAGTATGTCTATTGCAGAAGATACAATTATGCCTAAGGAATATATCCTGGAGGTCAATGTAGTTAACCCATTGCCTACCACTGCTAGAGATTTTTCTAGATTTATACGATCTATTTCACGTAACCTCTCTGCGGCCTCTTGTTGTGATATTTTCCATATTTCATTGTAGACAGCATAATAGAAACGTTTCTGACGTGGCTTCCTGGGACCCATTAAAAAATCCCTAAGATCCACATCCTGTGACAGTAAGGATAAGGGTTGTTTCACCTGTGTGAGTGTTGAGGTTTTTAGCCAATCAAGGCACAACTTCCCAACACTGTAGGATGTCACTACCCCTGGATGTTGTCTTTGTACATAACGTGGATCTGGCCTATGGATACTAAACCCTTCGGTTTTACCCATGAATCTTGCCTGACAACTATTAGTGTCTGTGGGCCAAATCAACCATTTTTTCCAATCGGGGTCTGATCTGTTGTATTGTATGATGTTATCTACTATCATTTCTTCCTGTGATGTTATGTTGCCCTCGATGTGTGATGGAGTCGGCAGCCGAGGTGTGTTCAAGTCTTTGTTCTTGGCTAGTCCAAGGCAAGACGTCTGTTGCACTGTCTCGTTCAAAAACATGATTTGTTGAGGGATGAGGCATGCTCTAAACAAAGCTTCTGTCCCCTGTACCTGCCATTCCCTAGTACCCCAGACTGATTTTAGGTCTATGGCGTCTTTCCACAAGTCGAAACTTTGTTCGGACAATGGGCAATAAAGGAAGCAGAGTAAATCTGTTTGGTGTTTGTCAACATATTTTTCTGTGCTGATGTTGGTGCAACCTTATCATAGTATGAGGTTGGGTCAGACATATTAAACCCTGAAAAATATGGAAACTTCTGTGTAAATGTTTTTGAACTGCATTTCGGCGGTGTTGGACAATGTTCCCACTGGTGGTATGTGAACACATTTCTAGGATTAGCAGATTTATGCAAAAAGTGATGACCATAGTGTTGATAACAATACATACTCTCGAAATCTGATGTGTCTTCCAATGTTTCACTACTAGAAAACGCAGCAGATTTTTTCCAAATCCGATAACATGTTATTAAGAGTTTCAAAGTCCCAATCATCGGAAAATGTACTTGAGGTAATGATATCACTCAAAGATATTTTAAATAAATGTGGAATTCTTAAAATTTCAGTCAGACCAAATATATCGAAATCAACTTTGTCCCAAACTATACCATCAGGTATAGGAACTGCTGTACTGATGACAAGTCTCTTTGTTCTCAATGAGATGATTGGTGTGGTTTTAAAAGTAAGTTCACCTTTTGGGCTGCAGAGCTTTGCCGAATGTATTTCCCATTAATAAGCATACTAAAAACGATTACCAAGCCTACCCAGAAAAGAAAGAAAAGTATCCCGGTGATTATCCATAGTTCTACCCAGGGTGACACCAGGTAAGTCATTTTAAGAAAGTGCATAAAGTCTTTAACTTGCTGTTTGTGTGATTTTTGGGCTGGCGTCGGTTCAGGTTCACTTGGATCCAAAGAAAACGTATCAAAGTTTATGAAGTAGCCAGAAGCAGTTTGATCAATTGTTGGAATTGCATCAGGATTTGTAGAAATCGTGGTTTGCTCTTGTTGAGGTATGTTGACGTAGACATCTGTATTTGGTGGAATAGCGAGTTGTTTTTGATTTTGAATTTGATTTTGAATTTGAACTTCAGGTTCAAGAGGAACGAGTTCCATAGCATTGTTGTTTAGTCCTTCATTCCGTGTTGGAGGCTCTTCGAACGTGATGAGTCTTTCTGTTTGAACTTCTTGAATTGTAGTGAGAGGAGGGCGTCTGCTACTGTGGAGTCCACGTGGCCTACTGCTTAGTATCGGCCACATAGTGTGGTTTGATTAGGTCAATTGAGACAAATCTTTTCTCCTTTTTTCCGGCAAGAGGCGGTAGAAGTACAGTTCTTGTTCGTACAGTTCTTGTTCCTTCAACTGCTAGGACCGGTACAGGTTTTCTGTATGATGGCCCAAATACTTTCTTGTCCGCTATTTTCTCTCTGACCAGATCCCCAACTTTTGGGATCCAGACAGATCTTGCCGTGACTGATTTGACTTCCCCAGTGGGGGTCTGCTTCAGATGGACATTACTTTGTTGTGTCCTGGATTCATTTAGATCCAGTAAAACAGCCAAACGATCATGGATGTCAAAAGGTTTTTCATCCGCCACTGTGCCTTCACAATCAAGATCAGGTACCCACATTCTTGTCCCAAATAGGACCTCATATGGAGTGACACCCCCTAGAGAACTTCTTGGCATATTGTTAAGAGCACGCAGGACTCCATACAGATGTTTTACCCAAATTTCACCCGTGCCTAATACTCTAGCTGTTAAAGATTGCTTTAAGTCTCGTTTTTTTCTCTCCACTACCGAATTTCCCTCGGGATGGTACGGAGATGAGTATCGCAATGCTACACCCAATCCTCGCATGGCCTCCTTGTAAGCCCGAGAGCTAAACGCAGGGCCCTGGTCAGAAGGTAATGTGCCAATTGCGTATGTGCCTATGAAGACTCGCAAATCTTTTATAACAGTTCGAGCGTCAGCCGAGCATTGGGACCACACCCATAGGAATCTCGAGCAGGAATCCACTGCAACCATGATATACCTGTAAGCCCCATCTCTTTGTAAGGGCCCTTAGTGGTCCAAATAAGCACACGCTAGTGGTTTGTCAGATATTAACAGTGGTGTCTGCGCTGGACGTGTTACGGTGGAACCTTTCATCTGCTGACAGATGTCGCATTTCAAGTCTTTAGTCTGCTTTGTTAACCCAGGCCACCAATAGCGTTGTTTCAACAATGAAACAGTAGCTGTAACTCCTGCATGTGCAGAACCTATCCCTTCGTGTGCTGCTAGAATTAAACCTAACCTACGATCCATGTTTGGAATTACTCTATCCCCCACTCCAGGAACTTGAGCAAATGGAATGTTATTGGCATCTAACTTGTAGGAGTACTTGAGTAGAAACCTTTTTGGTACTGCTCCGCTGTTTTTGCGGGTTACATTAATAGCTATCATAATCTATCTGTCTATTCTCGTTTTAGAACGAGTGATTGCAGCTACGGAAGCCGTGCGTACAGCCCCCTTTGCGGCTTCATCAGCCAATGAATTCCCTTCAACGTGAACGCCATCACGCTGATGACTCAGTGTATGTATCACGTGAGCCCTTGGTAGTTCGGTTTTCAACTCCACTACCTGTTCCCATAGCATTTTATGCTTAATTGTGCCACCTTTTGCATCTTTGAACCCGTTTTAAACCCAGTACTGCAAATATTCATTGTAAGACTGCACACAGTAAAAGGAATCGCACACAATTAGTATTTACTAGTGCCAGTATCAGCGCTTTTAACTCTGCCAGCTGTGCCGTGCAGTCTCCTAGAGACTGCGTTTTTGTGCAACTTGGGTGGAATTTTCCATCCCGTATGCGACCTTTAACCTTTGCACATGCTGTGCTATCTTTTTGCTTACTTCCTATGGCCGGTTGAGCAGATCCATCAGTGTAAATTATATATTTATACTGATCTAGAGGCATTATTTCGTTTGGTAGAGGATATTCTTGTTCGTATTGCAGGAATGCTTGTGTCTTTAAATTTGGGTCGTACCTGTATTCTACATCTGTTGCAGTGAGAGAATTAGCCCATTGTATCCATCTCGGATGTAAGGCTTTAGCATTAGGAACGCTTGCCTTTGTCGCAGCCTCTAAGGCTGGAACCGGAGTTACTACTATTATTCGTTTCCCCTGACCCAGTGCTCTTTCTCTCACTACAGCAGTCTGTACTGCTGTTAGAATCTTTTCTGTAGATGCGAAGTGCATCTCAGCATTTGTGTACAAATGTGATTTGTATGCAATTGGTACTGTTTCACCTTCATTATATGTTAGATAGGTGTACCCAGATTGACCCGCAACTATACGGATCACCAGGTTGTGTACGTTTACGCGTGTCTGTAAGTGTTTGGAAGCTATCATGTCAGCTTGTAAGGAACGAAGTGTATCCGTATGTTCCTGTGTCCATTGTTTTACTGAAAAATCAGGTTTTATTAAGTCGTAGAAAGGTTTCACTCTTTCTGCGTAATCTAAAATGTAGGTTCTACCAAAATTTAGGAATCCCAGAATTGACTGTAAATTTTTCAATGATTTTGGAGGTTGGAGCAGCGCACATTTTTCAAAAAAATTGGCTGCCAGGCTTTTCCCTTCACTTGAAAGCTTATATCCTAGAAACAGGACACTGAGGTGGGCAATTTTTGATTTTTTAAAGTTGAATTTGTAGCCCTCAGATGCAAATCCTAAAATAATGGTATTCACTCTGTTCAAGTGTTCCTCTAGGTCATCGTCCATTAGATAAATATCATCCACATAGGACAATGCCTCTTCATCCAAATTTTGAAGTAACTGAGGGGCATATTAACAACGAGGCGATAAACAATTATCGCCGCTTTAGCGTCCGTTTTCGGACGAAAAGCGGCGATAATCTTATCGCCTAATCAGCAAGGTCACGCTATCGCGTGAATCCTTGCACTATCGCCTCTTTCCAACGCCCATCTTTGCAGCTCTAATGAGATGCAAAGTGGGCGTTACTGGCGTAGCCTCGGATGGGCTACGTTGCAAATATCGCCGATGTGCACATCGCAATATTTACAAGGTAGCCCACAGGATTATAGCAGACGTTAAATTTTGGCGAAAACGGCCGTTTTGCCAAAATCTAACGTCTGCTATAATCCTGACTTACCTATGTTAGACATAGGAGATGGATTCTGCTGATACGACCACAGGGTCGTATCAGCAAGGTCTATCGCCGTCTTGAAGGGAACATCGCTGGAAAACCAGCGATGTTCCCTGCAAAGGGCGATAACCTCGCTATCTCTGGAATCTTTATCGCCCTGAGTAACGCGTTGTTAATAACGCGCTACCAGGGCGATAAATACCAGAGATAGGCGGCGATAATATAATTATCGCTATGCACGGCCAGCGATAATTATCGCTGGCCGTTGTTAATATGCCCCTCAGTTACTCTGGCCGAAAACAACCCGGGCTGTTCTTATACCCCTGGGGGAGTCGACAAAATTGACGCTGGGTCCCTAACGCTGAGAAGGCTTTTAGATACCTGCTTTCAGGCTCTATATTTTGGCAGAAAAATCCACTTGAGATATCAAGTGTTGTTTTATATTTTTTCCGCACAATGTCATTCATTAATGCGGCACTATGTGCATTTTGGACTGCAAATGTCTTAGTGCAAGTGTTTAAATGTCTATAATCTAAAACTAGACAATATGAATTGTCAGGTTTCATGACAGGAAACAAAGGATTGTTCATTGGTGAGGTGCAATTTTCGATCACCCCTTGGTATTCAAGTTGATCTAAGATCTCCCTGACCTGTTTTTTAGCTTCTTGCTTTATTGGATACTGCCTCTGTGCAGTTGGAGTATTCTTTAAAGGAATAATGTGGTGGGTTGAATCCTCATCCCATCCAACATGGTTTTTGTATAATGCTGGAGCCTGGGCTACCGCCCACTCCTGCGCATAAGTCTGTTGCAAGTGCCTGGGAATATGGTCTGAGAAAGCTGGGAGAATTACCGTTTCTCCTTTAGGGCAGTCCATGACGAATGCTGGCAGCCAATCTTGTTCAGCTAATAAAATATCATAGCCAAACGTTAGGTTCTCCCAAAAGAGACCTCTCACTGTTCTACAATTGTCCCCCTCCATTTGGAGCGTTATTTCATATACTTTATGTGGGACACTCACCCTAGTATCGGGTGTTTCTACTGTGATATAATCATTCAAGTCCGCTGTCACCAGAAGTTCCTTCAGGTTCTGGCGAGCTATTGTTATTTGTGCCGCACTGTCTAGCATCATCAGAGCCCATTCCCCGTTCAGTAGTCGAGTCCTCAGAATTCTGGGCATGTCTGATCTTTAGACCTGCAACTTTCTTCTTTTTGAACTGTGGCTTTTGCTTTGATTTTTCTTCTTTTTTAGAAGTGTACTCTTGAGCGTGCTGCTTGTCTCTGGACTTTGTATGCTCTTCTTGTCTTTCTGACCGTCCTTACCTCTCAGAGTTTTTCGATGAAGCCTGGAAGGAACGAGAGGAACGTGTATCAGTATCCTGATTCCTGTCAGGTTTCCTAATATTTTCCCTATTCCTAAGGTTGTACCTCTTTTCGGAGGGCTCCTGTGGAGGAGATCTACCTCGTGATTGAGATCTGTTTCCTTTATAGTTTTGTTGTTTTTTATTGTCCCACTTCTTCTTTGTTGAAGCAGGTGTCTGCTTAGTAGTGTCCTTTTCAGGACTGCCCATCAGTTGTGGTTTTAAAGCTTTCCCACCCAAACTGTCTCTGCCTAATTCTGCATAAGCAGTTTCAATTATTTTTGGTAGTTCGTGTTCCTGTTCTAAAGGATCGAACTCCCTTAGGCGTTGGCGGATGGCCACTGAAGCTGCTTCCCCCTTAAGGTTAGCTAGTATTATGACTGATACCTGGCATAGTTACCTAGTAACTTCATCCCTAAGTTTAGGGCAGGTTCTGCGCCATACTCGTTTTGTATCTGTCTCAATACATCAGGTACTACTGCTAATGACGGGATACAATGAGTTCTGGTATAAATGGCAGCAAAGAATGTACCCCAAGTGGTACAATCCTCTAATTGTGGTGTTATCCCCATGGGTAAGCAGATTGTTAGCATTCTGTGTTTTTCATATGGGGTAGTATTCGGGAATACTGCCTCTAGCTGTGTTATTTTCTGAGCTACCCAGAATGGTATTTGTTCACGTTTTGTGGGCATTTTACCCCTTACCGCGTGTAATGTTTGTGGTGTAATTTTAGTTGCTGTACCCTGAATTTGAGTTCCATTTGTAGCAAGTATTGCTGGTTGGACTGTAAGTGTCCTCATGACAAATTGCGTCATGTTCCGATATATTTTAATTAATTTTTTGTGTTGTATGAGTAAGTCTCCTGGTGGCATTGTGTCAATGTCAGGATGTGGTGTGTAGGCCGCTAATATCGGCCATGTTGTCCCTTCTCTTCCGAGCGGGCCGAGTCTTACTCTTCTTCTTATGTTGGGTAGGGTACCTTTAAACCAGTATAAGTGTTCCTGGTATGTGAGCGGAACCTCTATATCCTCGAACGGATAATATTCCGCTGGTGCATCTCCTTCCGTGTAGGAGTGAAATGTTTTTGTTCTTGCATTTGCTGCTGTGAATGTAACCCACAAATAAAATACCTCTGTTTTGTTTGATTCGTGTGCCTCAATCACAAAAACTACTATGCCACCCCTAGCTGATAAACCATGCGCAAGTAGTTTCAGGGTGACTGTATTTCTAAAGTTTGGTGCAATTTGTACTGCGCCTGCATCATCCTCGTCTGTGAGGGGCAGATTCTGTTGCATTGGGTCTAATTCTTCGTTATTTCTGTCTTCAGTCATTTTGTAAAGAAGAAGTTTTTCAAGGGAACTAAGATAAGGTGTTTTGCACAATTTAGGAACACTGTGTCCTTCAAGCTTGATTAACCAACAGCCAATAAATAGGATTTTTTAGCCTACTCAGCTGTGGCGGAGTTTGTGCCCACACACTCCAGACGTCTCTGGTGTTTTGTGAGTAGGGATCTCTGAGAATAGCACAACTGAACTACTCAGATTCTACTGTTAAATAAGTACCCAACCAACGTTGGCAGCGCCATGTCGTGTAGTTCCTATATATCCTATACAGGATCTGCGCGTTCGGATAACATAAACTGTGGGATTGGTGGCGGATGAATTCCGAGCACCCCCACCGGATACGTTAGCCTGTCTGTATTAGCTAGCTCACAGTGCCACTAGAGTCTCCTCTTATCGGGGAGAGAATAGTTCTTGGCAACCTCAGAACATGACAACCCTGATCCCCCAGGATCGTGGAAACAATATACTACCTTTCGCTCAGTCACTCGTGCTCACTTAGTTTGTCTCAGAGAGATACACAGAATAAACAGGCTGGGTGTTTCAATAAGTATTTATTAAACAGTTGTTATTCTAGTGTAGAATAGATGTGCTGAAACAACCGTTAGACAGTAGCAGAGATATATGATTAGCAATATTACAAAAGTAAAGGGATGGTATAGTTCTACCATTTTGCAGAAATCATGAATATATACATGTACATAAAACACATGCTAAAAATGCGTACTCCTACGATGTCGCCCTTACTAGATGTACCTAAATGTACCTAGCATCTGTGTAGGTGTTCTGCCAAAAATCCCTCTAAGATCTAGTCCACCCCATTACCTGAGAGTTAGAGAATATGGGACCCCATCCTGGTCTCGAGTTGAACACCCCGCGAGGGATGTTAGACCACTGCTAGCTGGAGCGTCTGCATGCAGGAACCTCAGCGTCTCTGGTCAGTGTGTCAGCCGGGAAGTCACGGTCTCCTCTCCCTTCCTAAGCAAGATGTGCTGTATATATACCCATAGGTCTCCCCAGGGGTCCTACCTTGCTGTGTTACTGTGTCGGCCTAAAGGATGACGTTGGGCCTGAACTTTATACAGAGATATTATACAGGAGATGGTAATCCTACTGTTAGTCCTGCTGTGCTTCCAAGAAGCCTCATGCATAATGTATGAGAATCGAACCAGGAAAACCCAGCGTTCTGAGTGCAGTGTCATATCTAGGTAAAAGGTCAGTGCCTAAGAACTGTTATGTATGCAATGTAGGGAAGGATGTAGGTGAAAGGTTGCGATGTTACCTGCGCCTATATAGGGTACCTATATGGAATATAACACTTTGTTGTGTTGGCCTGCAGTGGCTGCTTCTGTCTTGGGCAGTGAAAGGACTGGACTGAACTTCCTGCAACTTCTTCGTGTGAGTTTCTCCAAAGGCTTGAGGAAAAGCTTGCCCCCTGTTCAAGAAGTCTCAGGAACAGCAAAGTCTCAGGAACAGCAAAGACTTCAAGTTCATCTGCTACCAGCACTGGGAACTGTGTGTTTTGTGCTGCAACAGAAGAAAAAGCAACCCGACGCCGTCAATGACGCCGCTGCCGACTCTATGTCCTGAAGGCACTGCAAAGGGCACCGCTGCACTTTGCGCCGCAACCCTGGTCTCACCAACGATGCCGCCACCGAGCCGCTGCTTGCACCATCATGACCTCTGGGCACCGCACTCCGCACCGCCTCACTTCACGCCGCCGCCCTGGTATCACTGACGGCGCCGATGTTTTGGGGGCACCACCGCTCACAAGATACACAACCCACCTTCCTCATCCCGCACTGCAGCCTTGGCCTACGGATGCCAGCGCCATCGACTCCAATTCATCAGCCGACGACAGCTCTTCAGCAACGACTACGCCGCTGCTTGCACCGTGACCTGCCAGCACCACGACGAGCACCGCATCACTTCGCACCACAGCCCTGGTCTCACTGACGCCACTGGATGTCCGTCACCGAGCCGCTGCCTGCACCGTGACCTGAGGGCATGGCACGCCGCACCGCTGCACTTCGCACCCCAGCCCCGATGCCTGCTGACGCCTGTGCTCCTGACTTCAACCGCGAGGAGTATGATCTGCAATGCGTGTGACTTCAAGGGTCCGACGACTCCTGCACTGACCTCCAGAACCGACACCTGCAGACTCCAGCTCTTCGGAGCTCAACAAGAGGTTGCTGACGCCCTACAATTCTAAAGGTTCTGTTTTGTGGGCCTTCCCGACACCGTAGCTGGCCCGAAACACCGCTGTCAGCCAGAACTGTTTGGATTTGTTGTTCACGATGCCGTGATAGACTCGGACAGAGCTATCGACTTCAAGGAACTGTATTTTAAGTCTATTTTTGATTATTGAGATTTCTGAGAACTGTTTGGTGGATTTTTATCATTTTTGTTCTGGTTTTCACAGATAACATATTGGTTATTTTTCTAAAACTGGTGTGGTGTCCTTTTGTAGTGTTTTCACTGTATTACTGTTGGTTATGTGCAAATGCTTTACACACTGCCTCCGAGATAAGCCCGACTGCTCGTGCCAAGCTACCAAGGGGGTGAGCAGGGGTTATTTCAGTAGTGTATCCCCCTTACCCTGACTAGAAGGAAGGGTCCCTATTTGGACAAATGTGCAAACCATTGCCAACTAGAGACCCCCATTTCTAACAAAGGCTTAGGAATCTCCTTTTGTGGCAACAGAGAAAGCATCCAGCAAATTCCAATACCTTTTTTCTAGTGGTACTAGAGCAGCATTGCCTGCTGCACATTCACACAAATATTTTCCCTCTGGCAAGGAAGTAGCCATGGCTTTGTTTTGAGTGATGATTTAAAGGCAGAGGATTGTGCTAAGTCCTGCTACCACTCTATAAATCACAGTACACCAGGTTGAATTGACAGTGGTGTATTTTCCAGATAAGTTAAAAAAGAAAGTCGATCGAGTTAGGTAGGACTAGAACAACTGGCACACCAAGGTTACTCACTGGCAGACTACCTCTCACATTGTGCACATTCCATTTATGAAACACAAATCAAGTATTCCACAACAATGCACACATTGTTCCCACATATATGCACACAGCCATTGGAAAGCACGTACAATCAGAAGTTTCCTGTAAGAAGAAATACACGGTAGGCACTACATTTGAATATTTTTTTTGAGCCCCACTGTGCCATGGCGAATGCCTTCCCTGACAGCCTCTCAACAGTTGGCCCTAAACCACTCAGGGAGTCATTGTGGAACCTGGAATTGTGAGATGATAGTGGCTGGGCACCAGGGAACACCCAATGATAAGGACACAAGACACAGCACACGAAGGACAAGTGTCAGAATAATAGATTTACAGACACACGGAGAAAAGGGGAATGACAAACAACACATCTCATTCCTTTTTATAGAGGCAACTTCAATACATTACCAAAGGAAGGCAAAGAACGTCACAATAAAACAAACTCCTTCAAATGTCCAGTAATTCTGGCACTCCGTTGACATAGTTTTCTACTTCATTCTCCATCCAAACAACCTCTATATGTGAATGCGTATGAAGTCCACAACCCTCCCCTACATCCCCACAAACCTCATCCATAGATATTTTCTTACAAAGAGTCAACCCGTTCAAACTCCACCATCTTCCATTGTCCTATTTAGCAAATTATCTCACCCTGTTATCACCATATGTGGAACCAAAACATAGGTGATCCCTTTCCTATCAACTGAGGAGTCTGGATTTTAACACAATTATCCATCTTTATCTTTGCTTAGTCCAATATATTGCTCATGATATTTCTTCATTCCTTCTTTTTTGGACTTCACATTCTTCATCATCAACTCATACATGTTAGACTGAATACTCTGGCTATTTAGTAAGCTAGTTAGGACTTAATTTCAAACAAGAAAAGCGATTCTTAGGCAACACAAAAGGGCCCAAATAGAACCAAGTACTTTTATTTAGGGGTGGCATAACTGGCGTAAGCCTATCTAGCGTAATTACTTGTAATTATCACAAAATGACTCTTAATTATACGTAATTGTGTAAGAAGCATAATCCAGCATTTAGCACTATTTTCTTAGTGCAAAATGTATCCTTGTGTCCAAAATGGGCCAGAGGCTGCAATTTGATATTTTTTTTTACATAAGGTTACACATTGAGGAAGAAAGAGTGGAAAGTCCACCAACAAATCTAGCATAATACACACAAATAGTCCTAAAATGAGGACAGCTAATCCTTTCAAGTAGGATTTGTTACTTATTTTATAGTTCTAAAAAGGGATTCTATGGGTTTCCCCCTTTCTGAAATTGTGTGTCTCAAATAATCTCCTTTATTACATAACAACGCTCCCATATCTGTTTGTAAACTCATGCCTTTATAGATATAAAATGACCAAAACTTTAGCTAATATACTGCTGCAAGAGCCTGGGCCCAAATAAATGTTTATCTTCAAACGCAGCTTGAGAGGTAAAAGGGAGAAAACAATCACATTTGAATTTCAATAAAGTGTAACCACTTTGGTCACACATTGAACCACTCAACAACTGAATCTGAGTTTAGTAAGATTTAATTATGAATTTAGAAACAAATCGATATAGACTAGCCTCAACATTATCATATAAAAATACAGAACGAACAAAATGAGTCCAAATTTCCTGAAGAGATTTACTCTATATAACATAAAGCAGACAACTAACTCTAGAATGACAATGCAATTAATCAGGATAAAGAATTGAGTATTAAACTGCATCAAACGATTCTCCTTTTAAAAAAACAATTCATCTTTATTAAGCATTTTTCAGACAAAACAACGCCACACACCCCACACGCCCCTCCCCGCTCCACCCCACGCGATCAGGTAATAAATAGCAAGGGAACAGCCAAATATAATATTTTCCAGGAAGTACAAATATTGTCTTAAATTCCGTCAGCGATGGCGCGCTAACTAACAAAAAGAAAACAACAACAAAAAAAAGACATAACTAAGCCACCGGACAGTATTTAAAGTGCAATGTGCTCTGTTTACAAATGATAGGCATCAAGACAACTCTTCTTCTGTGAATAAATCAGTTATCTAAGAACAATGGCGGATCACCAACTGTTAGTTAAGAAGTGGTGTGCCAGCGTACACTTAAAAAAAAGAGGAGAAAGGCAGGGCTAGCAAATAAGTAGATATTAACAATCCTGCCTGGCTTCGCATGCCACATCAGTTTTCAAGTCTGAGTAAAGGTGCCCAAATCAGCTGCCCTTTCTTTTTTGCTTTAGAGCCTTTCCTATAATAGATCGCTTTCTCCATTCTGTATACGGCTAATAGGCGGGCTAGCCAATGTTGAAACTGAGGGGCAGCGGATCCAGCCAGGCTGAGGCAATTAACAATCTAAAAATTGTCATAGCTAAGGCGAGGAAAAAATCTATACACAGGGTCAGTTTCTCTTCGTGTACCCCCAGCAGAATTAACTTAGGTGTCAGTGTCACATTTATATTCAATTTAAAACCAAGAAAATTTTGTATTTCATTTTTAACTGAATCTAAAGAGGGACAAGATGCAAACATATGTACAATATCCGCGCAATGAGTGGAAGAACGCGGACAGTGGGTTCCCAGCCCTGAGCCCCACTTTGCAATTCTTGCCGGAGTATAATACAACATGAAAAAACTGAACTTGTTAGTTTGCTGACATTAAAACGGTACGAGATAAACTAAGGACCTTTGCAAATTCAGTTTCAGACACAGTCAACTTATTCTGCCACTTGAAACACTGTTGATCTAAATCATCATTCATTCCATTGTTCAGTGTCTGATAGATCATTCCAATGTGGATTAAACTCTGAGATACCAATTTGTCAACTAGCGCATTTTTTTCAAAGCCGGCGCATCAAACGATTCTCCAATTTAAGCATGAGCAAGTTATCTCTCCCTACACTGCCTTAAAGGGGCAACCTTAAACTGAGAAGTGTTTAGAAAAGGTGAAATTAGAAAGGTGTCAGCTGTCGGACTCTTTAGTAGAAGCACTCAAACCATGGGCCACGTAGCTTAAAACCACTCTAGCAGAAGCATAGATCTGCTCTCCTTAAAGTCCTAAGATGTCTCTCTTGACACTCACTAAGTTACAGCATAAAATATCAATTGTATTCAAGGTAGAGAATCCGACATGACTTTCGCTAGTACTTTTCCATGATTCCGCCACCACTGGATATTTGCACCACCTTTCCCATATCGATAAGTTGCAACTTCATTCGTCCTTGGTCATTCTTCTCCTCCTCTATGAGAACTCGCCTCCTTGCTCTTTACCACGTTTCTCCTTGCCAAATTTAGTCTTTTCATACCTTGCTGTCTAATTAAAACCAAACACGTCTGTGCTAAATAAGGAGGCTTTGTCCACATCTGCAGTGGAAACAAAAATACAAGCAAATACATTCTATGTTGAAGGTTAAAAATGAAATACATGTTGTACTTTAAACGTGAGCTCGAATTGAACGGTTTCTTGTTGCCCACCCTTGTCAACTTAGCAGTGCACAGGGTTACAGAATATGTGCACATTTCTACACAATAATAAATGCAGCTTCTTAATACATGAATAAACTGTGAAGAATTACGAAGGTGTCATTTCAAATGCACCTGCATGGAAATAATTCTTGTTACACGTATAAATGTTTCAAACATTAACCTATGCATACACATTCTATTTTATTACAATGGAATACATTTTCCGTTAACGTCTCCTGTCACATTAATATATAAATGTTACATAGACCTTTATTAGTCACGTTCTATACACATAAATCTTCACCTGGACTATTTTAAATAAGCAATACTCTGATTTCCTTAGTAACATTAATCACACAGAATATATCTGAGTGCTGACTACACATGATTATGATACACTCCGACAGTATCTCAGAGTGAGATCAAAATTACACTTCACTATTCTGACCTTCCGAACAAAATGATGTCATCTTAGAGTGCAATAACCTCCTTGGTGTCCCTGAATACATTTCCCATAAGCCCCTGGAACACAGAGGTGGCAAAGGGGGGACCAAAAGGCATATGCAGGAAACAAAAGGTACCATCAGGAGGCAAGAATGTGGTCAAGTGATTAAAATTTTCAGTAAGTTGTAACTGGTGGCATGTCGCTTGTAAATCAAAGGAAGAAAGATACTTTGCATTACCCATTGTAGCATATAGATTTTGGATTTTTGCGAGTGTGTGACAATAGAGCAGAATTTTTTTATTGAGTGATGCAAGAGCTGCACACAGTCTCAAATTTCTTGATTTGTTTCTCATTAACACAATAAAGGAGACCTTCTTAGATGACTCAATTGGCTTAATAAAACCTTTCCTGCACAAAGCTTATAGGAATAGCAACACTTTCCTTCATACATTTAATAGAATATTTTTAAATTTTTGTTTCATAGTAGTAGCATTGTTCTTCAGATTGATTTAAAGAGCAAAACCTTCCATTTTACCAAAACCTTTTCTAAAAACAACTCTATACTGAACCTAAATTTTAGTTTCACTACCTGGGTGCGTATTACACAAAGTGCCCCAGAGGTGCAACGTGCACGTGCTTCCGCTTTATGCGCCTCCGGGGCACTTTGGTATTACAGAAGGGGCCACAGACGTGTGTGCGGCCTCTTCTGTAATAGAGATAGCACTAGTGCACATGTAGCACCAGTGCTATCGAGAGAGTGTGTTCCCTCATTTGCATGGGGGCGAGGCCCTATGCAAATGAGTGAATCTCTTTACCTCTGCACCCACACTGTATTATGAGCGAAGGAGCAAAGAAGCTGTCAAGAGATGTACTGACCACAAAAAGGTGGCTCACTGTCAATGCCCCCCCTACTGGCAGTCTTCTGGAGTGGGTCAAGGGGCTCCTATAGGACCCCTCAGACATTTTCACTGTGCTCGCCTGCTTGGAGATCTCTCTCCCCTCTTAAAAGTTCAGGCGGGTTGCAAGCTTTGAAGCAGTCACTCTGTATTCAAAGAAGCTGTCAAGAGATGTACTGACCACAAAAAGGTGGCACACTGTCAATGCCCCCCCTACTGGCAGTCTTCTGGAGTGGGTCAAGGGTCTCCTATAGGACCCCTCAGACATTTTCACTGTGCTCGCCTGCTTGGAGATCTCTCTCCCCTCTTAAAAGTTCAGGCGGGTTGCAAGCTTTGAAGCAGTCACTCTGTATTTCTCTTGAATGCGGAGTCTCCAGGGCATCACAAGCTCGCAGCTGTCCTGAGGGCAGTGCATTTAACATAATAGGTGCACTTTCTCTGTTTGCACATGGCGCACCTGCTTAAAGGTGTGCTATGGCGTGAATAGGGCCTATAGGCCCCTTGCTTGTTGTAAGATTCACCAAAAATATATTTAGGTTTCCGGTTTTGAGGGAAATTTCCATATGTCCTTCATGTCTCCAATCCAACAAATGTTTCCCCTTATGAGTCATACATATTTTACCAACAATTTTGTTATCTTTAAACTGGATCTGAGAAATAAAGAAACCCAACTCATCAATCGAATAGCCTCATAAAGAGGACGTCTTGACATCAAATGACTCAGAAATAACAGTTTATGGAGATCCAGCATTAGCTGGAACTTTTGTTGGAATATGGTCAATGCATATGGAATGAACAGGTGGTATAAATGGTTCAGCCTCCGTTTCCTCAGTACACTCCTTATTATCATCAGCCATAACAATGTTTGATCCCTTATGGTTTACACCATCTTTGGCAGCTGCCTCACTGACTTGAATGCCCAGTCAGAAATGTTGAAAATTATATTTACTTTGGTACCAGAAACAACTTCATCAGCTTTTTGAATGAATTTGACTATTCTAAATTAAGTGTTGCAAACATTAGCAAAATGTCTGATCTTCTTGCAATTATAACACTCTTTCGATATTGCAGGGCAATTGAATGTGCACAAGATCCACATTAAAAACTTTTCCATTCATGGTAAGACTAGATCTATTTTTGCATTTTGATGTGTCATCAATTTTTTCATTAAGTTGTTTGTGTATCTAAAATCTGTTTGTCGGATATTGGGAGACAGCAACACTTTTACTATATCAATAGTTGCCTTCAACAATTGATTTCTTTGCCCAAGTAGCTGTTCCTGTGTTTTATTATTAAAACAACCTACAAATAATTTGGTCACTAAAATATAGATCCAATGTGCCTTCAAATTCAGAAGGAATTGCTAATATTCTAAGTGCAGCTACATTGAACTCAACTGGTTTGTTTTGCAAATAATACTTAGTAAAGAACTTGAGAAGTTCCATCACAATATATGGACCTTCTTTGAATTGGTCTTTTAAACTACCTAAAGCGGAAAATTTCTTGTTAAAACACCTACGGCTGTGCCTTAGCATGGTAAATAAGGAGGCAGGTATTCAAAATGTTTTGCGCTTCTCTGTCTAATAGATTCAATAAAAGTGGTTTTCTTCTCTCATTTTGAACAGTTTTCTGTCTATGACAATGACATATTTGGTGAACAACTTGTTCCACTTAGCCCATTTCATAGTGTTTCAAGAACAAAGGTGGTTGGATGTAGCACTGCATGATGACTGTGAAACAGCAAAGACAGCAATAAAGTAAGATGGTGTTTACCACAAGACGATGGATTTTAGCCACCAGAAGTACTGAAGAAGGATTCAAGTTTGATTGTCCAATGTAATCATGGACAATTTTCAAAAAGCACTTGGTGAAGTCAGTCAGGAAAGATGTAGAATATAGTTGCCCTTAAAAGGTTAAGATTTAAAAGATTGTCAATGACAATGGCAAACAGCTTTAAAAGCTATTTAGAAACAAGCCCTGTACACAGCCCCAGTCAAAGGCAAAGAGAAAGTAAGCCCAGCTTGTGAAGGTTGAGACAGAGCTCACACACTGTAGACGACCAGATTTTCAAACTGAAGGAGTGATGCCCAGGTTTCAAGATTTGGAGCACCCTCTTGGAAGATCAGAAACACTGCGGCAAATCCTCATCTGGTTAACCGCTTTGACCTTCAATAAACAGCACTCGGGTTATGAAGGGTTGACCAAGGCACCTGAGGTGTGTAGTCCCATGGCATTGACAAAGCGTGGAAAGATGATATGAGGCAGATGAGTATATTTAAAACATGTTCTTGAGCTCCACCACACCAAGCCAAACATAGCCTTCTTTATGAGCCTCTGAACAGTCTCCCCTAAGCCACTCAGGGTGTCATTGCAGAACCAAAAATTGTGAAGTGAGTATGGCCATGCACCAGGAAGTATGCAACCACAGGGACACAGGAACTAGGGTAATAATAATAGAATTACAGAAACACATGAAAATAGGAATGACAACCAGGAGCACATGACAACACACCCACTTCAGTAATGGCTCCATCAGCAATTGATCCCTTCTCGCTTATGTTACTGGCCAAACTATCTCAAACTATCTCCTTTCAACACCACCTCTTGCTCCACTGTGAAAGCCTTCCTGATTCTGAAGACTGCACTTCCAGCCCAGGAAATCATCACTGTTTTTTCTGACCCTTGACAGCTTCCAAGCTTTTTCATTTCTCGCCCATACCACATTATGACAGACCTCTACTACTTGTTGTGGGTCTGTCTTCATGGAACAAAGGTTTCGTCCAGCATTCTATTTCTTCACACACGCACCTAGTGACCCACTTTTATGTTCTAATGCTTCAACAGCCACCATTGCAATGTAGAAAAGATGAGAGTGTGTAGTCTTTAAAATCCCAATTTCTTAGTGATCTGACCCGAATGCTGACTTCCTGCTGGGTCACTGTGTTAAGAGCATAGGTATGGTGTCTTCTTGAGCCCAAAACCTTAATGTTAGGATGATACTATACCTGTTTTTAGAGACCAGCTCTTTCAGCCATAACTCTTAAATCACAGGACACCACTAAATTCATATTTGTGGGGGTGTGGTCCAAGATGGCGCCTGTGCAGTAGTGCCTCTACGGAGCTCCGCCGAACAGATTTTCATTTCGGCGTTTCCCCGGGGGGTAATCATCCCAGAGTGCAGGAGCGGTGCGGGAAATATGTGAAATTCCTCGCAAAACAGAGATGCGGCACCAGCCAGTACTTTGTCTTGCATCCCGGGCTGGCCGCGAGGTAAAATGGCGGCTGAGCGGCTGTGACTGCGCTGTGGGAAGGAGCTAGGTGGACGCTGGGACGTCCGGGCGCACCGGGCAGTACTGTGACTAGAGGCGCCGGAGGGTGCGGGGGCCTCTCCCCCCTCCCTTTTATCATCAACGCAAGAGCTGTGGTCAGGAGACGCAGCGGACCAGTGGACTGCGGTATCTCGGAGGCAACAAGTGGAAATAACCTCCCGATGCTGTACAGGGGACGGCCTATGCGCAGGGTGGCGGTCAGGTGCTACCGGAGCCCCGCTCTGCATACAGCAACCTGTCCGACCAGGCTGCAGCGGACCTGACATTCGACTGACCGGGCGCTGTGCTGGAGGTAAAGCGGCCCTGATCAGGAATGCAAAGACAGGCTCCTGGACGCGGCTGAGACCGGCGAGCATGGGGGTTGCGGTGGGGGGCCGGAGTGAAGGTGTAAGGACTGTTGGAGATAGCTGGTCGCGCTGTGTCCTGCTCCTCCGCCCTCCCCCAACCCTGCGTCAGAGCGGGCTGGAATCCCTGGGGCCTACTGCCATACTGTAGCAGTCACGCGTCGGGGGCAGACCTGGTGATAGTTCGGCTCGACGGCAAGCGATGTAGCTCTCCTCCACTGCGCTGGGGCCAACAAGGAAAACAGTGGCTGGACCCCCCCCTCCATACAAGAAGGTACATGAGCGCTGGCGGGGGGGGTGAAATTCATCACTCGAAGTCAGCGCGCCGGCGGTGGAGTGGGCCCTGGCTCCCCCCCAACAGCACAGTTCACTTTGGTGGTTATCCACACACGCATTGAAGAGTGGATAGGGGCTGATCATACTGGTAACAGTCAGGTATGGGAGGGAAAGGACATTGAGGGACACTCCAGCGACCGTCATAGGCTCCTGGGAGTGGCACTGGGAGTTACTGGCTGACCGGGCCCCAGAAGAGAGTTCTCTCCTGCAAGACTGGAGCTCTCAACGCGGGATCAAGGTAACCACGCAGGTCCTACCACGGAGAGCCCAACCCCAACTGCCACCACATAGAAGTTTGTGCGCCCTGGGCGTTTCTGGGCCCTCATGAAAGGAGAGCGACAGTAACGGTCCCGGATAACTTGGGGACTGCCTGTCCTCGCCCCAACTCTGACTGCTGGTGCCTTTTTGGAGAGTAAGTGAGGGGAACGGCTAAGCCTCCAGGGCCAGGGCAAAAGCACCAGCTCAGGAACACGCTGGAAAAGGGATACCAGAATTGGGCACGATGACCTCCACCAGAACCAAAAAAGACACTACCACTATCAAGGACCTCCTGACCAAGGGCTTCACCAAGAAGATGGGACAACCCCGGTCCCGGCCTCCCTGACCTGCGAAGCAGCGGGATCTCCCATGAAGCAAGAAACGAGTGACGAGGCCCCTATCACACGCAGCCTCATGGAAGCACTTTTCAGTACACTAAGAGAGGACATAGCGACCTTGCGTACGGAGGTGTCCGAAAAGGTCAAGGACCTACGCCATGAAATGAGTGAATTGGAACAGCAAGTCTACTCAGTAGAACGATCTGGAGATGCCAGAGAGCAAGAGTTGGAGGAGTGTCGCAGAGAAATCTTAGAACTAAAAGATCGTAATGCCGACCTCAATTTTCATCTGGAGGATTTGGAAAACAGGTCCTGTAGATCCAACATCCGCATTAAGGGTGTCCCGCTACAGGCTGATGCAGGCCACATGGAAGACTACGTCCTACGATTATTCCACCATATAATACCGGAACTAGAAGGGAAGGACCTCCTGCTGGATCGTACACACAGAACGGGGTGCCCTTCATCGGCACCTGGCACCCCACGGGACATTCTCACATGCCTCCATGACTACAGCCAAAAGGAGCTAATAAGGACTGCAGTGCGTGATCAATCTCACATAATATTCGAGGGAAACAAAGTCCGTCTTTTCCTGGACCTGTCCAATATCACCATACAACGACAGTGTGCTATGAGGCCCATAACAGAGTTTTTGAGAGATAAGGGAGTGAGATACAAATAGGGGCATCTTTTGCCTGGTTTCTGCATGGAAGGGTGAAACCCAGGCAGTCCACACACCGCCCGAGGCGGCAGAGATCCTGGGTATAGAGCTTGAACAAGGGTGCACCTCACAGCGGACACCTTCCCAGTTGCCTCCCCGAGAACCACGCCGCAGGAGGTGCTCCAAGAACCGACAGCAACGGCAATTAAGCAAACCAACCAAAATGGAGAGCATCCTAGAATGGTCAGCTTTACTACAACAACTTACAGAGCAACACAAATCCCCAGAAAGGGAGGCCGAGTGACTGGGACCGGGCCGAGAGTCGAGATGAAGATGGGAGATGACAATGAACATTTGCACTGCAGAGGCGTAGAGGCCAGTGCCTCGCTGTGCTGGGTCCGGCCTGCAACAGAGGTCCGTACTCATCTAGTAAACATCAGCCGGTATCGGCGGAGGCCACTGTACTCCCCATTCTCTTCTTGGGTACCGGCACTAGTGACCGGTGACATGGACCCTCACTACAGGAAGCAACACAGATTGCGAACTGCTATCCTTCAGTATCACTTTAAGTTATAACTACACGTTCAAAGGAAAGCTACTGTACAGACCTCCTGGTGCGAAAAACAAATTCGAAGAAATTATTAGCCCAATTATAGAATCAATTACTGATTCAGAGGATTTTTCTATTTTAGGTGATTTTAATTATCATCTAGAAAATCTAGAAGACCATAACACAGCATCTATAATGGATATGATGGCCAGTGCCTCGATGGAACAGTTGGTCAAACATCCCACACATGATGCTGATCACACTCTAGACGGAATCTTCACATCTAATCCTCATTTGAAAATACAAGAGGTTCTGCCAATCGCATGATCAGACCACAAGGCCATCATGTTCGCAGTAACCACCACTCACCATATCCCTCGCCCTCCCATATCCCTCGCCCCCATAACCCTCACAGGGTAAAAAAAGGGTGCAACTGGAGGAACATCAACCCCCAGCTGATGCAAACCGCTCTTGCATCCTCAAAGCCTGACCTAACGTCCGAGGCAAACACGGCAACAGGTAGTTTTACCAATTGGATTAAGGCTGCAGTAAATACATCAGCCCCGGAAAAAAGCTTCACTACCAAGCGAATGAAAAACTCCGAACCCTGGTGGCATTGCGTGCACAGAAACAACTTTGTAGACAGTCAGAAAGACGCTGGAGAAGGAATTATGCTGAAGTTGATAAAATCTTATATGTAAAGACACTGACTGTCTATAAAAAATGATTTTGGAAAAGAAAAGTAGCTACTTTTCAGAACAAATTTGGCAGGCAGGTAACTCTAGCAAAGCACTCTTTGCAACTTTAAAGAGACTAGTTAAATTACCTGAACCACCAAAAGAGGATAGCAGTGTGGAATTCTGCAACCAACTTGCAGGGTTTTTTAAGGATAAAGTGCAAACTATTTTTAAATCCCTTACAGACAAGGGCATCGATTGCACAGGAGACATTCCCACCAAAACACCCCCTGGTTCCGATAATGTTCTGGACACCTTTGATCCACCGAACACAGAACGGATATCTCAGGTAGTCAGATCAACAAAATCCGGAGCACCTACAGACCCATGCCCGCCAAAAATATTTCAGATGGCACCCGATAACATTAGCGAGCAACTCAGCATACTTTTTAAAGAAATTATTAACTCAGGCATCTTCCCTGACTCATGGAAAACAGTCTCAATTCTTCCTCTTTTAAAAAAACCCAATCTGGATCCCAGTGACACCAGCAACTACAGACCTAATGCTAGGATTCCTTTCCTTGCCAAGGTCCTAGAAAAAATCCTAAATACCCAAACTCACAGCCTTCAGCTCCTCGGTAGACCTGTTAGATTCCTCACAATATGGTTTTGGACAGGGGCACAGCACGGAAACTGCCCTGGTTAAGGCAGCAGAGGAGCTCCGGGCAATACTGGACACTGGTGCAAAGGCCGCCCTGATCCTTCTGGATCTATCGGCGGCTTTTGACACCGTTAACCACGATATCCTAATCAGAAGGCTCCTAGAGGCAGGAGTCAAGAACACTGCCCATAATCTGATTAAATCGTATCTGAACAATAGGTCCCAATATGTTCAGATTGGTGACTCATGCTCAGAGCATTTCACGCTCCCGTGTGGGGTGCTGCAGGGCTCCTCATTGAGCCCCACACTGTTTAACTTGTATGTGACTCCCCTGGCTGACATTATTAGGCAGTTTGGCTTCTCGTTGGTTTCCTACGCACACGATACCCAAATAGTGGTGTCCATCTCAGGTAACGTAGAGGAAACCGCCGAACGTTTCAGCCAATGTATGTCCCACGTAGAACAATGGATGAGTGCAAACTGCCTAAAGCTCAACGGAGGCAAAACAGAGGTTCTCCTGCTGGGATCTGATACTTCCTTTTGGTCACAGAACTGGTGGCCTCCCTGTATGGGAACTCTTCCAGCCCCAATCTGTAAGGTGAGGAATTTGGGCATCATCTTTGATGACAGACTGACTTTTCAGCATCAGATCAACAAGGTCTCATCTCTGGTCTTCCTGACACTAAAGTCAATCAGGAAAGTGCGTATGTTTATCCCCCGAGAAATAGTAAAAACACTGGTGACGGTTCTAGCCTTGGCTAGACTCGACTACAGAAATGCCTTTTATGTGGGCCTTCAAAAACAGTACTTACTCAAACTCCAGCGGGCGCAGAACGCAGCCGCTAGACTGCTGCTGGATATTCCTAAATTCCAGTCCATTTCCCAAGACCTAAAAAAGCTCCACTGGCTTCCAATGAAAAAGAGGATAGAATTCAAATCCCTATGTCTAGCATACAGAGCCATGCATGGAACCGGACCCGCGTTCCTGAAACAACATTTCACATGGTATCATCCACCCAGAAACTTACGATCATCACAGAGCAAACTCCTCCAGACACCCAAATGCAAAAAAGCTCGCTGGGGAGGAAGAAGCTTTGTTCTGGGCACAGTGAAACTATGGAACGCTCTCCCGATAGACATTAAAAACAGCTCAACGTTGCTCTCCTTTAGAAAATCATTAAAAACGTGGCTTTTTTCCAATTAATATCCACCTTGTCCACTTATCTCCGGCAGACCTCTCTGCACAGCGCCTAGACGCCCTTGGGCATTCGTGCGCTATATAAATTTCACAATCAATCAATCAATCAACTGCAAGTTTTGCGCCACTTGGTGCTAATGTTTTATTAGTTTTAATGTTTGCACAATGGTTATATGTTACCATGCTCAACAGTCAGCTCTACTGTCACATTTCAATACGCTCACAAGGTGCAAGGCCACAGCCTATCTCGACTGGGGCCCAGATAGCTACATTACTCAGTCCACTGCATGGTGCGCATAATTAGCTTGAACGTGAGGGGCCTGAACTCGCCAACCAAAAGAATAGCGCTACTGGCTCAGCTTAGGGTGGCCCGCTGTGATATATGTCTCCTACAGGAGACACATCTCTTGAAAAAGGACTGGAGTAGAATGCGCTCTAAGTGATTTGACCGGAAGTTCTGGTCTACAGGGCCGAGGAAGAATGCGGGGGTTGCTATCCTAGTGATCACACACTTTCAAGGGCAAGTCCTTCAAACACACTCTGAAATCACAGGCCGCATGATAGCGTTGCGTTTATCCCTTTACAATCAGACCTTTACAATAGCCTGCATTTATGCCCCCAATGACCACCAAGAGCCATTTATACGCCAGGCGATTAGCACTATTCTTACTCCACCTGATGCAAAACTAGTGATAGGGGGCGATTTTAACCTAGTGCCGGATGCCTCCTTGGACAGGACACCTCAGCGGCCAGGGTCTACTGGAATGTTTACCCCGCAGGGAACTCGCTGACTAGCAGATGCTAAGTTGGCAGGGTATGCCCAGACGTGGGTCCCTTGCTCACTTTGCCACTGGATTCAAGCTAGCCTGATCATCTCCTTGTGTTTGCTTTGTTCGCCCTAAGTTGGCAGGGTCTGCCCAGGCGTGGGTCCCTTGCTCACTTTGCCACTGGATTCAAGCTAGCCTGATCTGAACTGGGGTGGCGAAGTGAGCAAAAGAACCGTGATGGATTCAACCCAGATCTGTGACTGGGGGTGAGTGTCTGAAAAGTTTCAGCGCTCTGTCCATCATCTCCTTGTGTTTGCTTAGCAGACGCGGGGCTGGTGGACATATGGAGGACACTACACCCCACCACACAGTCATACTCATTTTTCTCGCCCGCACACCAATCGTATGCCAGAATTGATTATTTTTTAATCTCTACATCAATGTTCCCAATGGTGACTCAGGCGGACATTGAGGTAGCTTCTATATCAGACCATGCCCCCATCCAGCTGAAATTGCGCTTCCCGACTGGTAGTCAGGCATGTAAAATGTGGCGTCTCAACCCTAAAATACTATCCTATGACCCTGCGGTTCAGGAAGTGGAGAAGGCCATTATAGACAATCTTGCGATTAATGACAATCCACACACAGCAATAGTGACACTTTGGGAAACCCTCAAAGCAGTAGTAAGGGGAACATATATCACCATAGCTGCACGGCTCAACAAGGAATGCGCAGCGAAACTCACAGGCCTGGAGAAGGTGGTGACAGACTTAGAGGAGGCACACCGACGTACGGGTTCACATAGAACCAGGCATCAAATGACCATAGCGCGAAACAGCTCAGGGCACTCAACATGGATGCAGCAGAGCATGCACTACTGCGCATGTGACAGAAATACTATGCTGGGGGAAATAGGGCTGGGAAGCTATTGGCCCATAGATTACGAGCTCAGATGCACTCCCGACACATACATGGCCTGATAGATCAAGATCAGAGGCTTAAAACACGGGACGAAGACATTGTGGACGAGTTTGGCCGATTCTATGCACAGCTGTACAATCGCCGAGGAACTGCACTTCTTACATAGAGCGACCCCTTTGACAACACTATCAGAACACACAGCAGCACCTTTAGAGGCTGACATAACCGAGCGGGAAGTCCTAGACACGATAGGGAGACTTAAGCTAGAGTAGGCACCAGGGCAAGATGGGTACATAGCCGCCTTTTATAAGCAATATGCAACACTATTGTCCCCCGTGTTAGTCCGGCTATATAATTCCTTTAGCACCACTGGGGCACGTACAGAATTGATTCGCACAGCGATCATAACTGTCTGCCGAAACCGGGGAAGTACCCCCAGCGCTGTGCGTCCTACCGTCCCATATCACTACTCAATGTAGATGCCAAAATCTTCACAGGGATACTGGCTTGCAGACTGGGGAGATATATGCCAGGACTGGTAGATCCTGATCAGTCGGGATTTATACCCAGCCGTACGTGCGGGGATAATACCAAGCGGCTCTTCCACTTGCTGGACAAAACCCAGCGTGCTCAAACACCGACCGTATCTCTGTCCATAGACGCCGAAAAGTCATTCGACCGAGTGCACTGGCCATTCCTGCGGGTGGTGTTTGAGGCCTTTGGCCTGGGCCCCCACTTCCGACAATGGATCTGGGCTAGCTACGCAGAACCAAGGACTCTGGTCCGAGTCAACAACACTCTGTCCTTGGCTTTCTCCATCTCCAGGGGGACACGTCAGGGCTGTCCGCTTTCGCCACTCCTGTTCACGCTCTAAATGGAGCCTCTTGCGGAACGCATTCGAAATCCTCCCCTCATTGAAGGAGTTTGGATGGCGGGCCAATCCCATAAAATAGCTCTATACGCAGGCGACATGTTATTAACCGTCACCAAACCACAACAGTCACTGCCCCCATTACTAGAGGAACTCACACCATTCGGCGAGGTCTCTCGTTTTAAGGTGAATGCCACCAATTCCCAAGCACTTAACATCACCATCCCACACGATGAACAAGCACACCTTGCTATGGACTTTCCCTTCACATGGGCCACGTGGGGAATCCCGTACTTGGGTATGCACATACTACCTACTATAGATAGCTCGGTATCCCATAACTATTCCGAACTATTAAAAACAGTGTGATCCCTCATCCAATCCTGGCACGGGGGTCCCATCTCCTGGCTAGGACGTATAGCAGCCGTAAAGATGACTCTACTGCCCAAGATTCTATACCTTATGCAGGTAATGCCACTGACGTCACCTGCCTCTACGCTAAAGAAGCGACAGTCCACCATACAAGCCTTTATATGGAGTGGCAAGGGGGCTAGAATGGCCAAGGAGTGGGCATATCTCCCGGTAGCCAAAGGAGGGCTGGGCATACCCAATCTAACATGATATTATCAGGCCGACAATGCGCTTCATGGTGGAGTGGCAACGTCCACTAACTGAGAAGCACTGGTGCTTCCTAGACCAGGCAGTGGCTGGGATACACATATGGAAAGTAACATGGCTCCCGCGTAGAAGTCGCCCGCCGGGAGTTTATATCTCCCCAGTGGTCAGGGCCATAATAGGAGTTTGGGATAAGACCTGTTCTCCTAAGCAGCTCTCAACACCGATCTCTCCATTTACACCAATCATAGGTAACCCGGACTTCCCACAGGCAATGCAGGAGCGGATTTATTCATGTTGGCAAGGAGCCAATTGCAAAGGCATTGGAGATTTGTTTGACATACGGGGACTGCTAGACTTCACGACTGTGCAACAAGATTTCGGGCTCTCGGATTCTGAGTATTGACACTATGTGGCAGTACGACACTGGGTAACACTTCCTACCATTCAGCCCCATGCAAGTAGACAACTGACCTTATTTGAGCGCTGGCTTTTGTCTAGAAAAGATGACTGTTGCTTATTGTCGGATATATACTCATTCCTAAACACCGTAGCTAACCCCTCGCATACACCCATCAGGAAGCGGGGGGAGACAGAGTGTGAACGCAAATTCACCGATAAGGGGTGCACAGACATTTTACATCGCACTTGCACATCAGCCATTAGCGCCTCAGGCAAAGAAAAGCTGTTGAAGATAGTCCACTATTGGTATTATACCCCAGACCGCCTAGCTCAGTGGCAGAAAGGGAAAGATGACACATGCTGGCTTCACTGCTCTCACCCAGGCACACTTTCCCATTTGTTATGCCACTGCCCCAAACTCCACCGTTACTGGACGGATGTCGACCAGATGTTCAATACCGAAATATCCTGCTTCCTCAGTTATGTTTTATTGGGACTGCCCAATGTTCAAACATATCCACTGCACTCTTATAAGGGAAAGGCCATCACCCTGGTGCTGTGTGCAGCGAAGCAAGTCCTGTTATCAAAATGGGGCACTGACACTATCCAAACGCATGCGGATTGGCTGCACAAACTTTGGGACTTATTTGGAATGGAAAAGTTAACAGCAGTTCTAAGTCATACTTTAATCAAGTTTGAGAAAACGTGGGGAACATGTATAAAACACCTCTCTAGCATGTATCATGAGCTCACATGCCCAATATATCTGCGAGTTCTGTGACTTACGCCCAGCACCCAAGTCGACACCCAAGACATTAATAAGAAGTGTGACAATTAACCTAACAGAACTATGATGGATCAGCATGGACTGTTTTGTCCCTTTCTGTATGTTGGACCATTATTGTTTCCCTTATCCCCCCTCCTTCCTTTGTTAATCCTTCTTGCGACTTCGACGGCCAGGTGATGTAGGTGAAGGAAGTTGTAACTCAAACTCAATAAAAATGATACAATCCTAAATTGATATTTGTATATTTTCCAGATTTACAGAAGAAGCCACTTCACCAAGTCAGACCTACAGGAATTATAACAATAATGTTCCTTACAACCAGATTACCTCATACATTCCACACATTCCATTTAAGATATCACTGGCACTTTGAGTATTCTATACTGCAGGCAAGACAGAACAATACAGACTGGATTTCCATGCAGGTGGGAGGTTATAATAACATTGGGTCTTGAGGAATACTAGGCTTACCCCTAATGACAGGCCTTCATCTCTTGCTGAAAGTCATATGGAGGGACCCTACATTATGATAAATGTAGAAGAATTCATTCCATAGTGTTAGACCTGCCATCCTTAGTGTGGTTCCCCCTATCTTTTTAACTTCAGACCACCTGACTTCGTTTTTGCTGGCCTTAGGACTTTGCACACTTTACCACTGCTAACCAGTGCTAAAGCGCTGCTGCTCTTTCCCTAACACATGGTAACATTGGCTTATACCCAATTGGCATATTTAATTTACTTGTAAGTCTCTAGCAAAGTGGCACTACATGTGCCCAGGGCCTGTAAATTAAATGCTTCTAGTGAGCCTACAGCACCGGTTTAATTGTAATGTAAACTGCCATTTCGATTTGGTAAAATAAACCTTTTGCCAAGCCCAAACCTTCCTTTTTAGTACATATAAGTCACCCCCAGGGAAGGCCCTGGGCAGCCCAGAGGGCAGTGTGCCATGTATTTGAGAAGCAGGACATGCACTTTTGAGTTTCACATGTCCTGGTAGTGAAAATCTCTTACATTTGTTTTTCACTATTGCAAGGCCTATCTCTCCCATAGGATAACATTGGAGTTGCCTTATTTCATTTTATAAGTGTAATTTCCAAATGGGACCAGTTCATGTTTTGTGTCTCTGGAATCCTATTTTAAAATTCTAAGTTATGATGAGGTTGGATTTAAATTACAATTCTGAAATCGCCACTTTTAGAACGTTTATACACAAAAGGTGATAGGCTGCTTGCAATACAGTTAACCACTGGCAATAGCTCCTGGTACTACTCCAAACCATCGTTCTTTTGCTCACCATGCCACCTCAGTTTGGACCAAGCCATATGCAAACCAGTCTTGATCCTGCTCCTCATGGGAACAGTCTAGCCCAAACTGCCAAGCCAGGTCACCTATGAACCAGAACACAAGCAACCCAGGACCAGTTTAACCCTAGTTATGGACTCATCAGCCGGGTACAGCTTTGTTCCTGTGACACAGTGAGCATGGGACCCATGTCTGGGCATACCCATACCACCTAGGTGGTACATGTAACATACAAAAGGTGATGGGAGACTACTTACAATAAGTATAACCACTGGCAATAGCTCGGTGTAGCACTCCAACCCATCGTCCTTTTGCTCACCATGCCACCTCAGTTTCAGTCACACCATATACAAATAACGATGGATTGGGATGCGTCCCCAGTGGCTGAGATTAATTCAAGCATTCCATCCATCACTGTTTTGCATACTTTTAGCAAGTTGTCATTTTCTTGCCCAAGCCATTTGTGCCTGCAACCTTTCTCTGGGTCACATGACTGAGTATGGGTGACAGTTGGGCTTTGTGTATTCCTCCTAGACAGCCAGGTGTGACTGAATGAGCCATCACTAGCAGGATGGGAGGGAGGAGCAGGGCACAGCCCCACTTACACTTGAATAGGAGGAAACTCTCCAGTACACTTCTGGACCTGTGGATTCTCTGCCAGGAAGAAGGACTGCTGTGCTGCTACAATGACTGCCTCTCTGATGGACTGCTGCTCTGAAGGATCTGCTGCCCTGCTGTTCCGACCTCCTGCCCTCGTGCCTGGTTGTGAAGATCTGGACCTGAATCTCTTGAACCCAGAACCAGAGTGGCTCCAAGGGCTAGTTGACCGGCCACCTGATCAAAGCCCCAGGGACATAACAGGTTTCTAACAACCTTGAACCCAGCACTTGGACTCTGCCATCTGTGAGTCCTGCCCTCTCAAGTGGTGCCACTCCAGTCCTGGACTCTTGGAAGTGGGTCTAAATGTACTTCTGCCAAGCCCAGCTGTATTCCTAATCGGAACCTGACGCGAAGCGATACCAAGCCCCACAAAGCCTCGCTGCACAGCTGCCAGCTCATCGGAATCAACACAAAGAGACGCATGGCCCTGCCAAGCTTCGCTGCACAGCTCCTTGGAACCGACGCACAACAACACCAAGCCCCACAAAGCCTCACAGCACAGCTCCTTGGAACCGACACAAAGTGACGTCAAGACTTGAAAGTTTCCTCGGAACGGACATCAGACAACGCAAGGTTTCCCAAAGCAATGCCATGCAGACCGTACCCCAGGATTTAAGGTACTGTGTTAGCGGACCTAGGTGGGCCCTTATAGCTGGCCCGCGCTCCATCGTCGTTGACCTGAACTTGTGACTTCGTCCCAGTCAGGCGTGACCAGATAACCACAGTTAGCGCTTGGTGCTTTTATGCACTATTTTTACTGACAGTTTTAAATTGCATCTCTTTGGCTCTACGGATTGGATTTTTGCTGTTTTGGTCTTGTTTTATTTATTACATTTTGATCTATTTTTCTAACTTGGTGTGGGATCTTTTTGCGTGGTGCTTTCACTGGTTTTCTGTTTGAAGTTGTCCCATGGCTAGGTTAGGCCCAGGAAGAAGCACTGCCATTTTACATGTTCGCTTTCTAAGGTTGCCTTCTTTTTCCACAAGATGACTTTTGACTCACATTTGCTTGTGTGACAGTGCACGATAAGCTTCTTGGAAACCACATTGCTTACAATACCACTTCGTAAGTAACCTATCATGGCACCTTGAACATTCAGTACAAGGCCTGAACACACATTGTGGAAATGTTGTTTGTTATTTGTTCATAAGGTGACGGCGCTGTCACAGAGACAATAAACAATGTCAGATTAGCTGTAGCCTTGACACAGAAGCACGAATGCTGTTGTTATAAATAAACACGTTTTTCACACTCACATTAGAGCACTGAGCTGTTATTGTAAGGTCATCGTTATTGTCAGTGTCTCAGCGCAGCTGAATCCTGTTTACCCTCTGCGAGGAGGGATGCCCAACTTGTGACCAAGACGGGAACCTACATACCTTGCCTCAGGTAATGGGGCATTAGATCATCAAGTAGGGGATTCTTGGCAGAACACCTGTCCTAGGCAGCTAGGTTAGGGGCACATAGTAGGAGTACACTATACACAGTACTTGTCTGCCAGCATATATACACTGCTTTAGCACAATGGTCGAATCGTTCATTCTTTCCACTGTCCTTATATTGCTAATCTCCTTTGTCTGCTTCGGTCTATTAAACATTGCAGCACATATACTTTATACAAGAATCATGATGGTTCAATAAATATTGAAAACACCCTTTTGTGTGTTTCTTGTATATCTCACTGAGTGAGCACAAGTGACTGAGCGAAAATGGTTCTAGATCTATTATCAGGATTCCTTGGGGGTCAGAGTTGTCATGTTCTGAGGTTGCTCAAACCATTCGTTACTTTGCCAGGTTTAGGGGTATTTATGGGGGTACTGTGAGCTAGCAGGACTATGAGCCAACATATCCTGAGGGGGCGCACGGAGTCAGTCTGGCATCATCCCAATGTTTATGTTGTCCAATAAACTAACAGTTCATATTGAAAAGTGGAAACCCTATGACAAAGTGTTGCACAAATACTTTACACATTGCCTCGAAGTTAAGTCTGACTGCTCTGTGACAAGTTACCAGAGGGTTGAGCATAGGTAAAATTTGAGGTTTGTTTGTGTCTTACCCTGATAAGGATTGTGTTTGCTGCTTGCTCAGGGTTCACACACAAGTCAACCAACAGCCCAGTTTTTAACACAATTTTTGCCTTGTTCAGGCCTTGCAATGCTGCCTTCAAACACCCAGACAATAAATGGACTTCTCCTACATTCAAGAGCTGAAGGAAACCAAGGTGACTCTGCTCCAACCACCACCATTTCCATCACAATTAAGCGACACACAATACGCAGGGACAGCTCCTCTATGTGGGCGGAGGAGCGTCGCCCGTCTGCTTTCTCGCAGCTCGAGAAGCAGAAACATAAAATGGTATTATAAATACCATTTTATGTTTCTGTTTCTCGCACTGCGAGAAAGCAGAAGGGTTTGGTTGGGGGCGGGCGGGTGGGCAGTTCTGCTCTAGGGCAGGGGAGGAGTGACTTGCCCACTCTGAGGGCGCTGAATATTTAGAACCAGTATTACGCACTCTGCCTTTTCTCCATGTAGGCTGCATGCAGCCTACATGGAGAAAATAGCCTCCCCATAGACGCCTGTGTGGTCAGCGTCCCAACTAATCACAACACTGCCATTGCAGCGTTTTGATTGGCTTAGGGGAGGGGAGGGAGGCTGCCTGCTTCCTGTGAGGAGCAGAGAAGGAGAGACGACGCGGGACTGGACCGAGCCGGCAAAGGTAAGTTAAATTTTTTTTTTTATATATTAAACCTTCCCCCGCGCGACCTCCCGCCCCCCCACCCACCCACAAGTCATGCCTGCCGCGACTGTCAATACGTGTAGAAGCCGTTGTATCATCTTACAAAAGTCAGTCAGTGAGAATTACCTAATAACTGAGTGTTATCAGTAGTTGGTCATGCTTCCTCTACCACCTCCCCTTTTGTTTTCTCTGTCAAAAATATTACTGATTCTTTGGAGTATCCAGCTGGAAGTACACAGTTGTGATAGTTAGGTTCTGTCATTTACCTAGGGGCTTTAAAACACATACTAACCATGAACTGAATATGCATCTTTTTCTTCTCATAACCCTAAGTGACAACTAACAGGGTGGGGGCAAAGCGCCATAGATGTAATGATTTGAAATAGAACTGTTGACAAAGAACATATTTAGCTGTTTTCTGAATTGGAGGCAAATTTGACAAGATTGTTTGTGTGAAGTAGAGCCAGTTGCTGAAAGCCTGAAAGGCAAGAGTGTTTCTTTAGTTGGAGATGTGACATTTGCACAGGTAACCAATAATCCTGTTCAATGTTCTTTGCACATAGAAAGGAAACTGGAGATCTATGCGTTATCCTCAGACATCTTATAATCAGTTAGTTTCTTTCACTAGACATGCTCCATGTTGTTGCCACTACTGTTTGCAACAGCAACTTTTGCTACCCTAAAGAAACCAATAAATTCATAATTTAGACAATTATAATTTTACAACATTAAGACAAATTCTGCAATTTATATAAGGTCTCAGCCTCTTAGGGGATTATCAGTCCAGGTACAGACCGGGTTGCAGCACAGAAGCACTCTGCTCCAGGTCATTGATGACACTCTAGGTATATTGGAGAGCATCAAGCCTGCCAGCGTGTTCTCCTTGCCTGTCATCAGCATTTAATACAGAGGACCGGACGATACTATGCAACTAGCTCTACGATATTTCACTGGACATCAGTATCAGAGTCCTTTATTGGTTTAAACCAGGGTCCTCCAATGTCAGTCCTGGAGGGGCGGATCCATGCCAGATTTTTAAGATCACAACATTTATCTCAATGTGGATATGCTAAAAGTCTCGCCTAGATCCGGCCCTCCAGGACCGACATTGAGGAACCCTGGTTTAAGCCATCCCTCTGAGTTAGCAGAGGCCTTGGTTCTGTCCCCCATTAGAGCAGTGACTGACATATTTTGGGGCCCCTTAATACCTAGTGGGGCCCTCAATGCTGAAACTGCATCCACCAGTGTGGTGGATGCACTTTTGGCAGAGCAGAATGCTGAAATGGCTGAATTTCTTTTCTGTTGCTGAGATTTGTTTTCTTTTTTTATCAGTATACTCTTAAAGAAGGACTTTATTTGTGAAAAAAATCCATCAATGACTCTAATGCACAGGGAGTTTCTCTTCCTATGCGTGGGGGAATTATTTGTTTTCACTTCCCTGGACCGCATGTCAGTGGTAATTCCTGACATGAGAGGAGTAGCAAGATCAAGTTTGGTATGTTTGGAATAGTGGCGATAAATGCTGCGTAATGGTGTTGGCAGATTTATTATCACTATTTTTGAAGTGGGCATTTCTGTGTGCTATGTGTCTTTGTGCCTGCCTGTTGTGTATTGCATGTCTGGCTCTAGATGACTGAGGCTGGGGAGGTGCAGTGGCTCCAGAGGGCCTGGGTGAGTCAGCGCTAGGCTGAATAGGCCTGATCTGCATTTGGAGTAGTGGGAGGAGAAGCACCTGAACCTGAATAGGACTGTGCCTGCCTTCCACAATGCTGGCTCCGCCGACCCTGTGGTGTGTCTGGGGCCAGAGCCTACACTGACAATGGGGAGTGTTGTGCACTTGTCAAGTGCCCCCCAGATCTGGTTTGGACTGGGTCCAAGGCCCTGTACCAGGGCAAAACAAAGACACTGGGTGATATAAATATTTGGGCTGTGACCTCATGTGCTGAACACACTGAACTGGTGCCTACTGGAGGACTACTGGGCACCAGGAGGAACCGCCACGAAGGACTTCCCCTCTGCTGTAGAACCCTGTGAGCTGGCCTGCCTGTGCCCAGCCCTGCCCTTGCCAATTTTGCGAGAAGGGCGCTGTCTGCCCCCTGGTTGTGTCTCGCCGTGGGAGACACAGAGCGTGAAGAGCCTCCCCTGCTGACTGGACGCAAGCGCAGGGTGAGCGCTCTACTTTTCATTTATAACTGGTGCCCGGAGCAGCGTGTGGCCGTGCAGCGTGCGTTGGGCTGCATTGCTAGGGCCGAGAAGTTGCGGAGACTTCGCTCCGTATCCTGTGGCTGAGGCCAGAAGACAGGCGGAGGTTGCCAGGCCATGGGTGGGGCTCCCGTAAGGAAAGGGAGAGCCCCACATGATTCCTGAGGTTGTCTGGCCTTGGGGGTGAGGACTGGAGCCATTGAGAGCTCCGGACGCTTAGAGCAGGACATGACCGCCTAGCCGGAAGCCGGCAGAAGTGAAGCCTGGTTGTGGGCGGGGCCGCCTTCCGGAAGTAAAGCCGTCGGACACTTCGCTCCGGGTGCTGCGCCTGCCTCGCAAGGAGCTGAGATGGTCAAGTCCGAGGAGCCAGAACCACGAGCCTGCTCCCGGGTCCCTGATGTTGGTATCGGCCCGGAAGGGGCTGCATCGCTCTAGGCATCTTTTTTTACGAATTAAGCACTGGCTAAGAGAAAGAGTAATCCGATGCCTAGAGCAATGCATGAACTTTGAAAATGTTAACTAAAGAATGCTGTAATAACCATGGCCAGTTATTCGGTCGTGCCTCCGTGACTGTGGCAGAGTCACAAAAAGGAAAATATGGAAGGACATGCAGCAGCGGATCAATGCCCTGAGAGTGGTAGAAGGTTCCGTAGAGAAAATCAAGAAGCCTGGTATGACCTGCAGTCTCGTGCCAAAGAAAGGATGGCAACACACCTGTGGTCCCTCAAATGTACCCCCACCTTCAACAATTGAGGCAATGGTTGAGATGACCCTTGAGCAAGAGGCAGTCACAGGAATGGGGAACTGGACACGTCAGCCCCTCCCCATCACTAGGTAAGTGCAAAACTTCTACTATGCCAACATTTCTGTCCTTAATCATGGTGTCTACATGCATGCAACACACCCTTACCCAGACATATCTGGATGATCCATGTAGATGGTCACAAAATTACACATGGTGCATTATGGGAAATGTAGTCATAGATATAAATAGTGCAGGTAGTGTCATACATTTGTAGTATAATGTTGTACGACCAATGAGATAGTGTGTCACATGTAATATTTTATTCATCTCCCCAGATAGATACACCTGTGGAAGCACATGAATAGGTGGCACATGAGGTAGATGACCAGGGTCAGATGGAGGAAGAGCAAAGTGAGCAGAGTGAGGTACCTGGGAGTTTTCCAACTATGTCACATGGCCAGTCCAGCGCGGTGTCCATCTCCCAACAGCCAGCTGCAGTGGAGGTACAGGATAGCTACCAGCCACCCACTCCTAGGTGCAATCCAGTCACTAGGGTCCGGCAGCAGCGTTCCACTCAACAGGCATGTAGGCGCCAGCAGGCGAGGCAGGCATCTTTGTCCCAGGCGACGTTCAACAAACAGGCGGTGTATGGCGGGCTGGAGGAGGCAATGCTGCAGGCTCAGCGTCTACAGCAGAAACATGTGGTTGGTTAACCAGAAACTGACACTGGGCTTCAAGACCTTGACCCAGCAGTTGGCTGACAATCGGTCCCGCCTGGAGTTCAAAATGGATGCACATACAGTTGCCATTAGCCAACTGTGCACCAAGCTGGTTAAAGACAGGCTCCTGCAAAGGCACAGGGAGAGAAGCAGTGGCATCAGGATGGATGCCATGACAAGGGCCATAGGGAGGCTTGCGCATGCAACAACAACACTATCCAAGCGCAACAAATGGAGCTGGGCCACTACAGTGGGGATGTCTAACAGGGCCTGGCACAGATCACAGCAGCCGTGGAAGCCATTCAAACTGCCAACATTGCCAGTGGGGTTAGTGCTGAGGCACTGGGCAGTAAGGTATCAAGCCTCAGCAGTGTATCAGCCTCAGATGCCAATGTGCAGCAACAGAGTTGCAGCCGTCCACCTGTTATGTTATGTTATGTTAAAAGTTCTTGTATAGCGCACGTACACCATGTGGTTTCATGGCGCTAAAGAGGCAGAAAGAAGGTTGCAGAAAACTGAGGTTAAATGTTAAATGATTGAACAAACAAACGGGTCTTCAGCATTTTTCTGAACTGTGCGTAGGTAAGGGTCAGTCTAATCTCCACGGGGACAGAGTTCCAAAACTGGGGGCCTAGGACAGCAAATCCAAGGCCTCCAAGCTTTTCGCGTTTAAAAGAAGGAATGGTCAACAAATTTTGATGAGAAGTACGCAAATCCCGGGAGGGGATATATCTTGAAATCATAGATGAGATAAAAGCAGGGCTGCAACCATGAAGAGCTTTAAAAATGGTGCAACCCAGCTTGAAAGCACACCTTTTGGCCACGGGAAGCCAGTGTAAATTTTTCATTATGGGAGTCACATGCTGCCATTTGGGTTGATGAAAAATGAGTCTGGCAGCTTGGTTTTGAACCAACTGAAGACGTCTTAGTTGGTAAGAAGGAATGCCACAGTATAAAGAGTTGGCATAGTCCAAACGGGAGATCACCAAGGCTAAGATGACCAAGGTCAGGGCTTCCCTGGACAAAAATCTGCTGATCTTCCTTATTCTCCGTAATTGGAAGAAGCTTGCGGAAACTACTTAGCTTATTTGGGCATTCATTGATAGATCGCTAGAAATCACGATGCCTAAGCTTTTGGCAGAGTCCGCAGGCTTCGGGGGGTTACCTAGAGAAGATGGCCAAAAATTGGAATGCCATGAATTGGAGGGGCCAGCTGTGAGAATCAGCTCAGTTTTATCGGGATTCAACTTGAGTTGGTTGAAATTCATCCAATCACTAATAAATATCATAGTAGATTGAAAGTGGGTAACAGACGATAATGACGAATCGATTTCAAACACCAATTGGAGGTCGTCTGCATAGTTGAATATCCCAACCCTTTTTTCTCTTAAGGATCGAATTAGAGGGAGAAGATACAAATTAAAAAGAAGGGGGGAGAGAGAGGAGCCCTGGGGAACCCCACAGGTTAGTTCCCTCTTGTTGGACGAAAAATTAGCCAACCGAACTGCTTGACAGCGGTTACTAAGGAAAGAGGAGAGCCATTTCAACGCCAGACCCTGGATCCCGGCACTTCCGACACGGTCCACCAAAATATTGTGGTCGACCGTGTCAAAGGCTGCTGACAAATCCAGGAGAACCAGGGCCTGGGGATGCCGTTATCGGCTCTCTTCTTAGTTCATACATAACAGTGAGTATGACTGATTCAGTGGAATGGACAGGTCTAAATCCTGCCTGATGAGAGTCCAAAATCTGATGGTGTTCAATAAATGAACTAAGACAGTTGGCTACATATGCCTCGAGAACTTTGCCTAAATAGGGCAAAAGGGAAATGGGGCGGTAATTACTTAAAACTGACGGGTCCGCACCCGGTTTCTTTAAGATAGGGACGATTTCCGCACTTTTGAAAATGTCAGGGACAACACCGTATTTAAGTGAGTTGTTAAGGAACGAAAGAGGGGGGTCGGGACAAATAGAGAAAGCTTCTCGAAGAATATAAGGGGGGCAACAGTCAGTGGGGGAGCCAGAATCCACCTTTTTAAGTAAATCAAGAAAGGTCTCCTTCGAGATCAAAGGGATTTGATCCAACTGATGTTCATTCTGACAGATGTTTGAGTCAGATAGAGGGAAACTAAATGAGGGAATGCTGGCTTTAATGACTGCGATTTTCTCAAGAAAAAAGGAGTTAAGGGAATCACAGAGGCTTTGTGTAGGAACTGGTTTTGGCATGATCCTATCTGGTTTGGAGAGCTCATTCACAATAGAGAAAATTTCTTTGGGTTTATTAGATGAATTAAGAATTTTATTTGAAAAATAATCTTCCTTAGTTCGGAGAATCTCCTTTTTGTATTCTTTCTGGAGAGCTAGATATATAGCCCTCTTATCAGGGAGATAATGATGTCTCCAACTGCGTTCGGCCTGTCTTAAAATAAGTTTCTTGTTTTTTAAATCATCAGAAAACCAGCGTTGAGCGTCATGAGGTCTTAAAATAGTGATTTTCTTGAGAGGAGCAATGCGATCACTGACCCGTTCGAGCCAAGTCTTAATACTCTCTGCTTGGGTTTGAAATGCCTCCTGTGCAGATGGAGCCGTGTCAATTAGTAAAGATCTAAATTGATCAGTATTCATACGTCGCCAATTTCTTGACAATACGTTCCTTGAATATTGAGATTTCAAGGGGAAGGCATTAGTAAGAGAGAAGGTAATTAAAAAATGATCGGACCAAATACAGGGGGAAATCGATAGAGTAGAGATCTCAAGATTGGATGTCCATATTTGGTCAAGGACATGGCCCTTTATATGTGTTGCAGTCTTGATGTGCTGGGTACAATTCATCCCAGTTAAAAGATCAGTCAGTTCTTTCGAGCTAAGGCCCTCTCTCGCATCATTAGGCCAGCAATTAAAATCTCCGATTATCAGGATTCTGGCATTATTGATGGCAAGGTGAGATATCATTTCGCCCAGTGCCTGGGGAAATGTGGGCATATGTTGGGGCGGTCTATAAAAGAGGGCACAGATGAAAGGAAATTGGGGCGATTCAAATTTTAAGACTAAGCTGTCAACTAAGGGTGGGCCCATTATCGCTAAGGAGGTAAACTGATAATCATGGTGGATTATAGCTGCCACCCCTCCGCCACTTTTTCCTGGAGGGCGGTTGGCCTGCAGAATATAGTACTTGTCTGGTACTGCAGCCAAAATATCGGGGGCAGATTCCTCAGTCTACACATGGCACCAGCTCCCATTCGTGATGCAGTTCAGAAAAATTAGTGCATGATGACAACCTGGCATTGTGTTTTGTGCTGTTCATTTCCTGTATGCAGTGATGTAACCGCTCAACACGTGCACCCAATGAACATAGGTTTTTGTGTTATGGACATGTTGTCTATCAACCCTGCCATTAAACAGAACATAATTATGAACATTCACTTACTTGTTGTGGCATTTTGTGTGAATATTGTGTTAATGGACATGTCTTACAATGCAAAGTAAAGAGTGGCTATGTGGTCCCAGTGCCTTCTCTACTCGAGTGCTCTGCTTGCCTCAGTTGGCTGCTGGGCAGGTGGTCCGGGGTCATCATCCTCTGAGTCCTATCCGGTCACCTCAGTGGGGAAGCTTCTCCTGCAGGCAATGTTGTGGAGTATGGCACAGGTTGCCACAATCTTGCAAGCAGCCTTGGGCGGATTCTGCAAAGATCCCTCACTCTTGTGCAGGCACCGGAAGCGCTATTTCAGTAGGCCAAATGTCTGCTCGATCACCGACCTGGTGGGCCTATCGGCCGTGCTGTACCGCCTTTCATGTGGGTTGTTGGGAAACAGGTATCGTGTGAGGATCTATCACCTCAGGGCATACGCACTGTTACGTGGTAATGCAAGTATATGTGTGAGACAACATACAGGGAGTAATGAATGGGAAAAAACATTTAAGTGTTGACATTACTTTTCAGTACCTAGTAGGTAACCGTCATCAAAATCCCCTCTTTCTAGTCGCTGGCATATACCACTGTGCCTGAACATGTAGGGGTCATGGGTGCTCCCTGGATATTTGGCACAATATCTGTGATGATATTATGTGCATTGCAGACAACTTGGATGTTCAGGGAATGGGCATTCTTGCAGTTCCTGAATAGGTATTCCAGACGGGATGGGGGACATATGGGCACATGGGTCCTGTCTATACACCCGATGACCTGTGGGAATCTAGCTATCTGATAGAATTTCAGTTTCACTGTTTGCATTTCCGCATCATTCCTGTGCAGGTAAATGTGTTGGTATATGTTGAGGAGCATGGCGTCTAGGAAATTGTGAAAAAAATATGAAAGCGCATTCTGCGGCACCCATCCAGCCACTGCAATCACATTTTGGTAACTGCCACTGGCCAATAGGTGGAGAGAGCACAACACCTGGACATGGGCGGGGGATTGCATTGCTGCACTGTGTACTGCTCTCAAGGTGCGGCTTTAAGGTGGCTATTAGCTCCAAGATTACATTGCTACTCTGCCTGTATTGTTCATAAATCTCTTCCTCTGTCTTCTCAAATATGGTCAGCCTGACTCAGAAAATCCTCTCCTGTCACCTCCTCCTCTGCTGAGCAGCCAGTATGAGCATCTTCCTCGTTATCACATACAGGGCAGCCATTGTTGAAGTCCCAGATGCATTCTGGGGCAGTTTTTATAGCTTGGGCTCTGTTATCAGCTGGTTTGAATTGGTGGTAAATTGCATGTGCAAACGGGTCATTTTGCGACTATTCGCAATTTGCGACTTACTTGTACATGCCGTTTGCAACTAACAACTAGGGATTTCCTAATTGCGACTCGCAAAATTCAGTCTCAAAATTTACTGATTCGCAAATCGGTCACATCTCTATTTTAGTTTTGCGAATGCTTGTTGTACATTGCGTACAGCCGTTTTTTGCATTCGCAAAGCAATTTGCGACTGATTTGCGAGTTGCAAATCCTTCATGCATGTGGCCCTGAATCACTAGCAACATGTGTAGTTTACAGGTTTGTCTGCTCCTAGTTTACAGGTGTCGGTGGTAATTTAAAACGTGTTCTACTCATGTATAAACAATACAAGGTGCTGATTTACATAACCGTGAAATGTGGATGTGATACACTTTGTATACCTGCAGGTTTACAGAAGTTATAGAACAGTGTTTGCATTTGAAATAGTACTATTTTCCCATCATTTTTATGTGAGCATCTTATTTTTTGCATTCACTCTTTTACACAATTTAATGCACTTTCCTATATTACAAATTTTTATGCTGCATTCAAACCTGGACGATACTAATATTTGGCAGATGTGTAGAAAGGTTGCAAGAGTGCCCTGGAAAATATGTGTATTAATACTAACAAAGGCATGAAAGTGTGATTAGTTGCTTAATTTATATACGGTTTTACTCCACTGTTATATGCAGAGTTTACATATAAATAGACAGGGAGTCAACAAATCTAAAATCAGATTTTAAAATATTAGAAACAAATTCAACTGCAGATTAAAGCCTTTTTCCTAAAATTTGGTTTAAAATGATGGATGTTTAAACCAATGTCACGGTAGGAGTGGACATGAGGTGGAGAGCTGGGCTATGGCCGAGGGGGCCACCAGTTGAGCTAAGGAATTGAGGAGCATTTGTAAGAAATCCATCGCAGACCTATGGACAGAAGTCCTTACTGCCTCCATGGATGCAGACGGCTGAATACCCCATAACACCTTGCACCATGGACCCCGTAGGGGTACCTGCTTCTGACCCTCTAATTGCAGGCTTTTGTCCCATAATTACTGGCTGATTATAGTCAGAGCTGGATTAATTATTAAGCAAAATAAGCACATGCTTAGTGCATCAAGGAAAGGGGGGCACCACAGAAATTTTCCATTTCTGGATTTATCATGGACCATATCTTGCAAAACTGCAAATTGTGCAACTGAACATATTAATAAAGTGGAAGTATATAAAAATAAACATTATTTTCCATCTTACTGTAAGTTTTCTTTCATTTAAAAAAATAACATTTTATTTTACGTTTATTATTGTTTATATTTTGAATTAGATATATATGGGGGCACCAAAATCTTTTAAGTGCGTAGGGCCTCTAAATGTCTTAATCCAGCACTGATTACAGTTCACATCATAGCATCTAGAAACTGCTGGATCATGCATCTACTGTACTTAGCAAGGCGCCTCTGGCGAGCGGGCAATTGTTAACAATAACTCCATTGGATGATGTGGGCTAAAACTGTGCTCTGCTTTTGTTGCACGTAGCCAGAATGAGAACATAAGGAGCGAGTGCACTGTTATATGCAACCTGTCCGTAATTTGTGGGGTGTGACGCAACTCTGCGTAGCTCCCTAAATTTGTACCTGACTACAAGAAACTTTGTTGATTAATTATAAAGCTAATTAGTATATTTTAAAAAATGGTAGGAGGGGTCACACAAAAAACAATAAAGTCAAGTGTTCTTCCAACAAGGTGTAGTATTCAGCTGATTTTTATAGGATGAGTAATAATATTCTATCACTCTCAGGCGACTTGGTAGTAACATTTGATTGTGGTTTGCCAATGTCAACCTAGGCAAAGCCTGATTACCACGGTCAACTTAGCCCTCCTCATTGCTGTTGAGTCCCTACATAATTCTACTTCATGTTTCTTCCCTTACAGTTTTATCAGTTAGAAATTCATGCAGACCCCCATGTAAAAGAGAAGGGATTATTTTAGTTTTATGAGTCATTTTAACGTCTTGCATTAGAGACCCCCAAACATCAAGCTTGTTCCTATTTGAAAATGCTGATCTAACTTTGAATATTATAGATCATGGTGGCATACTGCCAATTAGAACATTGGAATGTTGGGAGCTCCATTGAAAACAATGGAGTAGCTCCGGGCTTATAATGGCTGGTATAAGCCCAGAGCTCCAACATTCCAATGTTTCTTTGTTCACAGTTGTGGCTGTGAACAAAGGCTTCAGGTAGCCTGAGGGGATTTCAATCCCCTCGCGCTCCCTGAAGCCTTTGTTTTATTTGTTGGAACATTCTGCCCTCTAGTGGCAGAATGTTCTAATAGCCTTATAGCCCTTCGTAGCAGGGCTATACCGGCTATTAAAGTCCCGGTCCCTTGTTAAAGTCCCTCGCCTTCGGCTCGGGCCTTTAACGCGGGTATAGCCCGCTACGGCGGGCTATAAGGCTATATTATCATATCCAAGTGATGGGACTCATCAATCAACACCAGCTGCTTCCCTCCACTCGACTTAAATATCTCTAATATTAAACACGTAGAACTCTATCCCAGTTCACCTTATTGACGGATCTGTAGAAATTACAAAGCATGAAACAATAAGAGTGTAGGATTTCTCTAACCACAACTCTCACAAATGCCCACTTGTGCAATCAAAGTTCAGGATTACAAATGCGCAGTATAATTCATGTTTTGCATACGCTATCCACATGCATGGAGCTGGCTTTCATTGCCACCTAGCATTGCTGAGATTATGGTTCTAGCACAGGGGTGTATCTGTGGAATCTCTCAGCAATACAAAATGAAATATTGAGTGTCACGTCTTTTTCAGGTCGAAGCTTACCAGAGAGCACAGCTGTCTGGTTTGCTTATGACTTCTTTTGGGCATCCTGAAACCTTCCCTTGGAATGCATTTTGCCCAATGCTTATTGTTGGCTTTCTGGTTTGTAACTCACATTTGCTCGCTTTCTATATGCTGGCTTTATTTGTTTTAGGCTGCCCAGCTGGAGTTCATCCCTCCTGTGAGCATGCATTGTTTACTGTATCCTTCCAGGTTCTCTTTTTCTATAAACAGGCCTTAAATTTTGTTCTTATCTTGTCATATTTGCTGTGCATTCAAAGACAGAGGTCAAATGTAAGGCTCTGTATTCCGAGGGAGCTTGGTGTTTACTTTCTTTTGCTGACTTCAAAGTGAGAGAATGAATGAGACAATCCATTCTGCTGAGTACCCATGTGAGAGGAAAGGCTCTAGGATGTAATTGTTTCTAGCACACAACAAAAATGAACTGTGCTGATATTTCAAAATACATCAGAATTAGAAAAGTAGAAAAGAAGCACATTTGTTTTGTAATACTAAATTGTGGGGGAAACAAAAATTTTAATATGATCAAAACTCATTAATACACTAGGTGACGAGATTTCCATACATTATCGTTTGTGTGCAGTAATATGTAAGTCTGTGCAAATGCAATGGTCATTTCAATTGGAAATGTGCTGTCTGTAAAATCACTGCGCTACCACACCATGTATACTCCACACCATGCCACTTCACTTTACACTACTCCACTCTACAACACTCTACACAACTCTAGTCTAAAACACTCTACTCCTCTATGTACCCTTCCACTCTGCGCCATGCCACCCCATTTTACGATACTCTACTCTAAGACACTCTACAACACGCCACTCCATTCCACGTCGTACACGCTATGCCCCTCCACTCCACACCACTTACCCCACTCTACTCCACTCCATTCTACCCCAATCCACTCCAATCTATCCCACTTCACTACAGTCCACCCGAATTTACTCCACTCCAATTACCCCACTCCACTCCAGTCTACCCAATTCCACTTCATCTACCCCACTCCGCCCAATCTACCCCACTACACTCCAATCTATTCCAATCTACCCCAGTCCATTCTGCCCCAATCTACCCCACCCCACTCCAATCTACCCCACTCCAATCTACACCAGTCTACCCCACGCTAAACTACAACGCTCCAATCTACCACACTCTAGACTACCCACTCCAATCTACCCTACTCCACTCCACCCCAATCTACCCCACTCTGCTTCACTCCAACCTACACCACTCCACTCCACTCTAATCTACCCCACTCCATGCAAATCTACCCCACTCCACTCCAATTTACCCCAATCCACCCCACTCCACTGTTCCGCAATCTACCACACTCCAATCTACCACAATCTACCCCACTCCACTCCAACCTACCCCATTCCACTCCAATATACCCCACTCTAAACTACCCCACCCGATCTACCCCACTCCAATCTGACCCAATCTACCCACTTCACTCCACTCAACTCCAATCTACCCCACTCCACTCAATCTACCCCACTCCACTCCAATTTACCCCAACCCACCCCACTCCACTCTTCCCCAATCTATCCAAATCCAATCTACCACAATCTACCCCACTCCACTCCAATCTATCCCACTCCACTCCATTCCAGTCCAATCTACCCCACTCCACTCCAACCCACCTACCCCACCCCAATCTAATCTAACCCACTCCACTCCACTCTAATTCACTCTGCTCCACTCCACTCTACCCCACTCCACTCCAATCTACCCTATTCTACCCCACTCTACCCCAATCTACCCCACTCCTTGCCACCCCAATCTACCCAAACTCCACACTGCTCCAATCTACCTCACTCCATGCTACTCCAATTTACCCCATTCCACTCTGCTCCAATCTACCCCAGTCCAATCTACACCACTGCACACCACACCACTAACTTTTAGCCATGCTGAATAGCAGTCACACTGGTGTACAAAATGGCTAAAACACATTGCCAAAGACAATAGCTCTCGCATAGGCAAGACCACCTATTGGCTTTACCAATGCTGTTGTTCATCTAATGTTTTCGAGTAGATGTAAATGAGCTGATGTTCACAGCACTAGCCAGGAGGAGCTGCTGTACGATATTGAGAAGAGGGGAACAACAGAGTGATTTAGTTATGAGTCAAGACCGGAAGTGTGACTCAATAGGTGAAGTAAGATGGTAAGTTTGAATAAAAAGGGGTGCTCTTAATTAGGTCGAGCCTAGACAGCGCTTTCGCTGTCTGGAAGATCTGTTGTATGTACTTTGTGGGCTCTCAAGATTAGCCCCAGGACTTGTCTGCTTACGCTTTTGCTTAGGGACTTTTTTTTCTAGCAACTGCCTCTATTTAACTGCCTTGATAGAAAACGACCAGTAGAGGTCAATAAAATACCAGAATTGATTTCTGCTTAGGGACTTTCTTTTTTTATTTTCTGGCAACTGCCTCTATTGAACTTTCTTGATAGAAAACGACCAGCAGAGGTCAGTAAAATACCAGAATCACTTTAGCATTCCCTAGATTCCAGGCCATAGAAACTTGTCTTCCACACGCACCCGTAGACAATAATATTTTTTTTAAGTGTTGTATTTTCAGTGATATGACCACCAAAGGCCTTGATTTTATATTAAAAACAGAGCCTTGGACAATACCATTTCCTACTGATAGGCAGTATTTCTCTCCATGTGTTCCCATACCTGCCGTGTTCTGCAGTTTGGTGCTTACTTTCTCTCTGACCCATATCTAATGCTCGTACTCAGCCTCTGTGTGCCACCTTCTGCCATCTCCGTTGTGTTTATGGGTGTGGCGTAATGCAAAATGATTCCCCCCCTCTGAATTTGACGAGGTGAGTCTCTCATATATCACAGATATATGTTGGCCTTGGATGATTGGGGCCCCCTGAAGAGTTGGGGGAACCCCTGCGCTGCAGAGGGTGCAGGGGCCTGTGTTATGCCCCTGGTTTAGAGCTCAGCAGCTCGCTCTCATGCACAGCAAGTCTCTGCCACCTGCTATCGCATTCCACACCCTCACAGCTTCACATGGGCTGCCCCAAGGCCTCACAGTCTGATATCATCTCTCATACTACCCTTTCATACACTTTTTATGCGAGAGACCATGGCAATTTCCTGAAATTATAAATCATCAAATCACCCCCTGAAAACGTGTACGCTCAAACCACGTGACATGCAAATTTCACTTACCCTAACACAAGTTGTGCCTGTGTAAAACTGTAAATCATGTGACAGGGTGTTCCTGCAAGCTCCAGACTGCTTAGAATCACAAGGAATACTGAATATCAGATATGAACTCTCGCCACTGACACATGCGGTGTTCTGGAGATCATAGGTTCAACCCCTACCAAGACTGACTCAGCTTGCACTCTTCCGAGTCCCAGGTTTAAATGCTGATAAAGCAACTTTAGCCTTCTGAATTCACTAAAGAAAGTACAGCTATGTTGGGTTATTGCACTCCCTCATGTTTACAGGACTAATAAATGGTAAATCGACAGTAGCAATCACCACATAAAAACAAGCATTGGCAGTGCCAACAGGCTTTGCTTTTTTGTGCCTTTTTATCAATATTGTTCAGAAACTGAAAACTCAACAGGCCACAAAGTGTCATGTTCTGGAACCATCCCAAAATGATAGAGTTGGACTCTTCACTTCTATGTTTACTAAAAACGACTGCAGCAATATGACCATATGTGTTGTTATTTCGAAGAGGGGAACATTCAGGCACTTTTCTACAGGCGAATCGCCAAGGCATAGTGGGTTAAAAAACTGCATGCCACTGCATGTTCCCGCATCACCACACTGAAAGGCAAGTAGAGATACTCAGTGCCTGCTTTTACTCGTGCTTCTGTGATTTGAAAAATATGTATCATAATCACCGGAAGTCGTTGGATCTTCCCTGTGTCGTGGTGATTACCATGAGCTGGGGATGTCATTGTGCTGAAGATACATGTGAGCGAGGCTACGGTGCAGTAATGTGCGATAATGTACCTATTAGTGTCAAAGCCTCCATGTTAAAGAACAGTAGATGTTTCAGCACCCAGGATAATGTGCTAAATACAAATAAGGTCCCAAAGGAGAGACCAATTGCATGGCAAATGCTTGTTTTTACAGTGTTTTCCCACCATAGTAGTTGTTTTCCGGCTACATGCCTGATGGAGTAAGCCTTCAATATGGAGTTTTTAGAAGCCGAATGGTGCGCTAGAGTAGCCCACTGCGGTACTGAATTAGAAATTAATTTGGTATATAGAAACATTAAGTGGAAGCACTGCCGGAAGGCCAGAGTGCTGTAAATAAACTTGAGGCTAAATACGATGTATATCATCAGCCTAGGCATCCTGAGGCCACTTAGAGACAGCTACTACTCCAGTATGTGAAATAGTTCCAGCAAATGTATTCCCCTGAACTGTAATTCTCTCTGAGCTTCAATGTACTGCCCTTGACACGTGACTTGAGTGCCAGAAATGTGTCAAAATGGAGGATAAACATTCTGATGCCTGCATTGACACCGTGGGACTTTTCCAGTCAAACCTTGTTGACTGGTCCCTTTTCTGAGCTGGTGACCCAGCTGCGATGTCCAGACAGCCTCTCCACTCCCCTGGACGTCTTAAGCCATCATGTCTTCTCCTGTCATGTTGGGTCTGTCAAGCAGAACTGACGGACAGCTCACCAGCACCGGTCTGGAGTCCACCCCGCGGGAGGCAGAGAGCTGCCTCGTGACGAGTGTGTTTGTGTGCTTCACCTGGCACTGATAAAGAATGATAAAAACCATCAGATTCAAGCAATCTGCTCCAAGCAAGAAAAAGATATGTACGAATTTGTCAAAAGGACATGGGCAGAGGATGTGATGTGAATGAGCGAGCGTGAGTGAGTGAAAAAGTAAGAGTGGGCATCAAAATGCCGGGGAAGAATTAGGAGAGGGAGACAGAGAATGGAAAGGAGAGGGGCACAGAAAGGTAAAGGAGAGAAAGACGATAGTAGAAACTCAGGGGCAGATTTACAAGCCCCTTGTGACATCTTTACGACACTGTTGCGTCACTTCTGTGACGCAGTGGCGTCGTAAACAATGCGCCACTATGCAACATATTTACAACGTGACGCATCTAGGGAGATGCAATATGTTGTAAAGCCCTGCGCTACATTATACCTGCGGCAGGTATAATGTATGCAGGGTGAGCGTTCCGTCGCAAGAAAACCTCGTAAAAGTGACGCAGTGAAATCTACAAATCTACAAATCTACTGATAAAGCAACTTTAGCCTTCCGAATTCACTAAAGAAAGTACAGCTATGTTGGGTTATTGCACTCCCTCATGTTTACAGGACTAATAAATGGTAAATCGACAGTAGCAATCACCACATAAAAACAAGCATTGGCAGTGCCAACAGGCTTTGCTTTTTTGTGCCTTTTTATCAATATTGTTCAGAAACTGAAAACTCAACAGGCCACAAAGTGTCATGTTCTGGAACCATCCCAAAATGATAGAGTTGGACTCTTCACTTCTATGTTTACTAAAACGACTGCAGCAATATGACCATATGTGTTGTTATTTCGAAGAGGGGAACATTCAGGCACTTTTCTACAGGCGAATCGCCAAGGCATAGTGGGTTAAAAACTGCATGCCACTGCATGTTCCCGCATCACCACACTGAAAGGCAAGTAGAGATACTCAGTGCCTGATTTTACTCGTGCTTCTGTGATTTGAAAAATATGTATCATAATCACCGGAAGTCGTTGGATCTTCCCTGTGTCGTGGTGATTACCATGAGCTGGGGATGTCATTGTGCTGAAGATACATGTGAGCGAGGCTACGGTGCAGTAATGTGCGATAATGTACCTATTAGTGTCAAAGCCTCCATGTTAAAGAACAGTAGATGTTTCAGCACCCAGGATAATGTGCTAAATACAAATAAGGTCCCAAAGGCGAGACCAATTGCATTGCAAATGCTTGATTTTACAGTGTTTTCCCACCATAGTAGTTGTTTTCCGGCTACATGCCTGATGGAGTAAGCCTTCAATGTGGAGTTTTTAGAAGCCGAATGGTGCGCTAGAGTAGCCCACTGCGGTACTGAATTAGAAATTAATTTGGTATATAGAAACATTAAGTGGAAGCACTGCCGGAAGGCCAGAGTGCTGTAAATAAACGTGAGGCTAAATACGATGTATATCATCAGCCTAGGCATCCTGAGGCCACTTAGAGACAGCTACTACTCCAGTATGTGAAATAGTTCCAGCAAATGTATTCCCCTGAACTGTAATTCTCTCTGAGCTTCAATGTACTGCCCTTGACACGTGACTTGAGTGCCAGAAATGTGTCAAAATGGAGGATAAACATTCTGATGCATGCATTGACACCGTGGGACTTTTCCAGTCAAACCTTGTTGACTGGTCCCTTTTCTGAGCTGGTGACCCAGCTGCGATGTCCAGACAGCCTCTCCACTCCCCTGGACGTCTTAAGCCATCGTGTCTTCTCCTGTCATGTTGGGTCTGTCAAGCAGAACTGACGGACAGCTCACCAGCACCGGTCTGGAGTCCACCCCGCGGGAGGCAGAGAGCTGCCTCGTGACGAGTGTGTTTGTGTGCTTCACCTGGCACTGATAAAGAATGATAAAAACCATCAGATTCAAGCAATCTGCTCCAAGCAAGAAAAAGATATGTACGAATTTGTCAAAAGGACGTGGGCAGAGGATGTGATGTGAATGAGCGAGCGTGAGTGAGTGAAAAAGTAAGAGTGGGCATCAAAATGCCGGGGAAGAATTAGGAGAGGGAGACAGAGAATGGAAAGGAGAGGGGCACAGAAAGGTAAAGGAGAGAAAGACGATAGTAGAAACTCAGGGGCAGATTTACAAGCCCCTTGTGACATCTTTACGACACTGTTGCGTCACTTCTGTGACGCAGTGGCGTCGTAAACAATGCGCCACTATGCAACATATTTACAACGTGACGCATCTAGGGAGATGCGTCATGTTGTAAAGCCCTGCGCTACATTATACCTGCGGCAGGTATAATGTATGCAGGGTGAGCGTTCCGTCGCAAGAAAGCCTCGTAAAAGTGACGCAGTGAAATCTACAAGATTTCACTGAGTCACTTTTACGACGCCGCTGCGTCAAAACCTTACGCCTGCTTCGTGACGCAGCACAATAAGAATAGGCCGCCCCTGAGCATTGCTGGAGTTGCGTCGCGCTTGCGACATGACTCCAGCAATGCGCTGCCCTTACGACAAAAGATGCGACACGCATCTGTCTATCCTTGCGCCACGGTGCGCCGCATTATAAATGCGACGCATCCGTGGTGGCGCAAGGGTATTTTTGCGTGTCGCATCTTTACTGGGGCATCCCTGCTAATATGCAGAGATGCGCCAGTCCTTGTAAATGTGCCCCCTCAGATAGGAAAAAATAGGTGCATTTCCAGACTGTTTTAACATTCATTTGTTTCGATTCAGTTAAAGAGGTTTATTACATATCAATCTAAAAGGTGTTCGCTTCCTAAAAATGCATTTCTTATGCAATACTTTTATAAATGCTCATTCTTTTCACAGATAATTTAAAAAAACATTTAATTCTGAAATTCTGATAATGTATGTAATGTTCTATGGGTTGTGAATTGTACATGTGATGCATTGTTTGTCTTATGCCTGTAAATTTTGTGTTATGAAATCCTTTCCAAATAATATTTTAATTACATTTTTTTTAACTGGAGAAATAGGTGTGGAAGCGAAAAAGATGGGAGAGATCCAGGGACATTATTTACTAGATTCTCAGTCCCATTAAGATCCTGATTGTTTTCTGTTCTTAGGCCGCAGGGTCTAAACCGACCCCGACTTCGGGACATTTTTATATAGTTTTTCCGTCAATTCCGAGGATGGATGAGATTGCGCCCTTTCCACAAGCTCTTTTCAAAGTTTCTTCGAACGTTTTTCTTCAAAATGTTTCAATTATGTAGTTTTACACACCTAAACTTTTCTTTTTTTCGGCCTCTGTCTTTAGGGCTGAGCAACGTTTTTTGACACAGTTGCATATTTCTCACACAACTCTGAAAACTCCACAAAAGCCACAAGCCACTAGGACGTTTGTGTACTATCAGGAATTTCTCCAGCATTTTGTACGAGTGTAATTTGGGCTGAGTGACAAGCGAGGAAAAGCTAAGCAAGGTATGCACCTGCTTATAAAATGCCTGCAAGTAACCAGTGCAACACAGTATCGGAATATTTGTGAGAAAATTATATTCAAGGTAACCACACTTACGCAAATGCTTGTGAGTGGCTGGTGCCACCCAAAAACCACCATCGCTGATTTCTACACCCTCGACCCCGTACGTTGCAACAAACACTGCCACTGCACCGACCCACACACCACGGTAGGACCTTTAGCCTGCACCAACTGCCACTTCACCTGCCACTGCACATATATTAGCCCACTGACCAGCCCCACCCCTAACACACCACAGACACCACCTGAACAAAACCTCAACTCAAATGAGCCCTTCTCAACACACGCTCAATATGCAAGCATTCCACTGAATTATGGGACCTCATCACCACCCTCGACCCCAACATTGTCTTCCTCACTGAGACTTGGCTCAAACCCACATCTGTCCCAGACATTGCCACAGCGATCCCCGACGGATATAAAATCACTCACCAGGACTGCACCAACAAGCCGGGAAGAGGAACAGCCATCATCCACAAAGAGACCATATAGTGTACCACGACCGACAATACCACCACCCCCATGGAACATCTCAACTTCAAGCGCCACACAGACGACAAGACAACCATTAGAGGAACCCTTGCATACTGACCCCCAGGCCTGCGTTCTAGCTTCTGCAACATCATCATAGACTTCATTGCGCCTGTAGCGTTAGACTCCAAGGACTACATCTTCCTCGGTGACCTAAATTTCCACATCGACGACCCCAACGACAAAAACACTGAACACCTCCTCGACAGTATGAGCAGCCTCGGATTGCACCAGATCATCCATGACCCTACACACACCGCAGGACACACGCTGGACCCAATTTTCCCCTCTAGCAACTACGTCAAATACATCAATGCCACCGAACTCACATGGACCGATCACTCCATTGCCCACTTCAGCATCTCCAGCCACCACACCACCACCACCGAGATGACTAACGCCCCCCACCAGAGGTGGAACAAAATCTTAGAGAACAGCTGGGCGAATACCCTCAACACCTCAAACCTTGCTACTGCCACCAACCTCAAACAGGGAGCGAAAAACTTCAACACCTGGATCACCAATTGTGCAGACAGCATCATCCCCATCAAAAAGGCCAGCTGGCACACCCAAGAACTCAGCACAGCAAGACGAGACAGTTGGAGAGGAGATGGTGCACCAGCAAGGTCACCTCCGACAGGGCAGCCTTCAAGACCGCCCTCAACTTCTACCACTGCCTGCTGAGGGCAACAAAGAAGGTAACCCTTGCCACACACATCGAAACCAGCGCAATCAACACCATGGAATGTTTCAACATCGTTAAGGACTTCTCCAACCCGGCTGCCAGCGAAAGCAACATCACACCCTCACAAGAGCTGTGCGACATTCTTGCCCACTTCTTCTTCGACAAGATCATATACAAAAACTTCGAACCCCAACCCACACCTCCGGACTTCCTTGACAGATATGCCACCACCATAACTGACACAAACCACACACTAACCACCTGGAACAACCCCTCCACCCAGGACACCACCTCCACCATGAAATCCATCCACTCTGGAGCTTCCACAGACACATGCCCGCACCACATCTTCAACCTTGGAAACCAAAGGATCGGCCATGAACTCACCACCCTACTCAACACCTCTATCACCACTGCAACATTTCCCGACACCTGGAAACATGCCAAAGTCAGACCACTACTCAAAAATCCCTCCACCGACCCCAGTGACCTCAAAAACGTCCGGCCAATCTTTCTACTCCCATTCCCAGTTAAGGCTACTGGAAAAGATCATCAATAATCAACTCATGACACACCTGGAGCAGATCCAGCTACTCAACGCCTCCCAATCCGGCTTCCACAGCAATCACAGCACCGAAACTGCCCTGATCACAGCCATCGATGACATCCAAACCTTCCTCGACCGAGGAGAAAGAGCAGCTTTGATCCTCCTTGACCTCTCTGCAGCCTTCGACACCATACCCCACCAAACACTGATCAAAGGACTCCACCGCATCGGCATCCAAGGGGACACGCGCAGATGGATCACCTCCTTCCTCACCGGAGGAACCCAAAGGATCCACCTCCCACCTTTCACCTCTGAGCCCAAGGAGATCACCTGCCGTGTCCTCCAGGGGCTCAGCCCCACACAATTCAATGCATATGTGACCTCGCTGGCCAACATCGTCAGATCCCACGGTCTCAACATAATTTCCTACGCAGATGGCACCCAACTCATCCTCTCACTCACTGATGACGCCACCACCACCAGAACCAACTTTCACAGATTCATGACAAACATCGCCAACTGGATGGAGAACAACTGCATGCAGCGGAACAAAGACAAGACGGAAGTACTGATCTTTGGTAACAGCAGCAACACATGGAATGATTCCTTGTGGCCATCAGATCTTCAACCCACACCCACTCCCTCGAACCACGCCAGAAACTGCACAATCATCATTGACAACAAGCTCACCATGAAATCACAGATCAACTCAGTCTCCTCCACCTGCTTCCTCACTCTGCGCATGCTACGCAAGATCTTCAAGTGGCTACCCCTGCACACGACAAGCACTGAGACACAAGCTCTCATCACCAGTCAACTGGACTACGGCAATGCCCTCTACGTACGAATCACTGCACACCTTCAACAGAGACTTCAGACCATACAGAACGTCACAACCAGACTCATCCTCAGCCTTCCCCGATGAACCCACATCACACCCCACCTCAGGAAACTCCTCTGGCTCCCCGTACAGAAGAGATGCCAATTGAAGCTGCTGACCCACGCACACAAGGCTCTACACAACCAAGGACCGGCCTACATTAACCACCGCCTGAACTTCCACCGACCATCATGAAGACTACGCTCTGCCTCCCTTTCACTTGCCCATACTCCCACATCTACTGAAGCAGAAGTGGAGGATGCTCCTTCTCCCACATCGCAGCAAAGACTGGGAATAGCCTCCCCGCGCACCTCCGGACCTTCACCTAACTTCCAGAATTCCGAATGACCCTCAAGACCTGGCTGTTCGAATAAGCCTCCGTGGCCTGCAAGCGCCTGGATACCATATCGGGTGATTAGCCGCGCTTTAATAAATCCTGATTGATTGATTGATTAGTGTAGGAGAGTAGGATCTGCTTCACATGGGTACCCCCACTTTTTGCTGATGCTTCACTGTTTTTCGACATTAGTCTGGCTGGGGCCCTGCTAATCAGAACCCCAGCCTAGCTGCTTCCTCTCTAAAATGGTTTCCATGTGCCTTAGGCACATCACTGATTGGGATCTGGAGTGCCCTTATAAGTCCCTAGTATATGGTATACTATGTACCAAGGGCATAGGTACCTCAGAGGCCTGCCAGGGGCTGCAGCATGTATTATGCCACCCCTGGAAGGCCATCCAAACTGACACCACAGGTCTGCTACTGCAGCCTGGGTAAGGTGGTGCATGCACCCCTTACTGTGATATAGGTTACCTATATCACTAAATACATACACACATATAAACCTATAAGTCACTCCTAAGGCAGGCCTTATCAATCCTAAAGGCAGAGTGCATGGTTCCTATGTGAGAGGGTGCCCCTGCATGAGCAGGGCCCCTCTGCAGCGTTCGGAGACCCTTCTCTGATGCTGTTTGTAGTGCAGCCTGACCATATACTCTTAAGCGCATTATAACCTCGCGTTAAATGCTAACTTTGGAATGGCTGCACCTAAACATGTCGTGTTTGGTGTCAAACATCTTGGAATACTACCCCCGCCAATTCTGGCGGCGGGGGTAGCATTCCACCCTTCTAGAGGGAAAGACATGTTAACTCTGGCTAGCCCGGTAACTTCTTTCCAAAGCCCTGGCATCACAAAATGGATGCTGCTGCCACAGACACGAGTCTGGCCTCCTGCTGCTGGACGAAACTCCGGCAGGGGAGGCCTGGACAATAGGTTTCCTGTCCCAGGGAGGTGTGACCACCTCCCCAGACAGGATAATGTGTATTGGGGCTGGGCGGGAGCACTTTCGGGTGCTTTGAAGTCCTGCACTGGGGGCACACTTGGTGTCCCTGTGCATACCCCAGTTCAAACCGGATCAGGGGCTTGCAGCCCCTGCTTTGGCGCGAACTGGACAAAGGGAAAGGGGTGTAGCCACCCCTCTGCCCTGACCCACCCATAGGTGGGGCCACAGAGTAGTCCAACCCCTAAACTTGGTATAAGTATAGGAACCCAGTCCTTAGGACTTTAGATTATCCCTGGACGAAACTCTGAAACAGAATCCTGGACCTTCGACGCTCTACTCAAGATTAGAGGACAGAAGAATCTCCCTTGGGGTCAAGGAGTGACTCCCCTGCTTGGCAGGCACCAAAGACGCATCTGTCCGGTCTGCATTTCTGAAGCTCCCGTCGGACGCCGAAGTCTTCGCATCACCAGAGGTGGATTCTCAGACTTCCCCGAGGCTACCCTGAGTCCCCAGCAAAGCTGAGGCCCGTAGCTATCGTGGGTGACGTGAGACCGTGACCCCTGGACACCGAGCACATTTGCAAGTGCATCCTCTTCTGGGTCTCCCACGAAGTCGTGCTTTGGGCTCCGAGTAGCCCTAGCCTCCAGCACCAACTGCACCGAAGATCACTGGCCTCCACTCTACGAGTGTCCTGTGAGCCAGATCCACGTGCGACGTCTCGAGGCTCCTTCGCGGTCGCTAGCCCGTTGGCTAGTAGCCCTTAACGAAGGCCAATCTTTTCTTCTTGGGCATCCTGGTTGCTCCAGGCCTGCCCTCATTTACCCTTGCTGGGTGAGTTCCCCAGACCTTGCTGGTCTGCACCATCGACGATCTTCATCTTCATCGAGACTTGCCGTTGCCAAGGCTTGTTGGGTCCAATCCGGTCGCCGACACCTCAGCACTCGACAGACATTGTGTACCAGCCCGAATCCTGCTCCTGGTCGCCGACAACGCCTCCTGGACCTCGTGGCTGAAGAGTCAAGATGACCGTCAACGCACCTGAAGCACTCGACATCGGTGGGCATCTGTCCATCGCCTTCCTGGTCACTGGCTAGTGACCCAGACTCTGTCCCCTCTGCTTTCAGGTTCTTCAGATCTCCGATCCACTCTTGGATCCACCCGGACACTTTCCACTTGGTCGCCAGCAGCACTTTGCAGCAGATCGCCATTCAAATCGACGACGAAACCCGACCCCGAAAGGCACCTATGCACCCGGCTTCCCTGGGTGAGGTAACACGAGTACTCCGGTGCTCCCGTGGGTAGAGACTCTTCAAAGTACTAGTTCTCAAAGGGTTTGCTCCAAGTCCTCCTTTAAGTGTCCCTTTTCTTTAATTTCCTGATCGCGACTTTCTCCATAGAAGTCAACGGCGTATCGCGGTTGTGTATTTACACTGCACGCGTCCCCCGTGGGTCCCCTGTGTCACTACCTTGGGTGGTTCCTTGTGGTCCAAGCACTTCTAGAGGCTCTAGGCCTAGTGTCTAGTTCAGTCGTGGTTCTTATACCACTTTATTGGTATATGGTTTGGTACGCCCCTAGGGCCCAAACGTGTATTTGTGCTATTACTGTGTTTAAATAACTTCTAACTTATGTACTTCGAACTCTAGCCTCATAAAGAGACTAGAGGGGTGTGTTTAGCAATAAATACATATATTTTGAATATATACCTGGTGTGGTGCTCTTTCATTTGATCACTCAAGAGATTATAGACTGGTAAAACAAGCTGCTTTACATTCCTTCAAGACTTAGCCTGAAGGCTGCTCTCCATAGCTACCACTAGGATAGCTTTCAATAAGGTTGTCTTTAACCTATCTCCAATAAGGGGTTGTTTGGACTGGTGCAAGGTGCCCACTATAATTAGTGGACAGCATATACCAGGCCAACTTCTCACATTGGTGTGCAGCGTGTGGGATTCCAGCTTGCTATTGTTTTACCAGATAATCTCAATTGAATTGATCAACTGAAAACCACTAAAGGTACCTAAGGTACATATAATTTAAGCTTAGAATACAGTAAGTTCTACTGAACTTAGAGTTGTGTGTTAAGGGATAGCACAACCCTTTCTACAACTCAAGAGAGTTTAGTAGGCCACACTAGAGTAGGTAGTGCATACACCACACCACACTAGTAATGTCTTTAAGGGTAGGATCTAAAGAATCCTTGCAGGAAGCCACTGAGCTTCCACCCTCCAAGTATGATACACTCCCATTCTTGGAATTGAGAGCATTATGTAACTTGAGAAAAATAAGGACAGGCCAAAGTCCCACCACCCAACACCTTAAAGAGTTGTTGGTGGCTTATGACCTTAGTAAGCCCTTGGGGACTGAAGGGGTAGGAGCTGAGGGTGGGGCAGAAGATGAGGATGGGACCAGGGGTAGAAATACCCCCAGCCCCCCTCTGAAACTGGCCAGGAGGGTGAAAATGACCCTGACCTGGATAACCCAATCCCTCCTGAGGAAGATGAAGAGGATGATCAGGATGATGCCCTCTTTGTCCCCCCAGGAAGGATTATGAGTGTGCCCAGGAAGTCTAGATCTCCTTCTCAGGAGTCTAACCACTCTGGCACCTCAGTAGGGAGCTCTGTCTCATCTCATAGGAGGGAATCCTCTCATGAGAGAAGAAAGAGGCTGATTCAATATGAGGAAGCTCAGCTTGAACTCAGAAGGAAGCAAGTAGCCTTAGACAGGGAGTCCCTAGATCTCTTTAGAGAGAAAAGAAAGTTGGGACTAGAGTCCCATGGTGGCAGCCATGTCCCTAGAGATAGGGAAAGGTCCTATGACCATAGGAACCTGAGCAAGATTGTCCCTCCCTATCAGAATGGGGATGACATCCACAAGTGGATAACTGCTCTAGAGAGGGCCTGTAAAGTACAGAAGGTCCCTCAGGAGCAGTGGGCAGCAATCTTGTGGCTCTCCTTTGCAGACAAAGGTAGAGATAAGCTCCTCACTGTTAGAGAGGAGGATGCTGATAATTACAAGGTCTTGAAGAGTGCTCTTATTGATGGGTTTGGCCTAACCACTGAACAGTACAGGTTGAAGTTCAGAGATACCCAAAAAGCACAGACTCAAGACTGGGTAGACTATGTGGATTGTTCTGCCAAGGCTCTGGAAGGCTGGTTGATGGGCAGTAAGGTGTGTGACTTCTCAGGATTGTACAATCTGATAATGAGGGAGCAGATTCTTAATAACTGTCAAAATCAGCTGTTGCATCAATACCTGGTAGACTCTGATCTGACCTCTCCCCAAGAATTGGGAAAGAAGGCAGACAAATGGGTCAGAACCAGGGTGAAGCAGAAGGTACAGAACCAAGGTGGGGAAACCAAGAAGCAAGATGCTAAGAACTCTGAAAAGGGTGGGGAGAAGGGTAAAGATCAAAAGTCTTCATCAGGCCCCCAAAAATCTTCTTCAGGTGGGGATTCACAGTCTACCAAAGGGAAAGGCCAAAGAAAACCATGGTGCAAGGTCTGTAAGCAAAAGACCCACTGGACCAGTGATTGCACCAAGTCCAAAGACTCAAGTCCAGCACCCACCAATGCCCCTAAGGCACCTGTTCCCCCTAGTACAGTTGGTGGGAGTGCTCCAGCCAAGGGTTTAGTAGGGTTCACCCTGGGTACTGAGTTGGGCTCTGACCTAGTCAGAGAACTGACTCAGGCTGTGTTAGTCTGTGATGGAGGCATGGATGTGACCTCCTCTGTGAGTCCCAGTAATCTGGGCAAGTACAGACAACAGCCTTTAATCAATGGACGTGAGGCTTTGGCATTTAGGGACACAGGGGCAAGTGTCACAATGGTGACACAAGACCTTGTGAATCCTGGGCAAGTTATACTTGGTGAGATGTACCAAGTGACCAATGCTAGCAATGTCAGAACAGACCATACTCTGGCAGTTGTTAACTTCTCCTGGGGAGGGGTAACTGGCCTTAAGAAGGTTGTGGTGAGTGCAAACCTACCAGTCGAATGCTTGCTTGGCAATGACTTAGAGACTTCTGCTTGGGCAGAAGTGGAGCTCAGGACCCATGCAGAAATGCTGGGGATCCCTGCAGATGTGTTTGCTGTGACCAGGTCACAAGCCAAAATGTCTAGCACTGAACAGGCCTTGGATTCTGGAAGAATGGACCAAGTGCCTTCCAAGAGGAGGAGTAGTAGGGTTAAGGCAGTGCCTTCCCCCTTGGCTCAGGAGGAAGATCAGTCCCTTGAGGGGGATGATCTCAGTCCTGAAGAAGGAACTGTCCCAGAGGAACTTGAACCTGACCAGGTTGAGTTCTTGGGGACAGGGGGACCTTCTAGGGCAGATCTGAGCCAGGAGCAGCAGAGCTGCCCCTCCCTTGAACCCCTCAGACAGCAAGCTGCTGCTGAGGCTGCTGGGAAAGCTAGTGGTCCCCATACAGTGTATTGGGATGATGGACTCCTGTACTCAGAGAGTAGAGACCCCAAGCCTGGTGCTACCAGGAGGTTGGTTATACCTCTGAAGTTCAGGGGCTTCCTATTGACCCTAGCCCATGATATTCCCTTGGCAGGTCACCTGGGCCAGAACAAGACTTGGGACAGAATTGTCCCTCACTTTCACTGGCCCCACATGTCTGAAGACACCAAGGAGTTTTGTCGCTCCTGTGTAACCTGCCAGGCCAGTGGCAAGGCAGGTGGCACTACAAAGGCCCCCCTGATACCACTACCTGTGGTGGGGGTGCCCTTTGAAAGGGTAGGGATTGACATTGTTGGTCCCATGGATCCCCAAACAGCATCTGGGCACAGGTTTATCCTGGTGGTAGTGGATCATGCCACCAGGTACCCAGAAGCTATTCCCCTCAGGACCACTACAGCACCTGTGGTGGCAAGGGCCCTCCTGGGAATTTTCTCAAGAGTGGGCTTTCCTAAGGAGGTAGTATCAGACAGGGGTGCTAACTTCATGTCTGGGTACTTAAAAGCAATGTGGAAGGAGTGTGGAGTGACTTATAAGTTCACCACACCCTATCACCCACAATGCAATGGTTTAGTTGAGAGATTCAACAAAACCTTGAAGGGCATGATTAAAGGGCTCCCAGAAAAGCTTAGGCGAAGATGGGACATACTCTTGCCCTGCCTTTTATTCGCATATAGGGAGGTGCCTCAGAAGGGGGTTGGTTACAGCCCTTTTGAACTTCTGTTTGGCCACCCTGTGAGGGTCCACTGTGCTTGGTGAAGGAAGGATGGGAGTTACCTCTCAAGCCCCCAAAGCAAGACATAGTGGACTATGTACTTGGTCTCCGCTCCCGGATGGCTGAGTATATGAAAAAGGCAACCAAAAACCTTGAGGCTAGCCAGGAACTTCAAAAGGCCTGGCATGACCAAAGAGCTGTTCTGACTGTTTACCAGCCAGGACAGAAGGTGTGGGTGTTGGAGCCAGTGGCCCCAGCAGCTCTCCAAGACAAATGGAGTGGACCCCACACTATTGTTGAGCAGAAGGGTGAGGTTACCTACTTAGTAGACCTAGGAACACCCAGGAGTCCCCACAGGGTTCTCCATGTCAACAGGTTAAAACCATATGTGGACAGGGCAGACATGGGCTTGCTCATGGCTACTGATGAAGGGCAGGAGGAAGAGAGTGACCCACTCCCTGACCTGCTCTCACAGAACCCTGACGATGGGTCAGTAGATGGTGTAGCCTTGGCAGGCAGCCTCACTACCCAGCAACAAACTGATTGTAGACAGGTTCTCAATCAGTTTAGACACATGTTTTCACTGACACCCAGTCAGACCACCTGGTGCACTCATGAAGTGGACACTGGGGACAGTCTGCCTATTAAAAATAAGATTTATAGGCAACCTGACCATGTCAGGGACTGTATCAGGACTGAAGTCCAGAAAATGTTGGAGTTGGGAGTTATTGAACCCTCAGATAGCCCTTGGGCTAGTCCAGTGGTCCTTGTGCCAAAACCTCACACCAGTGGTGGAAAAAGAGAGATGAGGTTTTGTGTGGACTACAGGGGTCTCAATGCAGTCACTAGGACTGATGCCCATCCAATACCAAGGGCAGATGAGCTCATAGATACTTTGGCCTCAGCCAAATATCTCAGCACATTTGACTTGACAGCTGGCTACTGGCAGATCAGACTAGCTGATACTGCAAAGCCCAAAACAGCATTCTCAACCCCTAGTGGGCATTATCAATTTGTGGTAATGCCCTTTGGTCTGAAGAATGCACCTGCCACTTTCCAGAGGTTGGTGAATACAGTTCTCACAGGTCTGGAAGCCTATAGTGCAGCATATCTAGATGATATTGCTGTCTTTAGCTCCACCTGGGAGGATCACCTGGTCCACCTCAGGAATGTTTTACAGGCCCTGCAAAAGGCAGGCCTGACTATCAAGGCCACTAAGTGCCAGATAGGGCAGAGTCAGGTTGTGTACCTGGGCCACCTTGTGGGTGGAGGCCAGGTTCAACCTTTGCAGAGCAAGATCCAGACTATCATGGACTGGACTGCTCCCACTACCCAGACTCAGGTGAGAGCCTTCTTAGGCCTGACTGGGTACTATAGGAGATTTGTCAAGGGGTATGGATCAATAGTGACACCCCTGAATGACTTAACTTCTAAGAAAATGCCCAAAAAGGTTCAGTGGACAGTTAGCTGTCAAAAGGCATTTGATGACCTGAAGCAGGCCATGTGCACTGCTCCCATTCTACAGAGTCCTGATTACTCCAAGAAGTTCATTGTTCAAACTGATGCATCTGAATTGGGGGTAGGGGCTGTACTGTCACAATTGAATGAAGAAGGTCAGGATCAGCCAGTAGCTTTCATTAGCAGAAGGCTGACCCCTAGAGAGAAACGTTGGTCAGCCATAGAGAGGGAGGCCTTTGCTGTGGTCTGGGCTCTGAAGAAGTTGAGGCCATACTTGTTTGGTACACACTTCCTGGTTCAGACAGACCATAAGCCCCTCTTATGGCTAAAACAAATGAAGGGTGAAAACCCCAAACTGCTTAGGTGGTCCATTTCCCTACAGGGGATGGACTTTACAGTGGAACATAGACCTGGGAGTAACCATGCCAATGCAGATGGACTCTCTAGGTACTTCCACTTAGAACATGAAGACTTAACTGGGCAAGGTTAGTTTAATGTCCCTACGTTTGGGGGGGTTGTGTAGGAGAGTAGGATCTGCTTCACATGGGTACCCCACTTTTGCTGATGCTTCACTGTTTTTCGACATTAGTCTGGCTGGGGCCCTGCTAATCAGAACCCCAGCCTAGCTGCTTCCTCTCTAAAATGGTTTCCATGTGCCTTAGGCACATCACTGATTGGAATCTGGAGTGCCCTTATAAGTCCCTAGTATATGGTATACTATGTACCAAGGGCATAGGTACCTCAGAGGCCTGCCAGGGGCTGCAGCATGTATTATGCCACCCCTGGAAGGCCATCCAAACTGACACCACAGGTCTGCTACTGCAGCCTGGGTAAGGTGGTGCATGCACCCCTTACTGTGATATAGGTTACCTATATCACTAAATACATACACACATATAAACCTATAAGTCACTCCTAAGGCAGGCCTTATCAATCCTAAAGGCAGAGTGCATGGTTCCTATGTGAGAGGGTGCCCCTGCATGAGCAGGGCCCCTCTGCAGCGTTCGGAGACCCTTCTCTGATGCTGTTTGTAGTGCAGCCTGACCATATACTCTTAAGCGCATTATAACCTCGCGTTAAATGCTAACTTTGGAATGGCTGCACCTAAACATGTCGTGTTTGGTGTCAAACATCTTGGAATACTACCCCCCCGCCAATTCTGGCGGCGGGGGTAGCATTCCACCCTTCTAGAGGGAAAGACATGTTAACTCTGGCTAGCCCGGTAACTTCTTTCCAAAGCCCTGGCATCACAAAATGGATGCTGCTGCCACAGACACGAGTCTGGCCTCCTGCTGCTGGACGAAACTCCGGCAGGGGAGGCCTGGACAATAGGTTTCCTGTCCCAGGGAGGTGTGACCACCTCCCCAGACAGGATAATGTGTATTGGGGCTGGGCGGGAGCACTTTCGGGTGCTTTGAAGTCCTGCACTGGGGGCACACTTGGTGTCCCTGTGCATACCCCAGTTCAAACCGGATCAGGGGCTTGCAGCCCCTGCTTTGGCGCGAACTGGACAAAGGGAAAGGGGTGTAGCCACCCCTCTGCCCTGACCCACCCATTGGTGGGGCCACAGAGTAGTCCAACCCCTAAACTTGGTATAAGTATAGGAACCCAGTCCTTAGGACTTTAGATTATCCCTGGACGAAACTCTGCAACAGAATCCTGGACCTTCGACGCTCTACTCAAGATTAGAGGACAGAAGAATCTCCCTTGGGGTCAAGGAGTGACTCCCCTGCTTGGCAGGCACCAAAGACGCATCTGTCCGGTTCTGCATTTCTGAAGCTCCCGTCGGACGCCGAAGTCTTCGCATCACCAGAGGTGGATTCTCAGACTTCCCCGAGGCTACCCTGAGTCCCCAGCAAAGCTGAGGCCCGTAGCTATCGTGGGTGACGTGAGACCGTGACCCCTGGACACCGAGCACATTTGCAAGTGCATCCTCTTCTGGGTCTCCCACGAAGTCGTGCTTTGGGCTCCGAGTAGCCCTAGCCTCCAGCACCAACTGCACCGAAGATCACTGGCCTCCACTCCACGAGTGTCCTGTGAGCCAGATCCACGTGCGACGTCTCGAGGCTCCTTTGCGGTCGCTAGCCCGTTGGCTAGTAGCCCTTAACGAAGGCCAATCTTTTTCTTACTTGGGCATCCTGGTTGCTCCAGGCCTGCCCTCACTTACCCTCGCTGGGTGAGTTCCCCAGACCTTGCTGGTCTGCACCATCGACGATCTTCATCTTCATCAAGACTTGCCGTTGCCAAGGCTTGTTGGGTCCAATCCGGTCACCGACACCTCAGCACTCGACAGACATTGTGTACCAGCCCGAATCCTGCTCCTGGTCGCCGACAACGCCTCCTGGACCTCGTGGCTGAAGAGTCAAGACGACCGTCAACGCACCTGAAGCACTCGACATCGGTGGGCATCTGTCCATCGCCTTCCTGGTCACTGGCTAGTGACCCAGACTCTGTCCCCTCTGCTTTCAGGTTCTTCAGATCTCCGATCCACTCTTGGATCCACCCGGACACTTTCCACTTGGTCGCCAGCAGCACTTTGCAGCAGATCGCCATTCAAATCGACGACGAAACCCGACCCCGAAAGGCACCTATGCACCCGGCTTCCCTGGGTGAGGTAACACGAGTACTCCGGTGCTCCCGTGGGTAGAGACTCTTCAAAGTACTAGTTCTCAAAGGGTTTGCTCCAAGTCCTCCTTTAAGTGTCCCTTTTCTTTAATTTCCTGATCGCGACTTTCTCCATAGAAGTCAACGGCGTATCGCGGTTGTGTATTTACACTGCACGCGTCCCCCGTGGGTCCCCTGTGTCACTACCTTGGGTGGTTCCTTGTGGTCCAAGCACTTCTAGAGGCTCTAGGCCTAGTGTCTAGTTCAGTCGTGGTTCTTATACCACTTTATTGGTATATGGTTTGGTACGCCCCTAGGGCCCAAACGTGTATTTGTGCTATTACTGTGTTTAAATAACTTCTAACTTATGTACTTCGAACTCTAGCCTCATAAAGAGACTAGAGGGGTGTGTTTAGCAATAAATACATATATTTTGAATATATACCTGGTGTGGTGCTCTTTCATTTGATCACTCAAGAGATTATAGACTGGTAAAACAAGCTGCTTTACATTCCTTCAAGACTTAGCCTGAAGGCTGCTCTCCATAGCTACCACTAGGATAGCTTTCAATAAGGTTGTCTTTAACCTATCTCCAATAAGGGGTTGTTTGGACTGGTGCAAGGTGCCCACTATAATTAGTGGACAGCATATACCAGGCCAACTTCTCACAATTAGGGTATATAAAGTGCCAAACTCAACAAACCTATGATAGAGTAATAATTGGGAAATACTTGAGAATACGTTTACGCAATAAAAACATTGCATATCATTGTGCAAAGCCTACGTTTGTGTAATAAACACTTTGCACATGAATAGAGTTACACAGCTGAGAATTCTATGGCTGCCAGTGAGCGTGGGGAGGCCTCTGCAAAATCGACTTTTACAGAGACTAAATTTAGCTCCCAACATGATTCTGGCACCAACATCAGGCTCTGGATTTTTTTGGGTTGAAACATTTTATTGTTTTATTTATACAAATACACTAACTGGTAAGAATTGTGACTCATTCTACCCCCTAATAACTCCCACTTGACTAATGCAGCATCCGCAGGTATCATTCAGAGGTCAAAGTAGGAGTTAACATTTTAGTCATCTCCAATAACTCTTAATAGGGGTAGGTGGCAGGGGAAACAGTGCAATATTTTAGTTAGACCCGACACCCTTGGGTGGTAGTCCCCCAAACGTTTTGCCTTCACCCCCCCCCGTTTTGCTGAATTTGTTTCTGTTGGCTTTAGAATTCTGTGTACTTTACCACTGCTAACCAGTGTTAAAGTGCTTGTGCTCTCTTGCTAAAACATGGTAGAATTGGCTTACAACTAATTGACACATTGAATTTATGTGCAAGCCCCTTGTAAATGGTACCACATGTACCATGGGCCTGTAAATTAAATGCTACTAGTGGGCTTGCAGCTCTCCTTCTGTCACCCACTAAAGTAGCCCTGTCAAACATGTCTCATGTCTGCCACTGCAACCCGTAGTGGAGTGTTACACTGCCATTTCCACCTGGCCAGATATACCTTTGGCCTGCCTAAACCTTCCTTTTTAATACATATAAGTAACCCCTAAGATCAGCCGTGGTCCGTGCAAGTAACAGCGGTGGGGCGGTGGGGCTGTGTGCGGGGGGATTTCGAGGGACGATGCAGAGTGAAAATTAATTATTTATTTAATTTTCCCTCTGCATCGTCCCTCGAAATCCCCCCTCGCCGCCCCACCGCTGTTAGCCTGAACAGACCGTGACTGCTTAAGATAGGTCCTAAAGGCTCATAGGGCAGGGTGTGCATTGTATTTAAAAGGTAGAGCATGTGGTGTAAGTTTTACATGTCCTCGTAGTGCAAAAATCGTAAAGTCGTTTTTTACTATTGTAAGGCCTCTCTCTCCTATAGGATAATATTGAGTTACATTACTACACTTAATAGGGGATAAATTAAGTTAGGGAGCAGATACAAAAAATGATGTTTACACTCAAATAAATTGTAATTTAAAATCCTTTACTCTGGTAAAGCCGGATTTTAAGTCACAATTCTATAAATTCCACTTTTAGAAAGTTTCCATTTTCTTGTCCTAACCATTTGTGCCTTCAGCCAGTATCCTTGGTCACATAGCTGTGAATGGCTCTGCTGCTGGGGTTTTGTATTCCATCCAGATAGTGAAACAAAAGGGAATTAAGTGACAGGATGGACCATCCTGCCAAGATGGTTTGAGATGGAGCTGTACCCAGCCCCACTTACATTTCAAAAGGCTTTGCCTCCTGCACACCCAAAAAAACCTGACACTAGGCGTTTGTCACCCGAGATTTCTTGAAGCCTTGACAGGGGAAAGGAAGAACTTTCCAGAACCAGATGTGCAGGTAGTATAGGGAATCCCTCCACTTCCGAAGTTGACATCAGGTCTAAATATTGGACCTCTAGAGCCACACTTCAGATCACTGCTGGACCTGTGGAAGACTTAGAAGATGGATTGCTCTGCTGCCTTGCTGCTTGAATGGCTGCCCTCCTGCTGGAAGGACTGCCCTGCTGCCCAAGGAAGGGAGACTGGACCTGCTCCTTGAACCCAGGACCATAAGTTGACTCCAAGGGGTAGCTGGCTGGCCTCCTGTTTGAGCTACAGGGACACAACAAGCTTCGGAGACAAGTCCTGCATCTGCTCACCTGACCAGACCCTATTGGACCTTCCTGTGCCCTGCTGCTGGCCTCTGATGGAGTGAGTCCTTATCCCCAAGAGATGCACCCGACATCCTGGACCATTAAATGGCATCAGAGTGTACTCCTCCTTGTCCAACTGAGGGATCCCTTGAAACTGACGCAACGTAATGCAACTCAACACAGCTTCTCGCATTGCAGCACCTCATAGCTCCTGATCGGACCATAGCACCTCATCGGAACTGACGCATCACATCTCACCCCAAGTACAAAGAAGTACTCTTTATAGTGTTCTTAACTCGGCCCTGTGCCTGGCCCAAGCTCCATCTTGGTCTGCTTTAACTTGTGACTTTGCTTTTAGATGGGCGTCTAATTACCCACAGTTGGTGCTTTGCTTTTTTTGTGCTACTTTTACTTTAAACTTTAAAATTGCATATCTCTGGTTGTCCTGATTGAATTTTTGTTATTCTGGTATCACGTTATTTATTAACATTTATTCTATTTTTCTAAATTTGTTTTGGAATTTTCTCATGTTGTGTTTTCACTCAATTACTCTATGTGTGCTGCATAAATATTTTACACTTTTGAGTCTAAGTTACGCCTGACTGAATAGTGCCAAACTACCAGCGCGTTAAGCACAGGTAAATCTAGTGAATTTTGTGGTTCACCCTGACAAGGATTATGTTTATTATTTGAGTGGGGCTTCCACCCCTCTCAACTATTAACCCAATTTCTTACAACCATATTCAAGCTGGTTATGGTTAGGAATATCGAGACCAGAATGTTGACAGGTCACTCACAGTATTGTGACTAGATTATCGGGGGGCAAAATTTTGAAGATGTAAGTGCACAGCAGGAATAAGGATTTACTATTATTGACTCCAGATCTACTTACCTTGAAAAAAATAATATATATATACTTATATATATATTCGTTTCACGTCACAAAGGAAGTCGGTCGCGCACTCACAGAAAGTTCTTACGATGTTTACTTAATAAGCCACTTTGTGTCAATAACTGCGACAAATGAGTTTCAGCTTCTAACCTTTGTCAATGTCATGTGACCCGGCCTTCATAACATATTTTACCTATATGATAATTTTCATATCCAAAATGATTTGTCATCATTACTATTTTAACATTATTTGTAAAAATATAATGATGAACTGGTCTGACACCACAATATAGAATAAAAGGAATGGTATGAGATATATAATTCATAATATCTCAACCATGTAAAGATGGGCACCACAGATTCACTGTTTGTAAAATGGTGATCTGTCTACTATGTCGCTGATGTTTGCCGCTAACCAATTGGAATAATCGGTAAAGGTTAAATATGTTATGAAGGCCGGGTCACACGACATTGATAAAGGCTAGGAAGCCGAAATGCATTTGTTGCAGTTATTGACACAAAGTGGCTTATTAAATAAACATCGTATGAACTTTCTGTGAGTGCGCAACTTCTTTTGTGGCGTGAAATGAAGATAGCGTGGAATTCTGTCTTCACGAATCGCACACCTGCAGTGCTAAGTGGTGCAGCAGTGGAATCAGGCAGATATGGAGAAACGCATATATATATATATATATTATCTACTGGCGGTCGCCAGTAGATAGTTATAGTTAGGACCTATTTTCCATTGGAAATCCGCAACATTCTATTCCCAATAACTTTGGCGCCGGTTGACGAATCTTCGCGAAAGTTTCAAAACTTATGGCCCGCTCCGGTCCGCTCCTATCCTGAAAGTCTCGGGGTGATTCGTCAAGTGGGGATGAGAAAAAGGGGGTCCCAAAACGTGTTTTCCCCATGCAATTTTCCATAGGAACTTTTAGTCGCAGCTACAGCCCGAACTGCTGAACGGAATTACACCAAATTTGGCAAAAGGTAGCCCTTGGTTCAGAGTCGTGCCTTTTGGTTAAATGGTGTAAATCCGTTCAGTAGTTCCTGAGAAAATCAAAAGTAAAACCACATATATATCTATGGCCGCGGAGGGTCCGCGCACCCTGAGCGCACCTTCCCGATCACGAGCTGTATGGTAATTGGCTGTCAACACTCCAAACCAGGAAGTGTTGGCAGCCATCTTGTTCCTCGGTAGAACCGAGGCACAAGAAACAAGTGCGCAAAACGCAAAAAGGGGGCAGGGTAGAAACACCCTGACCCCTAGGCCTGCTTAGGGGTCCCACAAGGACCCCCAGGGCCAAAAAAGCATTTTTGTAATAAAAAATCGGCGGGATGTACGCAGGGTGCGCGGATCCCGCCGTGAAAAAAAAAACCAAGGCACAGAAACAAGTGCGCAAAACGCAAAAAGGGGGCAGGGTAGAAACACCCTGACCCCTAGGCTCTGCTCAGGGGTCCCACAAGGACCCCCAGGGCCAAAAAGCATTTTTTAAAGAAAAATCGGCGGGATGCACGCAGGGTGCGCGGATCCCGCCGTGAAAAACAGAAGCGCGGGCTCCCGCGCTTCTTTGATGTTGGCCCCGGGTGGGCCAAGTCCCGAGGGCATGTGGGGGTTAATTGAAAATTGTAGGGGCCTCTGAGGCCCCCAAGCCCCAGGGACCGCCACCCCCGGGCTTTAAATTACAAACGGTGCGGGAGGGCACTGGGCCCTCCCGCAGCCCCCGGGGACCGCCACCCCCGGGGCTTCTTTACAAAAAATAAATTACCTGTGTGGGGGGGCTCGAGCCCCCCCACCCGCCCCGGGGACCGCCACCTCCCCGGGGCACTAAGAATTAGAATGTGGGGGTCCATTTCGGACCCCCGAGCCCTGGGGAACACCACCTCCCCGGGGCGGTGCACAGGATGGGAGGGGGGCCGCGCGGCCCCCCTCCTGGAGCCCTTGATGGCCCTGGGGACCACCACCCCCAGGGCCGGCTCCTGCAGTGTCCCGGGTGCTCACCCCGGGACACTGTAGTTTGCTATGGCAGGGCGGGAGCCTCGCGGCTCCCGTCCTGTCATAGCAAACTGCTTTGTGTTTTGGAAGAGAGCAGGAAACCTGCTCTCTCTTCAAAAACCAAAGACGATTGCTTTTCCACACGGAGAGCTGCATCTTAGCAGCTCCCCATGTGGAAAAGCAATGCCGGCTCCCGAGAGACGCGGGGAGCCGGTGGGACCATGGGGGATTGGGGACTCCCATGGTCCCCAACGGAGAGGGCCAGCCCCGGGGGATGGGGTCCGTGGGGCTACAAGTGAGCTCGGGAGGGGCCACACGGCCCCTCCGCAAAAATTGAAATTAAAAATAAAAAAAACAAAGGCTGGCCCCGGGGATGGGGTCCCGGGCCATAAGTGGCCTGAGGAGGGGGCAACGCAGCCCTCTCCAAAAGAATTAAAAAGAAAAAATAACGGCCAAGCCCCGGGGGATGGGGTCCCCGGGGCCGATTAAGGCCTTGGGAGGGGGGCCACGCGGCCCCCTTCCAAATATTTTGAATTTAAAAAAAAAAAATAGGGGGCAGGCCCTGGGGGATGGGGACCCCAGGGCAAATAAATTACAAAAAGAAGGGGGGCCACACAGCCCCCCATCTTAAAAATAAAAAATAAAAAGACCGGCATCGCGCCGGAGGCCACGCCCTCCTTGCAGCACTCTGCAAACGCGCCCCCTGGTGAGTTTGCAGATGGGGAACGAATTCCCCTTGAATACTGGGGGTCCCTGAGGGCCAACTAGCTCACCAGGAACCTCCAGTATGCGCCAGGGGCTGCGTTGCAGAGAGGTGTTCTGAGGCCACGCCCTTTTTACACCTCTCTGCAACGCAGCTCTGTGGCACTTAATGGAGGTAGCTGGTGGGCTAGTTGCACCCCAGGGACCCTCAGGATTCAAGGGGAGTTAATCCCCCGACTTAAAACGTGCCACGGGGCGCGTTTGCACAGTGGTGAAGGGAGGGGGCGGGCCTGAGGTGACATGTGTGCAAACATGCCCTGTGGCGTGTTTTAAGTTGGGGATTAAGTCCCCTGGAATCCTGAGGGTCCCTGGGGTCCAACTAGCCCACCAGGTACCTCCAGTAAGCTCCACAGAGCTGCGTTGCAGAGAGGTGTAAAAAGGGGCGTGGCCTCGGACCACCTCTCTGCAACGCAGGGCTGTGGCGCTTACTGGAAGTACCTGGTGGGCTAGTTGGGCCCCAGGGACCCTCAGGATTCAAGGTGACCTAATCCCGCAACTTTAAATGTGCCACGGGTCGCGTTTGCACAGTGGTGAAGGGAGGGGGAGGGGCCTGAGGTGACATGTGTGCAAACATGCCCTGTGGCGCGTTTTAAGAGGTAGTTTTAATCCCCCTACCCTATTATGTACTAGGGACTTACAGAGGAGGTCATGCTAATCACAGGGGTACCCCAACACATAGTGTTCCCTAGTGTATGTAGGTGTTTTCACTGTATTCTAAGTGTCTTTTAGCATAGCACTGGCTCTGGTTAGTCAGAGTCAGTTACCACCAGTACCACGTCTGAAAAAGTTGTGGGCACAGGATGATTTTGCAACAAGGCCTCTTTCTGCTCCTCTGTTGGTTCTTTCTGCACATCTTTTGCTTCTTCCTGCACTTTTCTTCATCTTTGTGGACTTCTGTTGCTTCTTTCTGCATTTCTTTTGCTTTTTTCTGTGCGTTTTTTTCTTCTTTCTTCACATGTCCTACCTCTGTAGGCATAGTTAGAAACTAGCATTTAAAAAACCTTTGAAATTCACTTAAAAACCATAGGTTTCAGGCACGTTATAGTTAGAAATTAGCATTTAAAAAACCTTTGAAATTCACTGAAAAACCATAGGTTTCAGACACGTTATAGTTAGAAATTAGCATTTAAAAACCTTTGAAATTCACTGAAAAAACCATAGGTTTTAGGGAAAGTTATAGTTAGTTGGACATTGCACTCGTACAAAACCCGTGAAATTCCCCCGTTATAGTTAGTTCAGCTAACTATAACTCGCGCCCCCGCAATGCACTGCTGATGACGTCACATATTACATCACTCATGACATGGTCAGTGACATCACTGATGACATCACTGATGACATCTCAAATGACATCACTGATGATATCACTGATGACATCATCCATGTGATAATTTCATGCATCTTCTCACACCCTAATATAACCTTTGATAAACCCACTCTAAATTACAGACTGCTATTCTCAAAACCATAGACACTCCAACACCAATAACTACATACCCACTCACTGATTCTTAGGTCTACACACACATCCACTCACTCATCCGTACTGTCACTCATACTTACGGTCACTCAGTACGGGACTATCATATGCACTCATACACCTATATAGACACTCACACACCGCCACTCATCCATAGAGGTACTCACACACCTAGTCAGTCATGCAAATAATTAATCACACTGCCATTTACTCACCTATACAGTTATACACACACCAGCTCACTTACTCATACAAATACTAGCACATTCTTACGCTCTTATACAATCACTGATACAAGTACACACTCATCCATACAGCCACTCTCACAATCACACACTCTCACTTATAGCCATTTATATACTCCAACACACATATATACTGCCTTTCACATATGTAGTTACTCACACATGTACCACTGAATTATACATTCACTCACTAACACACCCATACACACACTCATCCACCCAAGCAGTCCATCACAGACGCACTTTTCAAATCATGCACCCAGTGAATCACCCACTCACACATCTATGTACAGAGTCACACACACCCCACCCACACAAACACTCAGGCACCCATACAGATACTCACAGAACCGATCAATAACCCATATAGACACTCATGTAGCTATTCGCAAATCCATGCATCCACTTACAGACCAACAGACAGACGGATACAGACATTCACACAGTTTAGTCACTAACCCATGCATTCAGTAAGATACGTTTAATCACTCACTTGTAGAGTCAGTCACGCACCTACTCAATCATCCATTCAGACACTTATACACCCACTCATTCTTCAATACGCCTTTGCCTATATATATTAAACATATTTAAACTTTACAGAAACACACAGTCACTGGATGATGTCATCAGTGATGTCATTTGAGATGTCATCAGTGATGTCACTGACCATGTCATGAGTGATGTAATATGTGACGTCATCAGCAGTGCATTGCGGGGGCGCGAGTTATAGTTAGCTGAACTAACTATAACGGGGGAATTTCACGGGTTTTGTACGAGTGCAATGTCCAACTAACTATAACTTTCCCTAAAACCTATGGTTTTTTCAGTGAATATATATATATATATATATATATATATATATATATATATATATTCACAAACGGCGTCTCGCTGTTGCGTGGCAAAAAGTGAGTGCACTCCCGGGTCTATATTCAAATATACATTTTATTGGTAGGCAGCCGGCACTGACAGACGCGTTTCAGCACGTCGCCTTCTTCAATGTCAGTTTTCATTATTCACATGATTCAATTTAAATCCTTCAAACAGAATTCTCGTGCAATTAATTCATTAACATAAAAGAGGGCAATGAAAATCTAACCCAGTGAATACAATTCATGGCGGCCATCTTGAAGTGGTTCCAAGTCAATTCATTATAATATAGTATACATCTCCCGTTACTACATAATTGCTGGTATAACAGGGAGAAAGAAATAAGGGGGGTCATGGCAAATCATAATTAACCGACATATGTGAGAGCCAGCGATACACAAATAAAGTATAATGTTACCAAACAACAGAACACAAGTATCATGGTTCATATTTACTAATAGGTAATGTACGAGAATCACAATTCAATCATTTTAAGATAAACATAGTATCTGTATCTACTTGTGATTCTAATCTGAATATATAATACATTTGACTCTCTCAAAACACGCATGTGATTAAGCCCTGAATGGGCAAACTATCCCTCCTTGTTCCTAATCTGTACCCAGATGGGTGACTTGTTACAAAGCTATTTCCTAACCCTATTCTCAATGGCTACTTCTCATATAAGATAGATGTAACTCAAGTGGAACAGTGTCAATGCACCTATCATTCTCCTAAATGAACCCACATCTCCTCTTCATTATTCAGTCCCTGCGGAGTCTTAGTATGTAATTGGATAATATATTTCGACTCCAGTATTCATAACTTTTTCGTTCTGTCTCCTCCTCTTTCATCTTTCTGGATCTGATCGAGACAGAAGAATTTAAGTAAATCACGATTGCTTTGGTGTACAGCTTCGAAGTGTCGGGCAACCGGATAATTGTGATCCTTCTTTGTGATCGCCCGCATATGTTCAAGTATTCTTTTCTTTGCAGGAAGTATCGTACTACAAATGTACCTTTTAGGGCAAGGACATTCAAGACAGTAGACTGTGGGGTCGATTCCGATTCGGGCCGGAAATCTCTCCGACCGAGCCGGACCCGGAGAGATTTCCGACCGAATCGGACCCGTGCAGTCCGACCGAACGAGTCCGATGCATTCGTATGCCACCGGACACGAGTCGGTCGGACTCCCATTGAACTCAATGGGAGCCGGTCGTACAACGCGTACGCGGGCTCCCATTGCCTCAATGGGTGCGAGGCGGACAAGGGCGCCTCCTACAGCGAGTACGCCGCGGAGCGCTCGCGGCGTACACGCACAGGTAGGGGGACCCATGGGTCCCCCTGTGTGCGCCTCGCACGGGTACGCAGTACAGGGGGTCCGACACGGACCCCCAAAGTACGGCTCCGACAGCGAGTTCGAGTCGGACGGCGCGAGTCGGTCGGAGCGGTCGAGGTGCGCATCGTACTTACCCGGCCGGAAAACGTCTCCATTGCGCGGTGCGAATCGGGTCCGAGCGAGTCGGTCGGAGCGGTACGATCCGGGTGCGAGTCGGTCGGAGCGGTCGGGTCGCCCGGACGAGTCGGTCGGCGAATTCGCATCGTACTCGCTCGGCCGGACCCGCGTACGATTCGGTCGGGAAAAAGGGCTCCGAATCGGATCCGGTAAAGCCGAATCCTATTCGGAGCCCTACCGCCGAGATCGGAATCGGCCCCTGTGTATTCTGAGTTGCAATTTAATAATTTGTTTATTTTCAAACTTTTCTCTCTCCTACCTCCTTCTGTCTTGAACTCCAGAATTTTATTGCTATTTTTACACGCTTTGCACCTAAGACATGGGAAGAACCCTGTAACAGGATCCTTTCTTCTTGGGTAGGCCTTATAATGACTGTTCACTAGTTGATCCTTCAAGGAGGTGCTGCGTCTATATGTGATTTGGGGAGCCTGTGTAATGACATCTTTTAGAATGTTATCGGTCAGTAAAATTTTCCAATTTTTCTTAAAAATCTGTACGATTTTATAGGACTTAGAGTTATAGGTAGTGATCATTCTAGTAGGAGCCTCATCTACATTAGTCGTACGGTCTGCCTCAGTCTTAGCAGCTAGAAGATTTGATCTTACCAGCTGATCTGCTCTTATTTCCGCTGTTCGTAAGATACTTTTGGTGTATCCTCTTCTAGTAAGTTTGGCTAGAGCGGCCTTCTTAGCTGACTGATATTCCTTGTCGGTCGTGCAAATGTATATTTGAATATAGACCCGGGAGTGCACTCACTTTTTGCCATGCAACAGCGAGATGCCGTTTGTGAATTTGTAGCGGCTCACCACCGCTCGAGTGGCACCTGAGACGTGAGGTGCAGCGGAACTGGGATTTCGGTGGAAGAATATATATATATATATATTATCTACTGGCGGTCGCCAGTAGATAGTTATAGTTAGGACCTATTTTCCATAGGAAATTCACAACATTCTATTTCCAATAACTTTGGCGCCGATTGACGAATCTTCGCGAAATTTTCAAAACTTATGGCCCGCTCCGGTCCGCTCCTATCCTGAAAGTCTCGGGGTGATTCGTCAAGTGGGGACGAGAAAAAAGGGGGTCCCAAAACGTGTTTTCCCCATGCAATTTTCCATAGGAACCTTTAGTCGCAGCTACAGCCCGAACTGCTGAACGGAATTACACCAAATTTGGCAAAAGGTAGCCCTTGGTACAGAGTCGTGCCTTTTGGTTAAATGGTGTAAATCCGTTCAGTAGTTCCTGAGAAAATCAAAAGTAAAATCACATATATATCTGGGCGGAGCCTAACCACACATGTCATTGTGAGATCTGATTGGCTGTCAGCATTTCATCCTGGATTTGCTGGCAGCCATCTTGGGACCAATATACATGATAGTACCCCATTGAAATGCATTGTAGTGAATCAAAGATTTTGAGGGTTACCAAAAGGAGAACTATAATGGGTGATAACAGACTTTAGTTACATTAGAATTCATTTGTTGATGGTACCATACTAATTTCAGGAATTGTGGTGTGTTCTAAGGTGATTTTACCCTGTGAAAAACCTTCTGCTGGGATATCATGAATCATGTTTGAGAGAAAACTATTTTCACATGCTTGTCCCATAGAGTTTTGGAAGGTGGTCCAGAAGCTAAAATGAGAGCATATTTTCTGTAAATTCACATTATCTTTCTCAGTCATGTGAGAATGAAGTCTGACATTCTCAGTAAAACATGTACATCCAACAAGGGCAGAGACTGTCAGTTGATTCCTTTGTGTTCTACTGCAGCTTCCCAGAGTGTTCTAAAGAACAACTAGAGTGCTAACATCCTTACTTATGACAAAAGTATGGCACACCTGAAGCCATCTTGATTGGAATAAGCTGGTAACACTTAAAACATTTAATTTAAAAAGGAACAAAATGATGGGGTTCATTTTGTCATAGAAATTATGGTTAGTGCTGTAGAAAGAAAAATTAGGACATGTTTCAAGTGTGATCTCAAATATCTTCCTGTTATATTTCAACAGGAGCAGCCTGTCAGTTGATGCCTTTGTGTTCTACTGCAGCTTCCCAGAGTGTTCTAAAGAACAACTAGAGCGCTAACAGTCTGACAAAATTATGGCACACCTGAAGCCATCTTGATTGGAATAAACCGGTAACACTTAAAACATTTAATTTAAAAAGGAACAAAATGAGGGGGTTCTTTTTGAAATAGAAATTATGGTTAGTGCTGCAGAAAGAAAAATTAGGGCATGTTTTAAGTGAGATCTCAAATCCTCTTCTATTTCATTAGAAAATTCTGACATGCAGACTGAAACAATCACTTTCAATACCAGCAGCAGACTTCCAGTTAACTCCCTGGTGAGCAGTAGCTTTACTACAGTGATCTAATGAGCAACTAGAGTGCTAACATTCTGAATGTATGCAAATGTGAGACACATCTGAATGCCTTCTTGATGGAATCAAAGTAAAAAACTGAAAGCATTTCCTACTGAGGAGACTGCAGTAAATGAGGAAATTAGGAAACTTCATAACAAAGAAGTCTTCCAAGATGGCCACCAGAGAAAAAAGAGCCCAAATGTAGCACAAATATTACCCAGATAAGGCCCACATATAGCCCAATGACTAAAGTGTGCAAAACACTTTTTATTTTTAGTTTTTTTGCAGTTTTATGTAGTGCAGACTGGTCAGGTATTGGAGCGTTGCATCTTAAAACATGACCCCTACACTACAAAAACACCACTGCACTACCCTAAACCCTAAAACACTACCCCCAGCACGACCCCCTAAACTACACAAGCACCACTGCACTATCCTAAACCCTAAAACACTACCCCCAGCACGACCCCCTACACTACCCAAACACCACTGCACTACACTAAAACATGACCCCCTCACAACACAAATACCACTGCACTACCCTAAACCCTAAAACACTACCCCCAGCATGACCCCCTACACTACACAAGCACCACTGCACTACCCTAAACCCTAAAACACTACCCCCAGCACGACCCCCTACACTACACAAACACCACTGCACTACCCTAAACCCTAAAACACTACCCCCAGCACGACCCCCTACACTACCCAAACACCACTGCACTAACCTAAATCCTAAAACACTACCCCAGCACAACCCCTACACTACCCAAACAACACTGCACTACCCTAAAACATGACCCGCTACACTACACAAACACCACTGCACTACCCTAAACCCTAAAACACTACCCCCAGCACGACCCCCTACACTACACAAGCACCACTGCACTACCCTACACCCTAAAACACTACCCCAGCACGACCCCCTACACTGCCCGAACACCACTGCACTGCCCTAAACCCTGAAACACCAGCCCCTGCATGACCCCCTACACTGCCCGAACACCACTGCACTGCCCTAAACCCTGAAACACCACTCCCAGCACGACCCCCTACACTGCCCGAACACCACTGCACTGCCCTAAACCCTGAAACACCACCCCCTTCACGACCCCTACACTGCCCGAACACCACTGCACTGCCGTAAACCCTGAAACACCACCCCCAGCACGACCCCCTACACTGCCCGAACACCACTGCTCTGCCCTATACCCTGAAACACTACCCCCAGCAAGACCCCCTACACTGCCCGAACACCACTGCACTGCCCTAAACCCTGAAACATCACCCCCAGCAAGACCCCCTACACTGCCCGAACACCACTGCCCTAAACCCTGAAACACCAGCCCCAGCAAGACCCCCTACACTGCCAGAACACCACTGCACTGCCCTAAACCCTGAAACATCACCCCCAGCACGACCCCCTACACTGCCCGAACACCACTGCTCTGCCCAAAACCCTGAAACACCAGCCCCAGCACGACCCCTACACTGCCCGAACACCACTGCACTGCCCTAAACCCTGAAACACCAGCCCCAGCACGACCCCCTACACTGCCCGAACACCACTGCACTGCCCTAAACCCTGAAACACCACCCCCAGCACGACCCCCTACACTGCCCGAGCACCACTGCACTGCCCTAAACCCTGAAACACCAGCCCCAGCACGACCCCCTACACTGCCCGAGCAACACTGCACTGCCCTAAACCCTGAAACACCAGCCCCAGCACGACCGCCTACAGTGCCCGAACACCACTGCACTGCCCTAAACCCTGAAACACCAGCCCCAGCACGACCCCCTACACTGCCCGAACACCACTGCACTGCCCTAAACCGTGAAACACCAGCCCCAGCACGACCCCTACACTGCCCGAACACCACTGCACTGCCCTAAACCCTGAAACACCAGCCCCAGCACGACCCCTACACTGCCCGAACACCACTGCACTGCCCTAAACCCTGAAACACCACCCCCTGCACGACCCCCTACACTGCCCGAACACCACTGCACTGCCCTAAACCCTGAAACACCACCCCCAGCACGACCCCCTACACTGCCCGAACACCACTGCACTGCCCTAAACCCTGAAACACCACCCCCTGCATGACCCCCTACACTGCCCGAACACTACTGCACTGCCCTAAACCCTGAAACACCACCCCCAGCACGACCCCCTACACTGCACGAACACCACTTCACTGCCCTAAACCCTGAAACACTACCCCAGCAAGACCCCTACACTGCCCGAACACCACTGCACTGCCCTAAACCCTGAAACATCACCCCCAGCAAGACCCCCTACACTGCCCGAACACCACTGCCCTAAACCCTGAAACACCACCCCCAGCACGACCCCCTACACTGCCCGAACACCACTGCACTGTGTGAGAAGTTGGCCTGGCATATGCTGTCCACTAATTATAGTGGGCACCTTGCACCAGTCCAAACAACCCCTTATTGGAGATAGGTTAAAGACAACCTTATTGAAAGCTATCCTAGTGGTAGCTATGGAGAGCAGCCTTCAGGCTAAGTCTTGAAGGAATGTAAAGCAGCTTGTTTTACCAGTCTATAATCTCTTGAGTGATCAAATGAAAGAGCACCACACCAGGTATATATTCAAAATATATGTATTTATTGCTAAACACACCCCTCTAGTCTCTTTATGAGGCTAGAGTTCGAAGTACATAAGTTAGAAGTTATTTAAACACAGTAATAGCACAAATACACGTTTGGGCCCTAGGGCGTACCAAACCATATACCAATAAAGTGGTATAAGAACCACGACTGAACTAGACACTAGGCCTAGAGCCTCTAGAAGTGCTTGGACCACAAGGAACCACCCAAGGTAGTGACACAGGGGACCCACGGGGACGCGTGCAGTGTAAATACACAACCGCGATACGCCGTTGACTTCTATGGAGAAAGTCGCGATCAGGAATTTAAAGAAAAGGGACACTTAAAGGAGGACTTGGAGCAAACCCTTTGAGAACTAGTACTTTGAAGAGTCTCTACCACGGGAGCACCGGAGTACTCGTGTTACCTCACCCAGGGAAGCCGGGTGCATAGGTGCCTTTCGGGGTCGGGTTTCGTCGTCGATTTGAATGGCGATCTGCTGCAAAGTGCTGCTGGCGACCAAGTGGAAAGTGTCCGGGTGGATCCAAGAGTGGATCGGAGATCTGAAGAACCTGAAAGCAGAGGGGACAGAGTCTGGGTCACTAGCCAGTGACCAGGAAGGTGATGGACAGATGCCCACCGATGTCGAGTGCTTCAGGTGCGTTGACGGTTGTCTTGACTCTTCAGCCACGAGGTCCAGGAGGCGTTGTCGGCAACCAGGAGCAGGATTCCGGCTGGTACACAATGTCTGTCGAGTGCTGAGGTGTCGGCGACCAGATTGGACCCAACAAGCCTTGGCAACGGCAAGTCTTGATGAAGATGTCGATCGTCGATGGTGCAGACCAGCAAGGTCTGGAGAACTCACCCAGCGAGGGTAAGTGAGGGCAGGCCTGGAGCAACCAGGATGCCCAAGAAGAAAAAGATTGGCCTTCGTTAAGGGCTACTAGCCAACGGGCTAGCAACCGCGAAGGAGCCTCGAGACGTCGCACGTGGAGCTGGCTCACAGGACACTCGTGGAGTGGAGGCCAGGGATCTTCGGTGCAGTTGGTGCTGGAGGCTAGGGCTACTCGGAGCCCAAAGCACGACTTCGTGGGATACCCAGAAGAGGATGCACTTGCAAATGTGCTCGGTGTCCAGGGGTCACGGTTTCACGTCACCCACGATAGCTACGGGGCTCAGCTTTGCTGGGGACTCAGGGTAGCCTCGGGGAAGTCTAAGAATCCACCTCTGGTGATGCGAAGACTTCGGCGTCCGACGGGAGCTTCAGAAATGCAGACCGGACAGATGCGTCTTTGGTGCCTGCCAAGCAGGGGAGTCACTCCTTGACCCCAAGGGAGATTCTTCTGTCCTCTAATCTTGAGTAGAGCATCGAAGGTCCAGGATTCTGTTTCAGAGTTTCGTCCAGCGATAATCTAAAATCTTAAGGACTGGGTTCCTATACTTATACCAAGTTTAGGGGTTGGACTACTCTGTGGCCCCACCTATGGGTGGGTCAGGGCAGAGGGGTGGCTACACCCCTTTCCCTTTGTCCAGTTCGCGCCAAAGCAGGGGCTGCAAGCCCCTGATCCTGTTTGAACTGGGGTATGCACAGGGACACCAAGTGTGCCCCCAGTGCAGGACTTCAAAGCACCCGAAGTGCTCCCGCCCAGCCCCAATACACATTATCCTGTCTGGGGAGGTGGTCACACCTCCCTGGGACAGGACACCTATTGTCCAGGCCTCCCCTGCCGGAGTTTCGTCCAGCAGCAGGAGGCCAGACTCGTGTCTGTGGCAGCAGCATCCATTTTGTGATGCCAGGGCTTTGGAAAGAAGTTACCGGGCTAGCCAGAGTTAACATGTCTTTCCCTCTATAAGGGTGGAATGCTACCCCCGCCGCCAGAATTGGCGGGGGGTAGTATTCCAAGATGTTTGACACAAAACACGACATGTTTAGGTGCAGCCATTCCAAAGTTAGCATTTAACGCGAGGTTATAATGCGCTTAAGAGTATATGGTCAGGCTGCACTACAAACAGCATCAGAGAAGGGTCTCCGAATGCTGCAGAGGGGCCCTGCTCATGCAGGGGCTCCCTCTCACATAGGAACCATGCACTCTGCCTTTAGGATTGATAAGGCCTGCCTTAGGAGTGACTTATAGGTTTATATGTGTGTATGTATTTAGTGATATAGGTAACCTATATCACAGTAAGGGGTGCATGCACCACCTTACCCAGGCTGCAGTAGCAGACCTGTGGTGTCAGTTTGGATGGCCTTCCAGGGGTGGCATAATACATGCTGCAGCCCCTGGCAGGCCTCTGAGGTACCTATGCCCTTGGTACATAGTATACCATATACTAGGGACTTATAAGGGCACTCCAGATTCCAATCAGTGATGTGCCTAAGGCACATGGAAACCATTTTAGAGAAGAAGCAGCTAGGTTGGGGTTCTGATTAGCAGGGCCCCAGCCAGACTAATGTCGAAAAACAGTGAAGCATCAGCAAAAAGTGGGGGTACCCAAGTGAAGCAGATCCCACTCTCCTACACAACCCCCCCCAAACGTAGGGACATTAAACTAACCTTGCCCAGTTAAGTCTTCATGTTCTAAGTGGAAGTACCTAGAGAGTCCATCTGCATTGGCATGGTTACTCCCAGGTCTATGTTCCACTGTAAAGTCCATCCCCTGTAGGGAAATGGACCACCTAAGCAGTTTGGGGTTTTCACCCTTCATTTGTTTTAGCCATAAGAGGGGCTTATGGTCTGTCTGAACCAGGAAGTGTGTACCAAACAAGTATGGCCTCAACTTCTTCAGAGCCCACACCACAGCAAAGGCCTCCCTCTCTATGGCTGACCAACGTTTCTCTCTAGGGGTCAGCCTTCTGCTAATGAAAGCTACTGGCTGATCCTGACCTTGTTCATTCAATTGTGACAGTACAGCCCCTACCCCCAATTCAGATGCATCTGTTTGAACAATGAACTTCTTGGAGTAATCAGGACTCTGTAGAATGGGAGCAGTGCACATGGCCTGCTTCAGGTGATCAAATGCCTTTTGACAGCTAACTGTCCACTGAACCTTTTTGGGCATTTTCTTAGAAGTTAAGTCATTCAGGGGTGTCACTATTGATCCATACCCCTTGACAAATCTCCTATAGTACCCAGTCAGGCCTAAGAAGGCTCTCACCTGAGTCTGGGTAGTGGGAGCAGTCCAGTCAATGATAGTCTGGATCTTGCTCTGCAAAGGTTGAACCTGGCCTCCACCCACAAGGTGGCCCAGGTACACAACCTGACTCTGCCCTATCTGTCACTTAGTGGCCTTGATAGTCAGGCCTGCCTTTTGCAGGGCCTGTAAAACATTCCTGAGGTGGACCAGGTGATCCTCCCAGGTGGAGCTAAAGACAGCAATATCATCTAGATATGCTGCACTATAGGCTTCCAGACCTGTGAGAACTGTATTCACCAACCTCTGGAAAGTGGCAGGTGCATTCTTCAGACCAAAGGGCATTACCACAAATTGATAATGCCCACTAGGGGTTGAGAATGCTGTTTTGGGCTTTGCAGTATCAGCTAGTCTGATCTGCCAGTAGCCAGCTGTCAAGTCAAATGTGCTGAGATATTTGGCTGAGGCCAAAGTATCTATGAGCTCATCTGCCCTTGGTATTGGATGGGCATCAGTCCTAGTGACTGCATTGAGACCCCTGTAGTCCACACAAAACCTCATCTCTCTTTTTCCACCACTGGTGTGAGGTTTTGGCACAAGGACCACTGGACTAGCCCAAGGGCTATCTGAGGGTTCAATAACTCCCAACTCCAACATTTTCTGGACTTCTGTCCTGATACAGTCCCTGACATGGTCAGGTTGCCTATAAATCTTATTTTTAATAGGCAGACTGTCCCCAGTGTCCACTTCATGAGTGCACCAGGTGGTCTGACTGGGTGTCAGTGAAAACATATGTCTAAACTGATTGAGCACTTGTCTACAATCAGTTTGTTGCTGGGTAGTGAGGCTGCCTGCCAAGGCTGCACCATCTACTGACCCATCGTCAGGGTTCTGTGAGAGCAGGTCAGGGAGTGGGTCACTCTCTTCCTCCTGCCCTTCATCAGTAGCCATGAGCAAGCCCATGTCTGCCCTGTCCACATATGGTTTTAACCTGTTGACATGGAGAACCCTGTGGGGACTCCTGGGTGTTCCTAGGTCTACTAAGTAGGTAACCTCACCCTTCTGCTCAACAATAGTGTGGGGTCCACTCCATTTGTCTTGGAGAGCTGCTGGGGCCACTGGCTCCAACACCCACACCTTCTGTCCTGGCTGGTAAACAGTCAGAACAGCCTTTTGGTCATGCCAGGCCTTTTGAAGTTCCTGGCTAGCCTCAAGGTTTTTGGTTGCCTTTTTCATATACTCAGCCATCCGGGAGCGGAGACCAAGTACATAGTCCACTATGTCTTGCTTTGGGGGCTTGAGAGGTAACTCCCATCCTTCCTTCACCAAGCACAGTGGACCACTCACAGGGTGGCCAAACAGAAGTTCAAAAGGGCTGTAACCAACCCCTTCTGAGGCACCTCCCTATATGCAAATAAAAGGCAGGGCAAGAGTATGTCCCATCTTCGCCTAAGCTTTTCTGGGAGCCCTTTAATCATGCCCTTCAAGGTTTTGTTGAATCTCTCAACTAAAACATTGCATTGTGGGTGATAGGGTGTGGTGAACTTATAAGTCACTCCACACTCCTTCCACATTGCTTTTAAGTACCCAGACATGAAGTTAGCACCCCTGTCTGATACTACCTCCTTAGGAAAGCCCACTTGTAGGAAGGTGGAATCTGACTATATGGTTGCCCCCACTTTTTTTATGGTGTTTTGCTGGTTTATGACTTAGTTGGATTGGGATCCTGCTATTCAGGGCCCCAGTCTATCTGCTTTCTCTGTAAAAGGTTTCCATGTGCCTTAGGCACATCTCTGATTGGCATCTGGAGTGCCCTTATAAGTCCCTAGTATATGGTATACTATGTACCAAGGGCATAGGTACCTCAGAGGCCTACCAGGGGCTGCAGCATGTATTGTGCCACCCCTGGAAGGCCATCCAAACTGACACCACAAGTCTGCTACTGCAGCCTGGGTAAGGTGGTGCATGCACCCCTTACTGTGATATAGGTTACCTATATCACTACATACATACCCACATATAAACCTATAAGTCACTCCTATGGCAGGCCTTATCAATCCTGAAGGCAGAGTGCATGGTTCCTATGTGAGGGGGTGCCCCTGCATGAGCAGGGCCCCTCTGCAGCGTTCTGAGACCCTTCTCTGATGCTGTTTGTAGTGCAGCCTGACCATATACTCTTAAGCGCATTATAACCTCCCGTTAAATGCTAACTTTGGAATGGCTGCACCTAAACATGTCGTGTTTGGTGTCAAACATCTTGGAATACTACCCCCCTGCCAATTCTGGCAGCGGGGGTAGCATTCCACCCTTCTAGAGGGAGAGACATGTTAACCCTGGCCTGGCCGGTAACTTCTTTCTAAAGCCAGGCATCACAAAATGGATGCTACTGCCACAGACACAAGTCTGGCCTCCTGCTGCTGTACCAAACTCCGGCAGGGGAGGCCTGGACAATAGGTTTCCTGTCCCAGGGAGGTGTGACCACCTCCCCAGACAGGATAATGTGTATTGGGGCTGGGCGGGAGCACTTTCTGGTGCTTTGAAGTCCTGCACTGGGGGCACACTTGGTGTCCCTGTGCATAACCCAGTTCAAACCGGATCAGGGGCTTGCAGCCCCTGCTTTGGCGTGAACTGGACAAAGGGAAAGGGGTGTAGCCACCCCTCTGCCCTGACCCACCCATAGGTGGGGCCACAGAGTAGTCCAACCCCTATACTTAGTATAAGTATAGGACCCCAGTCCTTAGGACTTTAGATTATCCCTGGACGAAACTCTGAAACTGAATCCTGGACCTTCGACGCTCTACTCACGATTAGAGGACAGAAGAATCTCCCTTGGGGTCAAGGAGTGACTCCCCTGCTTGGCAGGCACCAAAGAAGCATCTGTCCGGTTCGCATTTCTGAAGCTCCCGCCGGACGCCGAAGTTGTTGCATCACCAGACGTGGATTCTCAGACTTCCCCGCGGCTACCCTGAGTCCCCAGCAAAGCTGAGGCCCGTAGCTATCGTGGGTGACTTGAGACCATGACCCCTGGACACTGAGCACATTTGCAAGTGCATCCTCTTCTGGGTCTCCCACGAAGTCGTGCTTTGGGCTCCGAGTAGCCCTAGCCTCCAGCACCAAATGCACTGAAGATCACTGGCCTCCACTCCACGAGTGTCCTGTGAGCCAGATCCACGTGCAGCGTCTTGAGGCTCCTTTGCGGTCGCTAGCCCGTTGGCTAGTAGCCCTTAACGAAGGCCAATCTTTTTTTTACTTGGCATCCTGGTTGCTCCAGGCCTGCCTTCACTTACCCTCACTGGGTGAGTTTCCCAGACCTTACTGGTCTGCACCATCGACGATCTTCCTCTGCATCGAGACTTGCCGTTGCCAAGGCTTGTTGGGTCCAATCCGGTCGCCGACACATCAGCACTCGACAGACATTGTGTAACAGCCCGAATCCTGCTCCTGGTCGCCGTCAACACCTCCTGGACCTCGTGGCTGAAGAGTCAAGACGACCATCAATGCACCTGAAGCACTCGACATCGGTGGGCATCTGTCCATCGCCTTCCTGGTCACTGGCTAGTGACCCAGACTCTGTCCCCTCTGCTTTCAGGTTCTTCAGAACTCCGATCCACTCTTGGATCCACCCGGACACTTTCCACTTGGTCGCCAGCAGCACTTTGCAGCAGATCGCCATTCAAATCGACGACGAAACCCGACCCCGAAAGGCACCTATGCACCCGGCTTCCCTGGGTGAGGTAACACGAGTACTCCGGTGCTCCCGTGGGTAGAGACTCTTCAAAGTCCTAGATCTCAAAGGGTTTGCTCCAAGTCCTCCTTTAAGTGTCCCTTTTCTCTAATTTCCCGATCACGACTTTCTCCATAGAAGTCAACGGCGTATCGCGGTTGTGTATTTACACTGCACGCGTCTCCCGTGGGTCCCCTGTGTCACTACCTTGGGTGGTTCCTTGTGGTCCAAGCACTTCTAGAGGCTCTAGGCCTAGTGTCTAGTTCAGTCGTGGTTCTTATACCACTTTATTGGTATATGGTTTGAGTACGCCCCTAGGGCCCAAACGTGTATTTGTGCTATTACTGTGTTTAAATAACTTCTAACGTATGTACTTCGAACTCTAGCCTCATAAAGAGACTAGAGGGGTGTGTTTAGCAATAAATACATATATTTTGAATATATACCTGGTGTGGTGCTCTTTCATTTGGTCACTCAAGAGATTATAGACTGGTAAAACAAGCTGCTTTACATTCCTTCAAGACTTAGCCTGAAGGCTGCTCTCCATAGCTACCACTAGGATAGCTTTCAATAAGGTTGTCTTTAACCTATCTCCAATAAGGGGTTGTTTGGACTGGTGCAAGGTGCCCACTATAATTAGTGGACAGCATATACCAGGCCAACTTCTCACATTGGTGTGCAGCGTGTGGGATTCCAGCTTGCTATTGTTTTACCAGATAATCTCAATTGAATTGATCAACTGAAAACCACTAAAGGTACCTAAGGTACATATAATTTAAGCTTAGAATACAGTAAGTTCTACTGAACTTAGAGTTGTGTGTTAAGGGATAGCACAACCCTTTCTACAACTCAAGAGAGTTTAGTAAGGCCACACTAGAGTAGGTAGTGCATACACCACACCACACTAGTAATGTCTTTAAGGGTAGGATCTAAAGAATCCTTGCAGGAAGCCACTGAGCTTCCACCCTCCAAGTATGATACACTCCCATTCTTGGAATTGAGAGCTTTATGCAACTTGAGAAAAATAAGGACAGGCCAAAGCCCCACCACCCAACACCTCAAGGAGTTGTTGGTGGCTTATGACCTTAGTAAGCCCTTGGGGACTGAAGGGGTAGGAGCTGAGGGTGGGGCAGAAGATGAGGATGGGACCAGGGGTAGAAATACCCCCAGCCCCCCTCTGAAACTGGCCAGGAGGGTGAAAATGACCCTGACCTGGATAACCCAATCCCTCCTGAGGAAGATGAAGAGGATAATCAGGATGATGCCCTCTTTGTCCCCCCAGGAAGGATTATGAGTGTGCCCAGAAAGTCTAGATCTCCTTCTCAGGAGTCTAACCACTCTGGCACCTCAATAGGGAGCTCTGTCTCATCTCCTAGGAGGGAATCCTCTCATGAGAGAAGAAAGAGGCTGGTTCAATATGAGGAAGCTCAGCTTGAAATCAAAAAGAAGCAACTGGCTATAGACAGGGAGTCCCTAGATCTCTTTAGAGAGAGAAGAAAGTTGGGACTAGAGTCCCATGGTGGCAGCAATATCCCTAGAGATAGGGAAAGGTGTTATGACCATAGAAACCTAAACAAGATTGTCCCTCCCTACCAGAGTGGGGATGACATCCACAAATGGATAACTGCACTGGAGAGGGCCTGTAAAGTTCAGAAGGTCCCCCAGAGGCAGTGGGCAGCAATCTTGTGGCTCTCCTTTGCAGACAAAGGTAGAGACAAGCTCCTCACTGTAAGAGAAGAGGATGCTGACAATTACACAGTCTTGAAGAGTGCTCTGATAGATGGGTTTGGCCTAACCACTGAACAGTATAGGTTGAAGTTCAGAGACACCCAAAAAGCTCAGACTCAAGACTGGGTTGATTTTGTAGATTGTGCTACAAAGGCTCTGGAAGGTTGGATACATGGCAACAAAGTGCATGACTTTTTAGGATTGTACAATTTGATTATGAGGGAGCAGATCCTTAATAATTGTCAAAACCAGCTTTTGCACCAGTATCTGGTGGACTCTGATCTGACCTCTCCCCAAGAATTGGGAAAGAAGGCAGACAAATGGGTCAGAACCAGAGTAAAAACTAGAAATCAGGGTGGTGACCAGAAGAAAGATTCTACTAAGTCCCAAGAGAAAGGTGGGGATAAATCTAAGGATAAGTCCCCTACAGGGCCCCAAAATTCCTCTTCTGGGGGTGGGTCCCAAACTCCTTCCTCTCCTGAAAAGAAACCATATTGCCATGTCTGTAAAAAGCCTGGGCACTGGAAATCTGATCCCAGTTGCCCCAGGATTGGCAATAAAGAAAATGTTCCCCCAGCAACTACTAACCCCCTCCTGGTACTACCAGTAGTAATCCTCCAGTTGGGAGTAGTGCACCCAAAAAGTTAGGTGCTTTTGCAACAGGAACAGAGGTGGGCCCTAGTTCAGACAGGGACCCCTCAACAGACTCCTCTGACTCTGATGGTGGTGTAGGATTTGCCACCTTTACCATGGGTCCCACAGCAATGGGCAGGTACAGACTGGAGCCAATGATTAATGGTCAGAAAGCTGTGGCATTTAGGGACACAGGGGCTAGTGTCACCATGGTGGCAGGGAAACTAGTCCCCCTCACCAGCTTTTACCTGAGTTTAAATACCAGGTGACCAACATTGATGGTGTCAGAACAGATCACCCCATGGCCATAGTCAATCTCAGCTGGGAGGGGGTCACAGGCCCAAAGAGAGTGGCAGTGTCCCCCACCTTACCTGTAGATTGCCTGATGGGCAATGATCTGGACATTTCAACCTGGGCTGAAGTTGAACACCAAACCCACCTTAGGATGTTGGGCGTCCCTGTGAAGGTTAGTGGGGCTGTAATGGCCACAGCCCCAGCCCAAGAATTTGGAGAGATGGAGCCTGAAAGAATGGCCCACTCTCCCCCAAAAGAGAGCACAAGGGTTGAAGAAAAGTCTTCTTCCCTCCAGACAGTAGGTAAGGGTCAGCCTCCTCAGGGAACTGACCCTACCCCTAGTGAAGGAACTGCCCCAGAGGTAGTCAGGCCTGGCCTGGCCACACCCCTGATGGCAGAGGACTCTTCCAAGGTGGTACCCAGTCTGGAGCAGGTAACCTGCCCCTCTCTACCCTGCCTCAGCCAGACCAGGGCTGCAGAGGTCAGGGAGGTCAGTGGACCCCCCAGGGCCCCCTGTCCAGAGGAATCCCCCCATCAGCAGATTAGGGGCACCCAGTCTAGTAGCCCTAGCCAGGTGAAAACTCCTCTACACACTGAGGGATCCCCCATGCCTTTATGTAGGGACCTCCCCAGAAGGACTCTGGTAGGCAAGGGCAAACCTGGGACCTGAAGGTTCCAAACCTGCTCTGTCCCTCCAGTAGTCCATCCAAAGGGACCCAACCCCCAGCTGTAGGCAGCCAAAGGTTGACCCTTAGAGCAAAGTGCAACTCAGTCATGGAAAGACAGGCATACATGGTGTCCAGTGATCTGAGGAAGCTGAGGCCAACATTCCTAGGGCCTCACTTCCCTACTCAGACACCTCACCAGCCTTGTACTTTAACTAAGCACACCACAGGTAGTGATTCCCCATGGTGGAGACCCTCTCATACCCTTAGGGTGAGGGATTGCTTACTGGACCATAAGACAGGGGGCAACCATGCTAGTACAGGTGCTTCCTTATATGACCACTTAGTCAATGAAGGCTCAACTGGCCAAGGTTAGCCTTATCTCCTTTCGTTTGGGGGGGTTATGTAGGAAGGTGGAATCTGACTATATGGTTGCCCCCACTTTTTTTATGGTGTTTTGCTGGTTTATGACTTAGTTGGACTGGGATCCTGCTATTCAGGGCCCCAGTCTATCTGCTTTCTCTGTAAAAGGTTTCCATGTGCCTTAGGCACATCTCTGATTGGAATCTGGAGTGCCCTTATAAGTCCCTAGTATATGGTATACTATGTACCAAGGGCATAGGTACCTCAGAGGCCTACCAGGGGCTGCAGCATGTATTGTGCCACCCCTGGAAGGCCATCCAAACTGACACCACAGGTCTGCTACTGCAGCCTGGGTAAGGTGGTGCATGCACCCCTTACTGTGATATAGGTTACCTATATCACTACATACATACACACATATAAACCTATAAGTCACTCCTATGGCAGGCCTTATCAATCCTGAAGGCAGAGTGCGTGGTTCCTATGTGAGGGGGTGCCCCTGCATGAGCAGGGCCCCTCTGCAGCGTTCTGAGACCCTTCTCTGATGCTGTTTGTAGTGCAGCCTGACCATATACTCTTAAGCGCATTATAACCTCGCGTTAAATGCTAACTTTGGAATGGCTGCACCTAAACATGTCGTGTTTGGTGTCAAACATCTTGGAATACTACCCCCCGCCAATTCTGGCGGCGGGGGTAGCATTCCACCCTTCTAGAGGGAGAGACATGTTAACCCTGGCCTGGCCGGTAACTTCTTTCTTAAGCCTGGCCTCACAAAATGGATGCTACTGCCACAGACACAAGTCTGGCCTCCTGCTGCTGGACGAAACTCCGGCAGGGGAGGCCTGGACAATAGGTTTCCTGTCCCAGGGAGGTGTGACCACCTCCCCAGACAGGATAATGTGTATTGGGGCTGGGCGGGAGCACTTTCTGGTGCTTTGAAGTCCTGCACTGGGGGCACACTTGGTGTCCCTGTGCATACCCCAGTTCAAACCGGATCAGGGGCTTGTAGCCCCTGCTTTGGCGCAAACTGGACAAAGGGAAAGGGGTGTAGCCACCCCTCTGCCCTGACCCACCCATAGGTGGGGCCACAGAGTAGTCCAACCCCTAAACTTGGTATAAGTATAGGAACCCAGTCCTTAAGACTTTAGATTATCCCTGGACGAAACTCTGAAACTGAATCCTGGTCCTTCGACGCTCTACTCACGATTAGAGGACAGAAGAATCTCCCTTGGGGTCAAGGAGTGACTCCCCTGCTTGGCAGGCACCAAAGAAGCATCTGTCCGGTTCGCATTTCTGAAGCTCCCGCCGGACGCCGAAGTCATCGCATCACCAGAGGTGGATTCTCAGACTTCCCCAAGGCTACCCTGAGTCCCCAGCAAAGCTGAGGCCCGTAGCTATCGTGGGTGACATGAGACTGTGACCCCTGGACACCGAGCACATTTGCAAGTGCATCCTCTTCTGGGTATCCCACGAAGACGTGCTTTGGGCTCCGAGTAGCCCTAGCCTTCAGGACCAACTGCACCGAAGATCACTGGCCTCCACTCCACGAGTGTCCTGTGAGCCAGATCCACGTGCGACATCTCGAGGCTCCTTCGCGGTCACTAGCCCGTTGGCTAGTAGCCCTTAACGAAGGCCAATCTTTTTCTTACTTGGCATCCTGGTTGCTCCAGGCCTGCCTTCACTTACCCTCGCTGGGTGAGTTTCCCAGACCTTGCTGGTCTGCACCATCGACGATCTTCCTCTGCATTGAGACTTGCCGTTGCCAAGGCTTGTTGAGTCCAATCCGGTCGCCGACACCTCAGCACTCGACAGACATCGTGTACCAGCCCGAATCCTGCTCCTGGTCGCCGACAACGCCTCCTGGACCTCGTGGCTGAAGAGTCAAGACAACCGTCAATGCACCTGAAGCACTCGACATCGGTGGGCATCTGTCCATCGCCTTCCTGGTCACTGGCTAGTGACCCAGACTCTGTCCCCTCTGCTTTCAGGTTCTTCAGATCTCCGATCCACTCTTGGATCCACCCGGACACTTTCCACTTGGTCGCCAGCAGCACTTTGCAGCAGATCGCCATTCAAATCGACGACGAAACCCGACCCCGAAAGACACCTATGCACCCGGCTTCCCTGGGTGAGGTAACACGAGTACTCCGGTGCTCCCGTGGGTAGAGACTCTTCAAAGTACTAGATCTCAAAGGGTTTGCTCCAAGTCCTCCTTTAAGTGTCCCTTTTCTTTAATTTCCCGATCACGACTTTCTCCATAGAAGTCAACGGCGTATCGCGGTTGTGTATTTACACTGCACGCGTCCCCCGTGGGTCCCCTGTGTCACTACCTTGGGTGGTTCCTTGTGGTCCAAGCACTTCTAGAGGCTCTAGGCCTAGTGTCTAGTTCAGTCGTGGTTCTTATACCACTTTATTGGTATATGGTTTGGTACGCCCCTAGGGCCCAAACGTGTATTTGTGCTATTACTGTGTTTAAATAACTTCTAACTTATGTACTTCGAACTCTAGCCTCATAAAGAGACTAGAGGGGTGTGTTTAGCAATAAATACATATATTTTGAATATATACCTGGTGTGGTGCTCTTTCATTTGGTCACTCAAGAGATTATAGACTGGTAAAACAAGCTGCTTTACATTCCTTCAAGACTTAGCCTGAAGGCTGCTCTCCATAGCTACCACTAGGATAGCTTTCAATAAGGTTGTCTTTAACCTATCTCCAATAAGGGGTTGTTTGGACTGGTGCAAGGTGCCCACTATAATTAGTGGACAGCATATACCAGGCCAACTTCTCACACCACTCTTGAGAAAATTCCCAGGAGGGCCCTTGCCACCACAGGTGCTGTAGTGGTCCTGAGGGGAATAGCTTCTGGGTACCTGGTGGCATGATCCACTACCACCAGGATAAACCTGTGCCCAGATGCCGTTTGGGGATCCATGGGACCAACAATGTCAATCCCTACCCTTTCAAAGGGCACCCCCACCACAGGTAGTGGTATCAGGGGGGCCTTTGTAGTGCCACCTGCCTTGCCACTGGCCTGGCAGGTTACACAGGAGCGACAAAACTCCTTGGTGTCTTCAGACATGTGGGGCCAGTGAAAGTGAGGGACAATTCTGTCCCAAGTCTTGTTCTGGCCCAGGTGACCTGCCAAGGGAATATCATGGGCTAGGGTCAATAGGAAGCCCCTGAACTTCAGAGGTATAACCAACCTCCTGGTAGCACCAGGCTTGGGGTCTCTACTCTCTGAGTACAGGAGTCCATCATCCCAATACACTGTATGGGGACCACTAGCTTTCCCAGCAGCCTCAGCAGCAGCTTGCTGTCTGAGTGGTTCAAGGGAGGGGCAGCTCTGCTGCTCCTGGCTCAGATCTGCCCTAGAAGGTCCCCCTGTCTCCAAGAACTCAACCTGGTCAGGTTCAAGTTCCTCTGGGACAGTTCCTTCTTCAGGACTGAGATCATCCCCCTCAAGGGACTGATCTTCTTCCTGAGCCAAGGGGGAAGGCACTGCCTTAACCCTACTACTCCTCCTCTTGGAAGGCACTTGGTCCATTCTTCCAGAATCCAAGGCCTGTTCAGTGCTAGACATTTTGGCTTGTGACCTGGTCACAGCAAACACATCTGCAGGGATCCCCAGCATTTCTGCATGGGTCCTGAGCTCCACTTCTGCCCAAGCAGAAGTCTCTAAGTCATTGCCAAGCAAGCATTCGACTGGTAGGTTTGCACTCACCACAACCTTCTTAAGGCCAGTTACCCCTCCCCAGGAGAAGTTAACAACTGCCAGAGTATGGTCTGTTCTGACATTGCTAGCATTGGTCACTTGGTACATCTCACCAAGTATAACTTGCCCAGGATGCACAAGGTCTTGTGTTACCATTGTGACACTTGCCCCTGTGTCCCTAAATGCCAAAGCCTCACGTCCATTGATTAAAGGCTGTTGTCTGCACTTGCCCAGATTACTGGGACTCACAGAGGAGGTCACATCCATGCCTCCATCACAGACTAACACAGCCTGAGTCAGTTCTCTGACTAGGTCAGAGCCCAACTCAGTACCCAGGGTGAACCCTACTAAACCCTTGGCTGGAGCACTCCCACCAACTGTACTAGGGGGAACAGGTGCCTTAGGGGCATTGGTGGGTGCTGGACTTGAGTCTTTGGACTTGGTGCAATCACTGGTCCAGTGGGTCTTTTGCTTACAGACCTTGCACCATGGTTTTCTTTGGCCTTTCCCTTTTGTAGACTGTGAATCCCCACCTGAAGAAGATTTTTGGGGGCCTGATGAAGACTTTTGATCTTTACCCTTCTCCCCACCCTTTTCAGAGTTCTTAGCATCTTGCTTCTTGGTGTCCCCACCTTGGTTCTGTACCTTCTGCTTCACCCTGGTTCTGACCCATTTGTCTGCCTTCTTTCCCAATTCTTGGGGAGAGGTCAGATCAGAGTCTACCAGGTATTGATGCAACAGCTGATTTTGACAGTTATTAAGAATCTGCTCCCTCATTATCAGATTGTACAATCCTGAGAAGTCACACACCTTACTGCCCATCAACCAGCCTTCCAGAGCCTTGGCAGAACAATCCACATAGTCTACCCAGTCTTGAGTCTGTGCTTTTTGGGTATCTCTGAACTTCAACCTGTACTGTTCAGTGGTTAGGCCAAACCCATCAATAAGAGCACTATTCAAGACCTTGTAATTATCAGCATCCTCCTCTCTAACAGTGAGGAGCTTATCTCTACCTTTGTCTGCAAAGGAGAGCCACAAGATTGCTGCCCACTGCTCCTGAGGGACCTTCTGTACTTTACAGGCCCTCTCTAGAGCAGTTATCCACTTGTGGATGTCATCCCCATTCTGATAGGGAGGGACAATCTTGCTCAGGTTCCTATGGTCATAGGACCTTTCCCTATCTCTAGGGACATGGCTGCCACCATGGGACTCTAGTCCCAACTTTCTTTTCTCTCTAAAGAGATCTAGGGACTCCCTGTCTAAGGCTACTTGCTTCCTTCTGAGTTCAAGCTGTGAGAAGTTGGCCTGGCATATGCTGTCCACTAATTATAGTGGGCACCTTGCACCAGTCCAAACAACCCCTTATTGGAGATAGGTTAAAGACAACCTTATTGAAAGCTATCCTAGTGGTAGCTATGGAGAGCAGCCTTCAGGCTAAGTCTTGAAGGAATGTAAAGCAGCTTGTTTTACCAGTCTATAATCTCTTGAGTGACCAAATGAAAGAGCACCACACCAGGTATATATTCAAAATATATGTATTTATTGCTAAACACACCCCTCTAGTCTCTTTATGAGGCTAGAGTTCGAAGTACATAAGTTATAAGTTATTAATTCACAGTAATAGCACAAATACACGTTTGGGCCCTAGGGCGTACCAAACCATATACCAATAAAGTGGTATGCGAACCACGACTGAACTAGACACTAGGCCTAGAGCCTCTAGAAGTGCTTGGACCACAAGGAACCACCCAAGGTAGTGACACAGGGGACCCACGGGAGACGCGTGCAGTGTAAATACACAACCGCGATACGCCGTTAACTTCTATGGAGAAAGTCGGGATCGGGAAAATAGAGGAAAGGGACACTTAAAAGAGGACTAGGACAAAACCCTTTGAGATCTAGGACTTTGAAGAGTCTCTACCCACGGGAGCACCGGAGTACTCGTGTTACCTCACCCAGGGAAGCCGGGTGCATAGGTGCCTTTCGGGGTCGGGTTTCGTCGTCGTTTCGAATGTCGATCTGCTGCAAAGTGCTGCTGGCGGCCAAGAGAAAAGTGTCCGGGTGGATCCAAGAGTGGATCGGAGTTCTGAAGAACCTGAAAGCAGAGGGGACAGAGTCTGGGTCACTAGCCAGTGACCAGGAAGGCGATGGACAGATGCCCAACGATGTCGAGTGCTTCAGGTGCGTTGACAGTCGTCTTGACTCTTCAGCCACGAGGTCCAGGAGGCGTTGTCGGTGACCAGGAGCAGGATTCGGGCTGGTACACGATGTTTGTCGAGTGCTGAGGTGTCGGCGACCGGATTGGACCCAACAAGCCTTGGCAACGGCAAGTCTGGGTGAAGATGTAGATCATCGATGGTGCAGACCAGCAAGGTCTGTGGAACTCACCCAGCAAGGGTAAGTGAGGGCAGGCCTGGAGCCACCAGGATGCCAAGTAAGAAAAGGATTGGCCTTCGTTAAGGGCTACTAGCCAACAGGCTAGCGACCGCGAAGGAGCCTCGTGACGCCGCACGTGGATCTGGCTTACAGGACACTCGTGGAGTGGGGGCCAGTGATCTTTGGTGCAGGTGGTGCTGGAGGCTAGGGCTACTCGTAGCCCAAAGCACGACTTCTTGGGAGACCCAGAAGATGATGCACTTGCAAATGTGCTCGGTGTCCAGGGGTCACAGTCTCAAGTCACCCACGATAGCCACGGGCCTCAGCTTTGCTGGGGACTCAGGGTAGCCTCGGTGAAGTCTGAGAATCTACCTTTGGTGATGCGATGACTTCGGCGTCCGACGGGAGCTTTCAGAAATGCGAACCAGACAGATGCTTCTTTGGTGCCTGCCAAGCAGGGGAGTCACTCCTTGACCCCAAGGGAGATTCTTCAGTCCTCTAATCTTGTCGTAGAGCGTCGAAGGTCCAGGATTCAGTTTCAGAGTTTCGTCCAGGTATAATCTAAAGTCCTAAGGACTGGGTTCCTATCTTTATACTAAAGATAGGGGTTGGACTACTCTGCGGCCCCACCTATGGGTGGGTCAGGGCAGAGGGGTGGCTACACCACTTTCCCTTTGTCCAGTTCGTGCCAGAGCAGGGGCAGGTAGCCCCTGAGCTGGTTTGAACTGGCATATGCACAGAGGAGCCTTTTGCTCCCCCAGTGCAGGACTTCAAAGCACTCTAAGAGTGCACCCACCCAGCCCCAATACACATTATCCTGTCTGGGGAGGTGGTCACACCTCCCTGCAACAGGAAACCTATTGTCCAGGCCTCCCTGCCGGAGTTTCGTCCAGCAGCAGGAGGCCAGACTTGTGTCTGTGGCAGCAGCATCCATTTTGTGATGCCAGGGCTTCAGAAAGAAGTTACCGGAGTAAGCCAGAGTTAACATGTCTTTCCCTCTAGAAGGGTGGAATGCTACCCCCGCCGCCAGGATTGGCGGGGGGTAGTATTCCAAGATGTTTGACACCAAACACGACATGTTTAGGTGCAGCCATTCCAAAGTTAGCATTTTACCGCGAGGATATAATGCGCTTAAGAGTATATGGTCAGGCTGCACTACAAACAGCATCAGAGATGGTCTCCGAACGCTGCAGAGGGGCCCTGCTCATGCAGGGGCACCCTCTCACATAGGAACCATGCACTCTGCCTTTAGGATTGATAAGGCCTGCCTTAGGAGTGACTTATAGGTTTATATGTGTGTATGTATTTAGTGATATAGGTAACCTATATCACAGTAAGGGGTGCATGCACCACCTTACCCAGGCTGCAGTAGCAGACCTGTGGTGTCTGTTTGGATGGCCTTCCAGGGGGGGCATAATACATGCTGCAGCCCCTGGCAGGCCTCTGAGGTACCTATGCCCTTGGTACATAGTATACCATCTACTAGGGACTTATAAGGGCACTCCAGATTCCAATCAGAGATGTGCCTAAGGCACATGGAAACCTTTTACAGAGAAAGCAGATAGACTGGGGCCCTGAATAGCAGGATCCCAGTCCAACTAAGTCATAAACCAGCAAAACACCATAAAAAAAAGTGGGGGCAACCATATAGTCAGATTCCACCTTCCTACATAACCCCCCCAAACGAAAGGAGATAAGGCTAACCTTGGCCAGTTGAGCCTATATTGACTAAGTGGCCATATAAGGAAGCACCTGCACTAGCATGGTTGCCCCCTATGTTATGGTCCACTAAGCAACCCCTCACCCTAAGGGTATGAGAGGGTCTCCACCATGGGGAATCACTACCTCTGGTGTGCTTAGGTAAAGTACAAGGCTGGTGAGGTGTCTGAGTAGGGAAGTGAGGCCCTAGGAATGTTGGCCTCAGCTTCCTCAGATCACTGGTCACCATGTATGCCTGTCTTTCCATGACTGAGTTGCACTTTGCTCTAAGGGTCAACCTTTGGCTGCCTACAGCTGGGGGTTGGGTCCCTTTGGATGGAACACTGGAGGGACATGGCAGGTTTGGAACCTTCTGGTCCCAGGTTTGCCATTGCCTACCAGAGTCCTTCTGGGGAGGTCCCTACATAAAGGTATGGGGGATCCCTCAGTGTGTAGAGGAATTTTCACCTGGCTAGGGCTACTAGACTGGGTGCCCCTAATCTGCTGATGGGGGCTTCCTCTGGACAGGGGGCCCTGGGGGTCCACTGACCTCCTGACCTCTGCAGCCCTGGGCTGACTGAGGCAGGGTAGAGAGGGGCAGGTTACCTGCTCCAGACTGGGTACCACCTTGGAAGGGTCCTCTGCCATCAGGGGTGTGGCCAGGCCAGGCCTGACTACCTCTGGGGCAGTCCCTTCACTAGGGGTAGGGTCAGTTCCCTGAGGAGGCTGACCCTTACCTACTGTCTGGAGGGAAGAAGACTTTTCTTCAACCCTTGTGCTCTCTTTTGGGGGAGAGTGGGCCATTCTTTCAGGCTCCATCTCTCCAAATTATTGGGCTGGGGCTGTGGCCATTAAAGCCCCACTAACCTTTACAGGGACGCCCAGCATCCTAAGATGGGTTTGGTGTTCAACTTCAGCCCAGGCTGAAATTTCCAGATCATTGCCCATCAGGCAATCTACAGGTAGGGTTGGGGACACTGCCACTCTCTTTGGGCCTGTGACCCCCTCCCAGCTGAGATTGACTATGGCCATGGGGTGATCTGTTCTGACACCATCAATGTTGGTCACCTGGTATTTAAACTCAGGTAAAAGCTGGTGAGGGGGACTAGTTTCCCTGCCACCATGGTGACACTAGCGCCTGTGTCCCTAAATGCCACAGCTTTCTGACCATTAATTATTGGCTCCAATCTGTACCTGCCCAATGCTATGGGACCCATGGTAAAGGTGGCAAATCCTATACCACCATCAGAGTCAGAGGAGTCTGTTGAGGGGTCCCTGTCTAAACTAGGGCCCACCTCTGTTCCTCTTGCAAAAGCACTTAACTTTTTGGGTGCACTACTCCCAACTGGAGGATTACTACTGGTAGTACCAGGAGGGGTGGTAGTAGTTGTGGGAGGAACATTTTCTTTATTGCCAATCCTGGGGCAACTGGGATCAGTTTTCCAGTGCCCAGGCTTTTACAGACATGGCAATAGGGTTTCTTTTCAGGAGAGGAAGGAGTTTGGGACCCACCCTCAGAAGAGGAATTTTGGGGCCCTGTAGGGGACTTATCCTTAGATCTATCCCCACCTTTCTCTTGGGACTTAGTAGAATCTTTCTTCTGGTCACCACCCTGATTTCTAGTTTTTACTCTGGTTCTGACCCATTTGTCTGCCTTCTTTCCCAATTCTTGGGGAGAGGTCAGATCAGAGTCCACCAGATACTGGTGCAAAAGCTGGTTTTGACAATTATTAAGGATCTGCTCCCTCATAATCAAATTGTACAATCCTAAAAAGTCATGCACTTTGTTGCCATGTATCCAACCTTCCAGAGCCTTTGTAGCACAATCTACAAAATCAACCCAGTCTTGAGTCTGAGCTTTTTGGGTGTCTCTGAACTTCAACCTATACTGTTCAGTGGTTAGGCCAAACCCATCTATCAGAGCACTCTTCAAGACTGTGTAATTGTCAGCATCCTCTTCTCTTACAGTGAGGAGCTTGTCTCTACCTTTGTCTGCAAAGGAGAGCCACAAGATTGCTGCCCACTGCCTCTGGGGGACCTTCTGAACTTTACAGGCCCTCTCCAGTGCAGTTATCCATTTGTGGATGTCATCCCCACTCTGGTAGGGAGGGACAATCTTGTTTAGGTTTCTATGGTCATAAGACCTTTCCCTATCTCTAGGGATATTGCTGCCACCATGGGACTCTAGTCCCAACTTTCTTCTCTCTCTAAGGAGATCTAGGGATTCCCTATCTAAAGCCAATTGCTTTTTTCTGATTTCCAGCTGAGTTTCCTCATACTGGACCAGTCTGGCTCTCCTCTCATGAGAGGATTCCCTCCTGTGAGATGAGACAGAGCTCCCTATAGAGGTGCCAGAGTGGTTAGACTCCTGAGAAGGAGATCTAGACTTCCTGGGCACACTCTTAATCCTTCCTGGGGGGACAAAGAGGGCATCATCTTGATCATCCTCATCATCATCCACAGGAGGGATTGGGTTTTCCAGGTCAGGGTCATTGTCACCCTCCTGGCCAGTTTCAGAGGGGGGCTGGGGTATTGGTACCCCTGGCCTCCTCCTCTTCTTCTGCCCCACCCTCAGCTCCTACCCCTTCAGTCCCTACAGGCCTTACTAAGGTCATAAGCCACCAACAACTCCTTGAGGTGTTGGGTGGTGAGGCTTTGGCCTGTCCTATTTTCTCAAGTTG